>JAUTXW010000259.1:1217500-1779228 GCA_030620095.1 Kuschelorhynchus macadamiae | reverse complement strand
TGCCATAGCTAACTAAAACTTTTGTTACTGGTGAAATCTTGGGATTTTTAGTTTGTATTTTACTATTTTGCAATAAAAGTAATTTCTTTATACTGCTTAGAAACCAATACTGGAAATACATTACTATTCTTTGTATGAAAATTTTATTGTATCGTGTTTAAACATATTCACCGTAATATAAATTGGTATAAACATTGGTGTTCCTGGCTAGGCTTGGCATCGTCGTACGATCGGCCTTATACTGTGAGGTAATCTTGGCAGTGGCTAAATATGTAAATAATGAACTCTATTTTTATTCTTCCTCTAAGGTCGGAATAGGCTATTAGTAGACCACGTAAAATCAGAGCTTCAAATAAAAACCAATTTAACTTACACTTGCAAGGAATTTTTTGGCTACGTTTTAAAAAATAAAAAATTTCTTTTAGCGACAAAAAGTAACAAGAAATATACTTTTTCAAAAAAAAAACATTTTCTTGTAGGTTTTTTTAGATTAATATATAAATTAAATTATTAATAAATTTTAGTTTTGTTTTTATTTTTTAAGTGAAATTACTATAAGATATCGTTTATTTTTGTGTAATGTCATGCTGTTTGAATTTATATTAACATTAGTAAAATATGTTACACTAAAAGTAGGTACTTTTAGGTATGTATTTTGTTTCGATCTGTTTAACGTATTTTTGTATTATTAGTGTTATTACTATTATTATAGGTACTTAAGTATTTAAATAAAAAAGTCCTGATTTTTTCATCACTGTCCTGCATTTTTTCAAAAGATGTTCTGCGAATTCAATTTTCAAACCCGGCAACCTTAAGGACCACCCCAGCTATATCCTGAATATCCCCTGAAAATTTCATCTAAATTGGTCAAACCATCGCAGAGTAATCGATGTACAAACAAAAAAAACCACAAAATGGACGCCGTTACACCATTTTTAACATTTGTTTAATATGCCACTCCGGCAATATCCTGAATGTCTCTAGAAAATTTCATCCAAATTGGTCAAACCATCGCGGAGTAATCGATGTACAAACAAAAAAAATGCATAGGTTCAAACTGATAAACTCCTTTTTTTAAGTCGGTTAATAATTATAATGAGGGTAGTCGGTCAATAACGTTTTATTCATACCGAATGTTCATTTTTCGAAAATGTCAAGTAAAATAGATTTTGAGGTTGTACATTTTCGTGGTGACCCTGTATACATAAAATTACAAAATGGAATGTCTTTATCGCCTTTATAGAGGAAAGTCGCCAATTATGGGGTACCATTTTAATTTTGACCAAATATTGTGTTTTTTTATTTTTGCTTATCTCTCATTTTAGTAATATTGATTCTTTATTATGCAAGTATGATCATACTTGATAAAAAAATACATATAATATTAGAATATTTGTAAAAAAAAATAATATCTAAATTCAGTGTCTACCTCATATTAGGCTACTAGGTAGCCTAATATGGGGTCCCGGTATAACCTAATATGGGGTACCTGAAAAAAGTAGGTATTTAGTACAAATCTGTATAGTAAAAAAAAAACAAAAATAAAACATATTAAAAACTAAATTTTATTGATAAAGGAATAAACCAAACCTTGTATAGATTTTTTTAAACCCTATATCGAGAAAATAATAGTTGTAACTTAAACAAACTAATAAACACATTTAAAAATATATATATAAAACTCAAAAGCTTTTACAGAAGTCGCAAAAGTAGTTCGGCGTATCATTTCCGGCACATTTGCAGACATCCTTCACAACGAAACCACTCATCCCCACTTTTATCGTCCTTAAACATAAGGTGACAAAACATGAATTCTGTTTGAAGATCTCGATGTCTGAATCAGATGATGAGGCATTTTCAACATTTCCCTTTCTTGTTTCTTTATTTTTATTGTATATTTTCTTTGTCTTTTTTCCTTTGTTCGATACTGAATTTTTTTCGCTCAAAACTTTTCTTTTCGTTGTTTTAGGAACAATTGTATTCTTTTTCGCACTCTCTTCCAGTTCATTTTTGTAGGGTGTGCTAGAAACCACAACGCACTTGCCCCCTCTAGTTTTTTTCTGCTCATCAATCTTGTTGCTTATATTTGGAACAGGCAATATGTTGCTGGGTAAAATCAGTTTTTTAGTAGGAGTTTTGAGTGCAGTAATATGAAGCATCTCCTCAGAATTACACTTTGAAGTGCCTGGAACCGCATGGTCTGCAACTAATTTTGATCTGGTAGAGAGAGTACAATCCACACTATTTGTCATCGAGGTGCTCGGTATTGAATCTTTAGGTGTCATATTCATAGAAGCATCACCAACGTTTTCGGCTGCATTTTCATATTCAGCAAAATCGTGTTCTCGAAAAATGTTTCGGTTTACCGGGAACATTCCGGTCTTTTTAAATCCATTGATTGCCGTTTCTACAGTGGCTGCTCTATTATATGTCAAGCCAAATAGCTCCGCAACTTGGTAAATTGTCACCACACGGCCAGCATGTTGCTTAAGCCATTGGGAGATTTCCTGCGCATAATGTTTTAAATGGTGACATAAATGCAACATCTAACGGCTGCATTTTATGAGTGGAATGAGGTGGTAGGCAAATTATTACAACATGATTGTCTCTTGCAACATTTACCACCTCCAAATTTTTTGTATGTGAATAATTCCCGTCCAAAATAAGGAGAACAGGATCTTCTGCTGTTGGCTTTGTGTATTCAATAAAATGGTGCAGCCACTGAACAAATATTTCCTGTTGAATCCAACCCGACTGATGACATGCATATATTGAACCTGGCGGGGCACCACCCATTAGTTCGACTTTCATATTCTTTCTGGAGAATATTATCAATGGTGGCACATATTGCCCTACAGCATTAAAACAAAACACAACAGTTATGGTAGATCCCCGTTCTGCAGATGTTATCGCTCCTATTTGTTTTTTTCCTTTTCGAGCTATCACTTTAATGTGCTTATGTTGGACAACTGAAATCCCAGATTCATCGCAGTTATACACCCTTGATGGATTATGTCTAATTTTATCCATCTCTGGTTCATATAAATCAAAAAATATGGAAACGTTGTCAGGAGTAAATGATTTTATTCCGGCGTATGAAATTCCTTGTGGGGTCCTTAGGAAGAGCTCTGGATGACGCCGAAGAAAACCTTTAAATCACTTAGAGCCTGCACACTTATTTACCGTGTTAAAAGGATTCTTTATTTTATTTTCTCTGCACAGGGAAAATGCCATTTTGCAAATATCTCTTTTGGTTATTCCGAAATATTTTTGTTCCATTTGCAGGCAGTGTGTGGAAAGATGATTTTCCATTTCTGGCGAAAACACTGGCTTCTTGCCGAGTTTGGTTTGGACTACAACTTCGGGAGATCCGTTCATTTTAACAAACCTTTCCAACGTCGTTTGTGGTACTCCGTGTGTTTTAGCACTTTTTTTGTAACCCATTAAAACTTCTACAGGCTTTTATGGCTGCAACCATATTTTCAACATCCCAGTTTTTCCTCCTACCTTGACTTGGCATCTGTAAAAAAAACACGCATATTAATATCTAGTTACTTTTAATTGAAGCCTAATGTGGGGTACCCCATATTAGGAATATATCTGATACCCCATAATAGGAAGGGTTCGGCAAATAATAAACAATGAAATATTTATGTTTAAACGAAAACAACAACAAACACCTATATATACAAAATATCTATTACCGACCCTACTATTATCCTATATATAACAAATAGGTAAGACTTACCTTGTATTGAAAAAAAACAACCGTTTTAATATGCACCAACTAAAACTTTTATCACCGCTAGAATGTGTAAACGAAAATGACAGAACAGCAGATTGGTTTATGGCTATAATATTAAGTAGAAATCGATGCAAGTCTATTAGGTGTGCTTTGACCGTTGAAACACAGATGTCTCCACTGATACATGTATACTCCATATTAGGAACATACCCCATAATAGGCGACCTTCCTCTACCTGCGTTTTTTTACTTCCCTCATAAAAGGGAAGTATTGTAATCTTGAAAAAATCACCCTCCGAGATTTTTCAGATCTTTACGTTTCAGGGTCCTTAAATGACGAAATACATGTTTTCTCGATTGCGTCGGTCTGTCTGTCAATCACCCTCTCAGGTTTTACATATCTTCGCGTTTTGTCGTCCCTAGATGCCAAAAATATGTTTTATCAATTCCATGGGTCCACCTATCGGTTTTTCTGTCGGACTGTCAGTTCGCGGCACAGCTTAAAAACTGCTCATCAGATTACTTTAAATTTTTGTCAAAAATTAAGGCTCATGTAAGGATGGCGTGGTAATATTGTGGTTAAAATGCAGTATGCCGGAACAAAATGGCGGCATAGTGAAACGTTAAAAAAACTAATAATCCTTTTTGAAGTCGGTCAAAAATATATTTAAATGCCTAGTAATAAATGAAGTAAACTGACGATCAAAAATGGCGATATTTTTTTGCATTTTCACCTGTTTTGAGATCAGTTTTGAAAGCTCACTTCTTTGGAATATGTACGGGCGTGTTTTTATATTTGATGGTGGTCGGTTTCTGATGCCACTCGTCAGTGTTTTTCCTGTAGCTTCCGAATTTTTAAATACTGTTTTCACATTTTTTTGTAAGTAAGTTTTAGGGGCGTAATTTATTAAAAAAAAATTGGCATCTCAATAAAAATTGTGTATTCCCCGTAATTTCTGAACTGCCTAATCTTTTAAATGCGGTTTTTACACTTCCTTGTAACTTTTTTAATGAGGTAATATATTTGAAAATAATAGTTTGACATCTGTCAAATGTTTTTTGCCGTGACTTTTAAACTACTTAAAATTTTTAAATACGGTTTTCACAGTTCCATATAATTTATTTAAAAAAAAAATATTTTGACAGCTGTCAAAAAAGTCGATTCTCCCAAATTTTTGAACAGCTAAAATATTATAAATGCGACATATTTTATAAATAATGTAATTTGACGACCGTTAAAAAATAATTTTGCCTCGTAATTTATTAATTTTTTATTATAATATAGATATATTCGGCATATACATATAGCTCATTTAGTTGGACTCTTATTAATGGTGGCATCCTCCGCAAGGAAGATGCCATGGGTATTTGCGATGATGTGCATGTACATTAAGGTGTGTTAAGTCTGTTAGGGGGAAGGGGGGTTAAACAAAACTATAATTTTTGACCTACTTAATTTTTTACAAGTCAAGAATCTTTAAATTGCCAGCGGATTGCGTGAACGCTTGAAAATAATGAACACTTAACTCTATTTAAGAAAGGTTACCATAAATATAATATAATATAATCAATGCTGTATTAAAACATTTTAAGACTTTTTCTAATTTGTTTCAGATATGGAACAGATTTGCCACCAGATCAGCGCCGGAAGCCTCAGTCGCGCCTAAAACAACAGTACCAACAACAACAGCTGCAGCAGCAACAACAACAACCCCAAAACAACAACGTAACGCTCGAATCGGAACACCGCCTATCCAACCCGACTGCGCCACTCAACACGGTAGTGACCGTACAGCAAGGTAAAAAGGTCAGGACAAGTCTCGAGTTGCACGAACAGCAGCAAGAGGAGCTGTTCGAATTGTAGCAGCGCAGGGTGCTGTGCTAGGTTACCAAAGGGGGCCAACCCCACTTTAATAGTGGGCAGCCTTCGCTAGTCGGTGTGTGGTGTGGCGTGCACAGAGCCTTAAAGCTCTAATGATGTGTTTGGGAGAATTTAGTACTTCTAGAACACTTTGTTTTTTAACTAGGGGTGTCTTTAGATATGGGGGCGGAAATAAATTACATAATATTATGAACTACTACTGTCGTTTTAGGTTTAGATCATCTCAAATCTAAATTACTTTTCTTACGAGATTTTCGAGGATGGGTAGCGAAGGCGAACGTCGGAAAGTAATTTCAGTTCAACATATAATGATTTGAGACCTTACACTCAACACAAAAAAAGATAAAATATGAGCAAAATTTTACTCTTATTCAATAATTTGCAGGATTTTGCTCGATAAGAGCATCATCATATCTTAACCATTTTATATACATATATATATATATATATATATATATATATATATATATATATATATATATATGCTCTTATAGTGAAACTGCTGTAAATTATTGACTGGAGCTGGTGAAAGCATTTTAGGTGTAGAAGCTAGTTGAGTATAATATGTAAATATGCTTTATTGTTTAGAATCCGTCTCTTCTGTTTTTTTTAACTTCTGTTAATAACATTATATTGTCAAAACATTAAAACTGTGCGTTTTAACTTTAAATTATGTCTGGCTACTTGATATTGCTTTTTTTAAATAATAACAGTTCTAATAGTACTAAGTTCTATGTGTGGATTGTAAAGTAACAGTGTTGCCGGCTTTGCCTTATTTACATATGTATATGCTTGACATTTTTTGTACGTATACCTTAACGAAATACGATACTAAATTAATGTTATATTATAAATAGGAAGCACATGATGAATCCTATGGGTTTTAAGAATGGTACTCCGTTTTCGATATATGACTATGTTCAAAATTCAAAATGCCTAATGGGGTGTCGAACTATACAATGAAAATGATAAAACCGTCTACAGGGTTCAAATTTTATTTGAAAAGAATTAGATTAAAAAATTTGTATATTAGGTATTAAAATTAAAAAAAATCTTTAATTAGACTGTTCTACTAAAAGTACATATGTTTGTATTATAACTATTATTAAAGCGACCCTGTAAGTTAAATTTTCAAAGTCTGCACGATATTCATATTATGGATAAAAAGAACTGTTCTTCATGTCCTGATATTAAAATAAAAATGGAAGGAACTCGAAAAAAATCCGTTGATTTATCTTGAAAAATAAACTGAAAGCAATATTTTTGATCCACTTATAGTCGAGTTCCATAAAATGTATATTGAAACATTTTATTTAATATTCTATTTAGAAAGTATACCAGTGAGCACTTTTGGTTAGCACGGTATAAAAACAATCATTAACTACATGGGGTTTATCATGTTTTTCCTACTACTGTGTTATTAACCCGTTCATTTTCGTTATCGCAATAATCAATCTCATCAGCCTATCCAACTTGACAACTATATTCGATATACGTCATTTTTTTGTTTTGTGTTATAACTTTAATTAGAAAAATACGTCTTGCCTTTTATTTGCAGCTCAAATCGATACACGAAATACTCATAGAAAGACAATGTAACTAAATATGAACAAATTTAATTTTAATTTTACTCAGAAATGTTTGACAGGTTTGGTTAAGTTGCCTCTCCCTTTCACTTGACTTTTAGAATCTTTGCGTCAAAAATATCCATTGTTTTGACAAATAATTTTGATGTTTTTGCCTTATACTCTTTCAATTACCTCTTCAGAATCTAAACTAAATTGTTGTACCTGCCTATAAACATTTTTTCCCTAATCAAATTCAATAAATGAAAAATGAAGAACCTCGAAAAGGATCCCAACTTTGCTTTCTTTCACTAAACTTGGGATCCATCGGGATCGCGGTTGCCAGCCCACGGCGGCCTCCGACTTGTTGGTTTGAGCTATATTCGACTATCTATAGATGATTCGCGCTATTGGCAATACTGCACCAAATCTTGCTTCATTCGAGCTACATATCATGTCATTTGTGGAAAACGTGTGTGAACGTTTGATGCAAATAAAGATTCTAAAAGTAGAGTAGGGACAACGGGGTCGCACTTGTTGCATATTAAGTAAAAATTATATTTTACAGAACATTTGCTCCTAAAACGAGATGAGATTGCCATCAAATAGACGTGCTGTGAAAAACTGACACGTTCAAGAAACAAATATTTTATTATTTGTGTAGGTAGAGAAAAAAATTTTTATTTTTGTTACTGCATCAATTTAGTTAAAACCTAAAGCCTACTAGAGTCTTTTTTTTTCGTTTATTTGTTTATTTAGCAAACAATTCGGTTAGTTCCTTGCTGTGGTTTATTAAGAATATCCCTAAATGTTGTTAGCCTGTTACTCGGATTTGATATTTTTTAGTTGTTTGAAGGAGTAATAAATGTCTATACAGGGCGGATTTCCGGAAGAGACATGAAAGGCAGTAGACAGTGCTGTATGAAATAGTGCATTTCATAATAAAATGAAAGAGATTGCATGTTGCATATAAAAGTGCATTTTACTCTCAGATGAAGTGTATCGTGTGTCCAATGAAGAATGGCGTCCCTTCGGCTATAACTCGATAACCGTTGATTATCTAATTATGGGGAAAAATATTTATGGGTAAATCGGCCAAGAAGAATCGCTGGAAAGTATTTTTAAGTTAGAAAAATTGCCGCCAGGAGGCGTAACATGATCTCAAAAATGGAAATGCCGATTTTCTCTTGAATTTTCCTAATTAAGGTTTGTCGAAAATATAAGCATTGTATTCTTCAGACAATTATGCAACTTTTTGACATTTACCTTTTTTTTCTGTTTTCAATAATAAAGTGGTAGGTAAAGGTCAAACTTTTATATCTCTGTTTTGGATGAACCAGTTACATTGAACTTGGCTTTTTTTTGTCCTTCACGTAGAGCTATTAAGTGTACCGTAATGATTCTATCAGTGGTCACTAGATGGCCTTTTTTCGTAATTCTTCAAATAATTCGGATTTTCCTCAAAAAAATCGAATGGTATGATATGCCTTTTTTTGTCATAATTTAATTGAAGTTTATAAAAGGTATCGAATATTGAAGGAAAAAGTCCAGGTCTGTATTTAAATTAAAAAAGTTGATGATGGTCGCCCGAATCCGAAACCTCGGATTGAAAAATTAACCTCACTAATTTGTAGAGGAGAAAAAATGACAATGATGAAGTCAAAAGAATTTTCATCTGTCATTTCATTGTTTATACTAGAGAACTAATTAACAATTAAAATAAAAATGTATACACATTATTATAAATTACGAATAAATTAAGAACTCTGAATATTAATGGGAACTAATTAATAACTAATATAAAACACATAAACGTATAAACATTATTATAAATTACAAATAAACTAAAAAAATATACCAAACGTGAAGATATTAATTCCACAAAAAATATTTCTTTAAGTGTTTTTTAAAAGTATCACTTTTTTTAACATTTTTGTTTTGGCAGATTATTGTAATAATTAACCCCTCTGTGTAATATTCATTGTTTGCCAAAATTACTTTTAAATTTTATGGTAGAGAAATAATCAGTTTGTCTTGTATTATGGTCATGAATGTTATTATTTCTAATAAAATTTAAATTCGTATTTTTTATATTTTTAGCTGATAAATGAATAAAAATACACAATTTAGTTTTATACATCATAGATATGTTTAAAAGAGTTTTAGGCTTATATAGGTTAATGGTGGGCTCCAGATACGGTAAACGATAAATACATTTTATTGACTTATTTTGTAATTTTTTTAATGGGTTTGTTGTTTTTTTACATGCAGCGCCTCACACTGATATTAGATCCTGTAATTTTGAATAAAGGAAAGCAATATATATATATATATATATATATATATATATATATATATATATATTTTAACAAATTAAGACAAATTTTAAACAAAATTCCTATTATTGGAGGAATTTGTACTCTTAAATATTCTATATGTGGCTTTCAAGCTAAATTTTATCTTATCTATATATAAGCCTAAAAATGTAATACAATTTAAATAATTAAGTTGATTATTAGAAAAAAATATTGGCGGAATATTTGTATTTTGAATAATATTCGATATATATATATATATATATATATATATATATATATATATATATATATATATATTTCATTTATTCAAAATTACAGGATCTAATATCAGTGTGGGGCGCTGCATGTAAAAAAACAACAAACCCATTAAAAAAATTACTTTAAATTAGAAAGAGGGTTTCTGAAAGTTTAAAGTTAATTTTTGTGCCTGTAACCAATTAGTAATTAGATTTTGGTCTTTATTAATGATAACATTTAATTTTGCAAAATTATTTGTGTTTTGTTTTTCTCTTGTTTTCGAGTAAAATATTTATATTTTCCCATAATACTTCCTGATTCCTTGTTGGTTATAATAATCTCTTTTTCTTAATCGAATCATCTTTTCGTTTTTATTTAAAGTTTTATACATTTCACAGAATTCTTTATTTGTTGGCTGTTTTTTCTTTTTAGGGTAATATTTATCTCGACTTTTAATTTAATTTGCCAGATTCGTCAAACCATGGTTTTGAATTTTGTTTTATTTTTATTTTCTTGTATAAGAGTTTACTTCAAAAACTGTAATAATTTTGTTATATATTAAGTCAGGTTCTTCAGTATAAGATGTTTAATCGTTTACTTAAATTAAAACACGTTTTAATTTGTGTAAGTTAAATTTCTTGATGTCAATATACATATATTTGGTTTTTTCTTTGAATGAAATTGGCATATTAATAATTTGGATTTTATGATTGGATATTGGGCTAATAATAAAATTTACTGCAATGTCTTTACTTGAATTTGACAAAATATGATCTATTAAGGATTCGGAATTTCCAAAATCTCTTGTGGAGTATTTTTCATTGCACAAGTAAAAGCTGTTTGAATAATAAATATCCTTTAGTTTTTTAGTTTCATTGTTTATCTTCAATATACTAATATTTATATCTCCAGCTATAATACAGTTCGGGTTATTTTTTGAAAATCCTTCGAGGATTTTATTCAATAAATTTAAGAATCTAGATGTATTTATTATGTATTATATATTCCACAAATAGTTAAATTCTGTTTTTTAATTTGGACAGTTACCAAAGATAATTCTTCAATTTTTTCTATAATTTCATAACTAAATTTTGTATCAATAAATATTCGTAAATCACCTCCCCTTTTTGCCCTTGTTGCATAAACTCTGTTCAAATTTTTAAAATTCTAATATTTAATTTCTTCTTTAGTTACCCATGTTTCAGAAATAATAAAAATTTCGACTGTTTCTCTGGAAATAATAATTTCTATATCATCCATTTTGTTTTTCAAGCATCTGGCATAGAAATAAAAAATTTTAAGATTATTAATTGTTGGTTTAATCATCGTAATTAATATATTCTTTGGCTCTATTTTGTTTTATTGAGGTATACCGGACACTACTCAGAGTTGGTTTCATGATTATAATTTTGATTTGTTTTATACTTTTGGTTAATAATCTTGCAATTGATATAGCACACTGGAGTAAACGAAGTTCCTGATGTATTAATTTTTTAAAAGTACATCATGTAGTCACTACATAGATAATAAACTTTTTTGAAAACTTAGATTGACTTGTATATTCAATTGTTCGTCTTCATTGTTTAAATATTTGGAATTTCTTAATTAATTTAAAAGTTCCTCGCTTGTGTTATTATGTGTTAAACCTATCATTACCATTTTAGGATTTTTCATTGTTGGTATAACAACTGAATAATTTTAGTCCAATATTTCTGAACTTAGAGTTTTCATTCTTTCAATTTCTTCTTTAGAGTTCGCTTTAATTATAATGGAACCATTTTTTAGTTCTTTCACGGTTTGAATGCAAGCATTCATTGGCTTTCATGGGGTTAATTTTTGTCTGTACTTCATTCCGTGTTTCAGTACTTGTTTGCTTTTTCTTCGGTTTAATGCATAATGAATACAAATTTATATTTTTTGAACTGGGTATTGGATTTTATAGCACCTCAGAGTATGATTTCCCGTTGTTAAATACTAAAGGAGGAACAATTTGTTTTTTATGTACATCATTAATTTTTCGATCAATAATACTTAATTTTGTTTCTGATTTGCTTTCAAAAGTTTCTTGTTTATTAGAGAGTTGGTCAAACTTATATGTATATCAATCAACATATTTATCCATGCTTTGTTTTCTTCTTGGAGTTGCTCTAAGATATTCATCATATCTGCCTGGTCATTGGTTTTATAAATACAAGTTATTACTTCATATTTATTTTTATTTATTCTTTTCTCATTAGGACGTAAATTTTGAGGTTTTCTCAGTTTTGAATAACCTGGTCCCAACTTATCCTGAGTACATATTTTAAAATCGCTCACACATTTTTGGTATATATTGTCTGTCGGGTATTTAAGGGGCAAATAACTACTTTCATTGTCACTTTTGTCTTCTTTAACATTTTTTTGGTTAACATCTGCCACTTTTGACTGTGACAGTATTTTTTCTTTTTAAGGCTCATATTTTACATTCTGGCTTCTTCCAAGTAAATCCTTATTCACAGACGATCTTTAAAATTGTATCAGTACTTTTAATATGTTTTAAGAATATTTGGAGGTAATATTTCACAAAAAAAGTATTTTAAAAATGACACTATTTATGGTAGTATTAAAGGTACCTTTACACCGTAGGTCAATGAAGAATTACGCAAAAAAAACATCTAGTGACAACTAATAGAATCATTACGGTACAGTTAATAGTTCTACGTGAACAGTGCTTTTTCTAACACCAAGTTCAATGCAATTGGTTCATCCAAAACAGCGGTATAAACGCTTGAAAGAAAAAAGTTTGACCTTCCCCCATCACTTTATTATTGAAAATGAAAAAAAAATGGTAAATAGCAAAAAGGTGTATAATTGCCTGAAGAACACAATGCTTATATTTTCGACAAGCCTTAATTAGAGAAATTCAAGAGAAAATCGGCATTTCCATTTTTGAGTTGTTGTTACGCCCGCTAGTGGGTATTTTTCGAAATTAAAAGCGGTTTTTCTAGGCCGATTTACCCATAAATATTTGTTTCCCCATAATTGTGTGATCGGCGGTTACTGAGTTATAGCCGGACACCATTCTTAATTATACACCCGGCATATATTTTGTAGAAAGATGCGTAACTTCAATATCCACGCCATTACCAACTCTGTCTCAATATTAAACAACTATATAAATGTCAGTCGTGGACTTTGTTGCTCCAACTCCTCCAAATAAGGAATTGAGTAGCACCTATTTAAAACTAATATCGGCCTTTACCATATACAGGAAATGACAAGCCAAATTACTTAAGTAGTTCTTACTAAATTGAGGAAAGTATAGCGCCCCAAATTGTGGCTACCTCCGTAAAAATATCCAAATTTTCTCCTGACAAAATACCCAAGGAATCGTTTAAAATTAAATCAGATTTGTTTAAATATATACTGCAGTTACGTTTTATCAAAGATCCATTATAGCATACGCAATAGGTACAGAGAACTACGGACCCGTAGTTATCTGATAGATGACTTCCTCAACACACTTGGCAACATTGCGAGTTAATTTCTCGGATGGATGCAGGCTTTCCAATGCCACCATAAAAAATCATAAAAATTGAATCTTGCTGCGATAATCCTAGTTTTCTTAGACTTTTTAATCATGTTAGCGTTCTGAAAAACAATATTATGTATAAATAAAGTGTCAGCAATTGACTGAAAAAATGTTTAAGTTTCTAAATTGGCCGCAAGTAGGCGCAGTTGCTAGAGTGAACAGTACATTTCAAATAATCTACAAAAACTCTCATAATTACATATAACTTTTATTACCTCATTGCAAAGAGTTAATTTTCTATCACTTTGATCCTAAACTTATTGTAATATCTTCGTTAATAAGGGTCGGGGATCTGTTGACTTACGAACGATTTAAATCTCTGTATCTTCTGAACTCCTTATCCGAACTGAATGAGCTTGGGCTTATTTAAAGGGGAATTTCAAGCTATTTAGGACTCGGGTCGAGTGACACTCTCTAGTTTTTATAAATTAGTTAGATGACGCTGTTTGTAACGACTATAGTTTTTTTCAAATTTCTTAAAAATTTTAAATGGAAGACTAGATTCTTTTATGGTAGTTATAGAGTAATAAAAGGCAGAAGTTTTGTCGAGAACCGCACGTCGGTATCTTCATTCGTTTTTAAGCTATTGCCAAATAAGATAATTTATAGGTATTTTTCGTACGAAATGATTAATAACGAGGGAGGCTTTCGGAATGATATTAAAATATCTAGGAGAGTCATTTGCTGTTGAGGGGAGGAGCACAAAAAAAATATACAGCAATTTCTGTACAGATGCCGGTTCTGCTTGTTGGTAATTGTGTCTCGTAATTTGTCAACTTGCCAACTTAACCAGAATTTAGCCAACTGCTTAATATATTGCAGGGACACAGCACCCTTGCCCCCCCCCCCCTTCTTAGTGACGCTCTTGAAAATCTTGTTTCTGCAGCTGCACTGAAATCACGATATCTGCGGTGTGACAGATCGATGTGGGCCTCAGAGAGCAGCCTTATTAGTCTAGCAAACGAGTCAAAAGACCAGCCAGCTTTTTTCCGACGAAGAAAAAAAATAACTCGAGTAAACATGTTGTTTTTTTCGTTAGGATTATCGGAAAGTCTACAAACATAAAGAAAAAACAAACAAACTTTATAAAGAAAAAACAAACAAACTTTATGAAATAGAATAAAAAATAAAACATGATAAAAATACTGTCTTTCCAATAATCTTAACAATGCAACTCACGAACTTGCTGAAAAATATGGCTTAATATAGATGTTGTATTGTGGTATTTTCTAACACATCTTTCTACATATTTGATCTGAGATTTCACTAGTAATATTCCATTGTCTACAACCTTGTACAAGGTTTTTTTTGTGTTACTTTCTTTCCAGTCGGTTTTGGTTATAATAAAAATCGACATTGTGTTCTAATCACCCTGTATAGTCGCTACTTGGGCACGTATTTGACAAACTAAACGTATTATACAAATAGTATCACTGCATGCCAAGGCGCGTGTCTTATAAATTTACAGAATCTTGTGGATTTTTTGTAAATATTTACTAAATTTATTATAATATATACTGTTTACTCGAAGAGTAATATAAACAAATCGGGCATTGTGGGAACATTTGAGAGTTCTGCTTGAGTTGATTTTTTCGATTAGAACGTCGTCTGTTATCGTATTTGATGGGTATTTTTTTTCGTCAAATCGATATTGCCGTTTTTTTCTTAGAATCCATTTATGATAATTTTAAATATACCTAGTATACAGGGTCACCCATATCCATTTGTACAGGATATCTAGTTATATTTAAAAAGCGTTCTACATGCTCAACTTTTGATATCAACAAATATTGAATATAAGTAACAAAATAAAGGACGATCGGAAATGTAGTTAATTAACATCTTTTTTTTTTTTTTTTAATAGAACTCTGTGCAACATTGTGTTATTAGATGAGTCTCTTCTTAGTGACTTCAAATATACCAGGTTTAGTATAATAAGAGGAGAGAGAGAGAGAGAGAGAGAGAGGGAGTGATAGGGGGAGAAGGATATAAAGAGGGAGTGAAGGATGATATAGAGAGAGGGGGAGAAGGAGGATATAGATAGGGGGAGAACGAAGTTAGAGAGAGGGGAGAATGAGGATAGAGAGGGGAGAATGAGGATAGAGAGAGGGGAGAATGAGGATAGAGAGAGGGATAATGAGGATAGAGAGAGGGGAGAATGGGGATAGAGAGAGGGGAGAATGAGGATAGAGAGAGGGGAAAAGGAGCATAGAGAGAGGTGGAGAAGGAGGATAGAGAGAGCGGGGGGATAGAGATAGAGAGGTTATGGGGATAGAGAGAGAGGGATAGAGAGGTTATGGGGATAGAGAGATAGAGGGGGATAGAGAGATAGAAGGGGATAGAGAGATAGAGGGGGATAGAGAGAGGGATAGAGAGAGAGAGGGGGGATATAGAGAGGGATCGAGAGAGAGGGATAGAGAGAGGGGGGGTAGAGAGAGGGACAGAGAGAGAGAGAGAGAGAGAGAGAGAGAGAAAGAGAGAGATAGGGAGGGATAGAGAGATATGGAGGGAGAGAGGGATAGAGAGAGGGGAATATAGATAGGGATAGAGGGATAGAGAGAGAGGGATATAGAGGGATAGAGAGAGATAGGGATAGAGAGAGAGATAGGGATAGAGAGAGAGATAGGGATAGAGAGAGATAGGGATAGAGAGAGAGATAGGGATAGAGAGAGAGATAGGGATAGAGAGAGATAGGGATAGAGAGAGAGATAGGGATAGAGAGAGAGATAGGGATAGAGAGAGAGATAGGGATAGAGAGAGATATATGTGATAGAGAGAGAGATAGTGATAGAGAGAGAGATAGGGATAGAGAGAGAGATAGGGATAGAGAGAGAGATAGGGATAGAGAGAGATAGGGATAGAGAGAGAGATAGGGATAGAGAGAGAGATAGGGATAGAGAGAGAGATAGGGATAGAGAGAGAGATAGGGATAGAGAGAGATATAGGGATAGAGAGAGATAGGGATAGAGAGAGAGATAGGGATAGAGAGAGAGATAGGGATAGAGAGAGAGATATAGGGATAGAGAGAGATAGGGATAGAGAGAGAGATAGGGATAGAGAGAGAGATAGGGATAGAGAGAGAGAGAGATAGAGAGAGAGATAACGATATAGAGAGAGATAGGGATAGAGAGAGATAGGGATAGAGAGAGAGATAGGGATAGAGAGAGAGATAGGGATAGAGAGAGAGATAGGGATAGAGAGAGAGATAGGGATAGAGAGAGAGATAGGGATAGAGAGAGAGATAGGGATAGAGAGAGAGATAGGGATAGAGAGAGAGATAGGGATAGAGAGAGAGATAGGGATAGAGAGAGAGAGAGGTAGACACATAGAGAGAGAGAGATAGGGATAGAGAGAGATAGGGAGAGAGAGAGAGATAGAGAGAGAGAGATAGGAGAGAGATAGGGATAGAGAGAGAGATAGGGATAGAGAGAGAGATAGGGATAGAGAGAGAGATAGGGATAGAGAGAGATAGGGATAGAGAGAGAGATAGGGATAGAGAGAGAGATAGGGATAGAGAGAGGGAGAGAGAGAGAGAGAGAGAGAGAGAGAGAGAGAGAGGAGAAGGAGGATAGACAGAGAGAGAGAGAGAGATGGGGGAGAGAATGGGAACATTTTATCTTTTAAGACATACGTGTAGTTAATGGGAATACACTTCCTCTTATGGCAGGGTTTTTATCATTTTCTAGTTTTTCTTCAAAGATAAAGGTATGTGTTTATATTTTTTTCCAAATTCTGGCGCTCTTTATAGACCAGTCGTTACAGACAGGATATATTAAAAATTAAACTATAATTTTAAAACTCTCAAAAATGTGAATTAAATTAAAATGTAACAATTCAACATTGTTATTTTAATGTTATTTTATTTTATTGTGCGCAAATAATATCAAAAGTTTTGCAAACTTATAATATAGTGGAATTGATATAGGAAACTGTCGTGTAATTAGAGTAATCACTATATTTCAATATTTAATAACTCACTAATCTTTGAGAAGTTGAAAAATTACCGAAAAGAATCTGCGATTTCTTTTGTGACGGTGATTTTGGGACATGTATATCGCGTTTTTTTAAGAACAAAAAAAAGCCAGAACAAGTAAAAAATGTTTGTCAATTTGCCACATAATTTCTAATAAAAGTGACAAAAGAGCTTTTTCCACTGTAAATTAATAGTGAAACTAATCATTTTTGGTTCAATCTACTCAAAACTTAGCTCTGACCTTTACGCAATTGTACTAAATCGATGTTTTTTTGTTAAGTGATGAATGCCATATATCTAATTATCGTATTGTTGAGCAAGCATCAACCGATTATATTACTGAAAAATGCATACCTGTAATTTAAATTCAAACGTCTCGAAAATCAATAGCTTTTGAAATATTCGACGAAATATATTTAGCGTCTTCCACAAATCACCCAGTGTATCAGAAAAAGTTCTTGCGGCTATATTTTGATAGGCAACCCTGTAGAAACGTATTCCTCTATTAATAATTATCTTTAAACATTACATTTTGATTCAGAAACAGATGGGGATAAAAATCATGCAGTCGAATCTAGACTATAGGTAAGAGTCTAAAAACTATAATCAATTTAGTATTAAGTAAATGGTACTAAAATACCTCTATCTGTATTTTCAATGATACCAACGAATAGCAGAACTTTCCCTACATTTTTCCCGTCCAAGTGTTAATTTTTTAAAGTTTAAAATATGTATATTAAAACTTAAAAAAAGCAAATAAATCTTGTAAAATAATTATAATGTTGCATATTTTATGAAATATCTCTTATGTGTATATTTCTGTTTTATTTTTTGATATTGCTGAATGTTGCCTTTTATGTTTTCGATCTAATAGTTCTATGTTGATATATATTTTAAGAAATGTGCATAGCTTACATACGATATAGAGGTGTCCTCAAATTGTCTGTGGTATGGTTCTCCAGTTTTTAGAGAACGACTTAATATGATAGGTAGGTCCCCTGGATGCCTTGTAAATGGACAAATTATAACAAATAATATTACCAAATAAACGTTAATTTTTCTATTATGTGAAGTGTTATTCTTTGTATTCTATTACAGACAAAGTAATCATTTTAAACATTTGTAGATATAGGTTACAAACGAACTATATTGAAAATCGAGGAAATTGTCCATATTTCAAAGAAACCTAGTTTTAGTAACAAACATCGAAAACGACTCCAAGTCTCGATCCCAGTAAGTTATATTCATTAATATGACACAACAACAGAGAGAACCTTAGTGAATAATAAACTCATAAATCCTAAAACAATAACTTACAAATAGAATAAAACACACTAAAGTACAACAAAACAAACAACTATTTATACATATTTGATCGACACTAAACTGAGGTTAAGTCTCACGTAAATAAATAAATTAAAATATTGAAAAAATATTAAAAAAATTTCGTGACGCTAGCTGGTAGCGAACCCGGACCGCCTGAGTGGGAGGTAAGAGTAAGTGCCCATAGACCACTGAACTGGTCAATGAAAACAACCAAAAACTCTCACGCTATAAATTAGTGGATGAAATGAAGGTTACCTACAATAATTATTACATAATTAATGTTATTCAGTATGTTTCAAACTCTCCTTTCACACATAAATTCGCCGAGTTTAACTCATTTTTCTACCGGTTGAGTAATTTACCACTGTCAAGGGAAGCGTTTAATAAGGAGAAGGAGCGTGATATTATAATGCAGATTGCTATGAACAACGGTTTTCCTTTGGAGTCTATCAACAAATTAAATTATAAATTTATAAACAGGTAGAAAATGTCCTATAATGTTCTACATTCATAACTTAGGGATGAGACAAGTATTTTCATTACAGTGCATTACTTTTTTCGGAAGCATTTTTGGCTAATTTTTTTTTAAATAATAAAAATATCAACATTTCATTCAAAACAGTAAATACTTTTAAGAGGTATTTGGTAAGCACAAAGAACACAACCGGTAAATTGTCCAGATCTGGGGTTTACGCGCAAAATTGTGGCGAATTTTCCACGACCTATGTGGGATAAATAGGTAGAAACATTTCCACAAGGGTGAGAGAACATTTGAGCCTTGTCAACAAATTCATTTGTTAGAGTCAGGTCATGACTTTTCCATTTCTGATGTTGATGTTTTACATGAATGTCCGAAGGGGAAAAAGCTTGAACTCTTAGAAAAAATGGAAATAACCAAGGCTATAAAAAGTTCTCACTTGTGTTAACGACGTTTTTAATTTCGAACCGACCCTAATATTTAAGAATTCAATGTAATAATTATTGTAGGCAACCTTCATTTAATCCACTAATTTATAGAGTGAGAAATTTTGGTTTGTTTTCGTTGACCAGTCCAATGGTCTATAGGCACTTACTCTGGCCTCCCACTCAGGCGGTCCGGGTTCGATCACAGCTAGGGACATGCATCTTTTTTAAAGTTTTCTTTTGTTTATTTACATGAGACTTAACGTCATTTTAGTTTCAATCAAATATGTATAAGTAGTTGTTTGTTTTGTTGTACTTTAATGTGTTTTATTCTATTTGTAAGTTATTGTCGGATTTGTGAGTGTATTTATTTACTAAGGTTCTCTGTGTTGATTGTAGGTCTGATGATCCTCGAAAAGGTGAAACACATCTCATGTTAATAATTGTAATTTACTGAGATCGAGACTTAGAGAACTATATTGAAGACAGATTTTTTTCTTACAAATAGATAATTATGTTTATGTTTTTTATTTTATGGTCAGATTACACGTCTACGGGGTGCTAAGTAACTAGTGTCTACTATTAAGAGTTGTGATCAATGCACTAGTTTTCACGTATCAACCGACACTCGCACATACACAGAAAAGCGATTCTTTGAATCTTTTTTAACCAACCATACATAGTTTGCCTTAAAAAAGGTCAAACTATAATAAAATCCACCGTTAAATATATAATGTAATAAAAGAGACATAAAGCTTTTAAGTGCAGATCTGGAGCCACAGGATCTAAAATACATGAGTAATAAAAAAAATATAGGGTTTCCTCACAATCTATCATCGTAAAATTCTTATAATATGCTTTTGCCTCCAAGCTACATTTTATTTTTTTCTTAAATAAAAAGGTTGTTCTTGGGATAGGGAGTGGGAGGTTCAAATTCTGTCTAGTATTAAAGGCCCTTTCACTTTTTAAATTTTCATATTTTTTATGTATGAAAGATACAGATTTAAGTATTAAATGCAAGTAAGTGTAAAAATTTCATATTTCACAAAAAATGGTTTGCATGGTCTCGGGCCCTAGCTTTGCACATGTAGCGAAAAATCCATTTTTGCAAAATAAAAGTAGAATTAAAGAGTTGTTAGCTGCAGTAACCTCAAAAGGCTATACCATAAGTTAGGTATGAATTCACAAATGCAAAGTAAGCTATTCTTGGTGCAGTAATGCGGAGCTCATTTGAAACAATACGAATGGCATAACTGCCTGTTGCAACTTTTTCATTTAGATTATGTGGTTAATAAATTTCAAGTTATTTTCAATGTGTATTATCAAAAATTTCGTGTTTGTTTTCAACCTTTGTATCAGATAGGTAAAGATTATCAAAGTTAAACTTAAACGTTAAAATAATAGTTTTTGGTACATTAAAACCAAGGTGATTCGCATCACACCATTTCATAATTAAGATCAGATCTCTTGAGATATTTTCTTTCAATAGGTCTTTATTTTTATTTCGCCAGACAATGGTAGTATCGTCCGCATACAATGTAAAAGTTCCTTATGTTAAGTCGTTAATGTATAATAGAAATAAAATGGGACTTAAGACAGATCCTTGTGGATGCAATAACGAATTAGTATGATATAAAAGCACAGAGCAGAATACCGATAAGAAGGGATAGGTGATACATATTCTGCGTCCAGAAACACGGCCATTTTCAATTAAGAGCTTATCGATTGATTCGCCGCCTCTACGTCATAACTGTCAGTTGACTGTTGAAAGTCGATTTGTTTGGTTCGAAATTAACCTATAAATTTGAACTTTTACGTATGAAATACATAGCTCTCATTAAATGTCAAATGTTACAAGTGTCAACAATCATTTAAATATCTCTAAATATAATTTAAAATTAGACTAAAAATTTATACAGGATACTACACAAACGTTCACATCTAAAATTACATTTATAAGACATGCATACTTAAAAATGATGTTTTAAAAAATCTTCAACCCTGTAGGGTTCTATATCTGCGAGTATGCTTCTTAAATACTTTAGAATTTATTTCTACCTTTAAACCTTTGGGCAGTTTGTTGAAAAACCGAATACATCGATATGAGGGACCTCTCTCAGTCGCGGACAGTCTGTGCATAGGTACATTATACTGGACAGGTCTTCTATCAAAAGGATGGTTGATTTCAAAATCTGTGAATTTTTCAGGGTTTTTGAATAGAAACAGTATACATTCAAACACATACAAGGCTGGGAGTTCTTTAAATTCTTTAATTTTTTAAAATTTTCACCTGTATGAGTTCCTCTAACCCGTACCAAGAATGATCTGCACTGCTCTTTTCTGCCCCACGAAAGTCTGTTGAATTTCTGGGCTACTCCCCCAGAACATAATGCTGAAGCGTAACACTGAATGGATGTTTGCAAAATAAACAGAGTTAAGATAATTGAGATCTAAATATTTTGACATAACACGCAGTGTACAACAAGCTGTATTTATTCTCTTGCAAACCCCATCCCTTTCCATCACAACTGTTTGAGTCCGACTCGACTAGGCATAATCTAATCCAATCTAAAGGGTGTCCCCTCACATCATATCGGTCCAGTTTTTCTAAGACTATGCAATGGTCCACAGTGGCAAAAGCTTTAGACAGGTCTCAAAATACATCCATGGCTAAGTTCTTGTTTTCTCACCCCTGTAACATATTTTCAATGAATCTGTACACCGTTGTTAAAATTGACTTCCCGTTGAGATAACCATGTTGTGGTTAATTACAAAGTTGTGAAAATTATTGCAAACTATATTATTTGGTTGTCCCATAACACCACAGTCTCTTTTTTTTGTTGAATTCCCCCTGATTTCATTTATTATATTTAATACCATTATATACATAAATAACTATTTTGTCCTAGGTCAAGAAATTTGGTAAAAATGCACAAATTTTTCATTTTTAAATACACCTGTCATTCTTTCAAGGTGTGCTTTGCTGACGCGATGTCAAGGTAGACATTTTGTCAAGAAGACTTTTTGTAATGGCAAAATCTCCCTCAAATACATTACCCAAATTCTAATATATATTTTATGCCGAATTTTGTTTACCAAATGAACGTAAAAATTAATAAAATAATAAAAATAATACATGGGTTAGCAGGGCAAACATGCATAGAAGTAGATTCGGGATACCGAATACCTATATAAAGTGTTGCTTATTTTAGTATTTTTCGTGGTTGCTTTTCGCCTATGATAATATACTAGTTCTAAATATTTTATCGCTAAGTGTCGATAGGGTTGCAATAATTGCTTTCTGATTTGTTTATGAGATTAGGCATCATATGTTTATGACCTCGTGAATATCGATAGGTAGCAATAAACTATGGATAGCAAGCTATACTATCGATAACTTAATTTAATCTACTGGCTCTAAGTAGTTGTGTGTTTTTTTTTAATAACTTAGACTTGTTAGATTAGTAATAAACTACTGGATAAAGTGTTTTAATTACATGTTACTTTTTTTCAACAGGTGAAAAGGTATCTGCAAAAAGTGAGGTTAGGCAAAACACACTACACACAAAATCCGCACACACTTACACATGGCCACAAAAGAAAAAGTTTGGTCCTGCTAGGGAGCTTTGGACCCTTTGGAAAAATAGGCCTGGTAGTTTACGTATAACATATGACAGGTTTTAAAATGATGGCAGTGTCCAAGAATGACACAGTAGTTTTTAGATAAGCAGATAAAAGAATACTCAGGAGATTTTTAATATAAGTTTTTAAAATACAGCGTATTATATAGTAACTATATGGCATACTCTCGGGAGTGTATAGAGTAAGTCAAATTGACCCTAGTTTTGTCATAGAAAGAAAATCCTAAAGTACCCGGCGATTTACCTTTTTGGCTCTAATTTTTTGAATCGACTTGTATAATTTAATAAAATGTTATTATTTTACGTAGGCTATAAATACTGATAAAACTATACTACTATATATTTTACATCCTCCGCGAAATCTGGCGAGGGCTTGCTACCATTCTCGTTGGGTCAAAATTTTGAGAGGTACAGAGTTGAAAACTGATTTTTTTTAAATACTTTCGTCATTTCTCTTTAAAAAAGGTATCTACATTTGTTTCGATAAAATTAGCCGCTTTCAAAAAAAATCGGGTTTTTGTATTTTCTGAAATAATAAATCAGAATACTACAATAAAACACTAGTGCCCAAGAAGAACAAGGAAATCTAAGTTAGAGGAAGAAATTATAAGCAAGATTGCTAAAAATCCCTGTAATAGTGTAATAAAGCTGTCGGCCCAAGTTTATGCGAAAAAGTCGGTTGTTCCCTTCGAGAACTACATGCTTATCACGTCCAAGAGTCAATTACGCAAATTGATTTGCAACGATTTAGAGAAAATTTAGATTTAACTAGTATGGTGTTCACAAACAAAGCCGCTTTTACTCGAGACGGAGTAATAAATTGCTATAATTTGCATATTTGGCATGAGGGCGGGGATTATCGGGAATAATCATCCCCTTGGACCGTTCTTTTTTGAAGACTGATTAAATATACTCTAGAAATAAGATGTATTTTAAGCACTCCTCATTTTAGCAATTTAGTCCGTTATCCCAAGGTGAGTCTATTTTGTGGCCACCGAGGTCACCCGACATGACTCCATTGGATTTTTCTTTTTATGGGGATATTTAAAAAGATTTGTAAATTCGATGCCAGTCTACACCAGGAGAGACCTAAAAGAAGGAATAACACATCATTGCAATGAAATTTTAGAGACAATCCTAGAATGTTTCAAGTACATTGAGAAAATATGCCCCCGAAAAGGAAATCTACAGGTACAGGGCGCCCATTTCCAAAATCTTTGAAGTAAACAACAAGAGCAACGGCAGCACTTTCACATTTTCAACATATTTTGGTTATTTTATGTGATTTTAAGTAAGAAATCAGGCAGAACCCACAAGTAGAATAGAAAGACGCATTACCAATTTGATCAACACATCCAGTCTACCACCAGCGGCGAAAAAATCATTAAAACCAGCAGCTCCAAGATTTCCAGGTTCTACGGTTTTCCGAAGATACACAAGGACCACCTACCACTTCGACCGATCGTCAGTGCAATAGACTCGCCCACATACAAACTAGGTAAATATCTTTCAAATTTTCTTAATCCATTTACTGGAAAAACAGATTCTTTTATTAAAAACTCTGCACATTTCGTGGAAAAACTTAAGACAATCCAGTTGGATCCCGAGGATATTTTGGTCATTTTCGATGTAAAATCACTTTACACAAATGTTCCTGTCAACGACTCAATTTCCATTATATCAGACATACTGGATAATAATAATCTTGATAAGAACTTAATAGACCTAGTGGAAGCTTGTCTTACATCTACTTATTTCATTTTTCAAGGAACTTTTTATGAACAAACTTCAGGGGCAGCTGTGGGATCTCCTCTATCACCTGTGGTAGCGAATATCTTTATGGAAGCCTTTGAGGATATTGCTCTAACATCCGCTTCACTAAAACCGAAGCAGTGGTTTAGATATGTAGATGATACTTTTGTTGTTTGGCCTCATGGACAGGATAATCTCCTCATATTTCTGGACCACCTTAATCAGCAACATTAAAATATCAAGTTCACGATGGAAATTGAATCTAATGGAACAATTCCCTTTCTAGATGTATGTGTTCAAAGGACGGAAAATGGTACATTAGGAAATTCTGTGTATAGAAAACCGACGCATACAAATAGATACTTAAATGCAAATTCTCATCACCATCCAGCACAAAAGAAATCGGTTATTAACTTACTAGTATTCCGAGCTATTTCGATTTCTGATCAAGATTCTTTAACATCGGAAACATCGAAACTGACCGAAGCTCTCAGAGGGAATGGCTATTGCACTGAAGATATTACGCATTCAATTAAAAGATATGGTAAACCAAGTCCGCCAAAGGAGAATGATAAAGAGCCACCATTAGGTAGTGTTGTTCTTCCCTATATACATGGCACTACAGACAATTTAGGAGGATTACTTCGGCGGTCCAACATACGTACAATCTTCAATACACATAAGAAGATTGGACAATGCTTGCGATCCCCGAAAGATCTTGTACCTTTTCAAACAGATAGAGTATATAAAATTCCTTGCTCATGTGGAGAAGTGTATGTGGGAGAAACAGGACGCTCAATATCAACTAGACTTCAGGAACATGAGCGATGTATTAAAAAGAAACAAATTGTTCAATCTGCTGTAGCTGAACACCAGCATAACACTGGCCATTTCATAAATGTAAAGGAAACCAAGGTTCTAGCGTCAATTCCAGGTTTTTATAAACGAAAAGTTAGAGAATCTACTGAAATATTTAAACATACAAAAAATTTCAATAGAGACACGGGTTACGGTCTACATCACACGTGGAAACCGATCTTAACACAGGGTTACGGTTCGGCGAGCACAAGTCGGGTATAAAAGCCCGCCTGAATCTCTTCGAGTTTATTCAGTGTTCAGATCTCGTGGAGTAAAGATCCCTGAAGATGCCTCGTGCAATCGAAGGCGAAACGTCGGATAGTAATTCCAATTTGACACGGTCTAATCCCAAGAACCATGTGATTTCTTAATTGACCAAAGCCGTGAAAGCTTCCGTTCTGTGTTTTTAAGTGTTTTGTTAGATAATATAGGTGATAATCGTGATATATTTAGTTAGAGTGATTTCCGAATTGACAAAAAGATTCACAAGTACTTTTTATCAACTTCCCTTGTATATAATTAACTATGTGTATTTAAACAAATTTTACTTCTAATTGTCGCATCGATTTGAAATTTTGCAAGTGTATGTAATTCGGCTGACAATATAATAGTTTGGTACCGTCACTACCATCGACTTGAACTGATCAGTTCGATGGTACCAAATGATACTGATGGTACCAGATAGTATATCTCTCGAGTTTAGGCTCATTCGGTTTATTCTGACGAGTTCGATACATTACCAGTAATATGTTAAAAATATTTTAAGAAATATTTAAAAAAAAAAATAAATTTCCTTTACCCGGAACTTCCCTCGTTATGAATATTTTCTTTTATTAGGAATAGTGAGGTGCGACTCAATTTAGTTCAGTATATACTCATTTAGTGAAGTGCATTTTAAAACATTGTTATTCGTTGCATTTTGTTATATCAAATTGGATTCCTACCAATATTTTAACAGATTCTGTCTATGCCACACTTCATTTTAGGGTAAAATTTAAAATAAATCCCATAAGTAGTTGTTTTGTTTGTTAATTTATTTGCAAAATTTAAAGTCAATTGAATAAGAATTCTTTAGGTAGATTTTTAAAAATTTTGTTCCCCTATCTTGAATTCTTATCACAACTTTACCAGTTTATCTCTATATCACACTTAATGCTTGCACAAAATTTGAAATTAGTCCAATAAGTAGTGTTTTCAGGTTGTTTTTTAAATATTTTATTAAGCCGCCATTTTGTTTTTCTATCTTATATTCATACCAAAATACTACCAGTTCATTCCTATATAATACTTGCAAAATTTGAGGTAAATTGGATAATTAGTTTTTTCAGTAATAATTCTTTTAACATTTCACTAGGCGTATCTATTCCGGCCTATGGGATTTTTACCAAAATATTACCAGGCCATCCCCATATGACCTTTAATTTTTGACCAAAATTTAAAGACAATCTGATAAGTAGGTTTTAAATTATGCTGTGAAATGGCAGACAGACAGACCAACGGAATTGATAAAACATATTTTTTGGCATCTACTAAAGATATGTAAAACCTGAGAGGATGATTTTTTCACGATTACAAACATTTTATTTGGCCACAATTTTGTTCCGCCATCTTGAATTAGTACCAAAGTCTTACAATTCATCTGTATACCACAATTATTTTTGGCACATAATTTGAAATCAGGCCCTTAAGTAGTTTTTCACTAGGCCGCCATTTTGTTTTGCCATATTGGATTTTTACCAAAACGTTGCCAGGTCTTCCCCATATGACCCTTAATTTTTGACCAAAATTTGAACTTAATCGAGTAAGTAGTTTTTTAACTATGCTGTGAACAGACAGACCGACGGAATTGAGAGCATGTTTTTCGGCATCTAGGGACCCTAAAACCTGAAGATCTGAAAAAAACCTGAAAGAGTAATTTTTTTACGAATACAATACTTCCCTTTTACGAGGGAAGTAAAAACTAGAAAACACGCTTTCGTCAGTAACGCACTAAAAAGTACAACATAATGTAATTAGGATATCATTGACAATTCAATGACTGTGCCAAAAAGCATGGTACGTTTTGTAGAAATTAATTAAAAGTACGTGTTTCTCAAAGAAACGTTACTGAGGAATTAGTGGGATGTAATAATGGCAAATTTTATTATTTTATTGTGAATGATTTGTTATGATATTAATCGATTAGCTATTTAGTTAGTTAGAAACAAACTTAGAATACCTTTTAAAGAAAAATGACCAAATTATTTAAAAAATCAGTTTTTAGCTGATGACCAAATGACCCGTCAAAATTTTGGCTCAACAAGTGATGTGGCATGTCCGTTCCCGACTTCCCTGACGTTGGATCTACTGTAGTATGGTTTTATGAGTCTCTATGGCCTAGTTAAAATACTAAAATTTCATAATATTATAGTTCGTTCAAAAGTTCGACGCTTATCTCCGTTAAGGGCCATTTTAATTTTTTTTCCTATGAGAAACTAGTGTTACTGTGACCTTCCCTATACGCTCCCGAGAGTATGCCATATAAGTACTTTCCGAACACCCTGTATATTAAAAAATAATAGATTAAGATTTAACCAGTTTATTCTGGTAAATTTCTTTGGTAGTCAATCCATTTCAATTCTTTGAACTGATGGATCAAATCATGTTAGGTCATGTACAGTGTGTCTAATTTTTGTCCCTATAAGTTACCACGTAGGTGCTTAGTTTACGTAGCACTGTGGCCTGTGGCGAGGGGTACTAAAGTCTTTTTAGAGTCTCCGTCTGAGAGGCAATCACTAACTCGGAATTACCTGCAAATCAATTATTACCAAAAAACTAAATTGTTTTCCTTTTTTTGCGAAAGTCTTTTAAAGTAAATTAAGCGTAAAGGCTCAAAATCGTCACTAAATTAAATACTTAAATTACTCGCCTTTCGAAGTGATCAGAGCTTTAGCGCGAAAGACTATCTTTTTTTTTCTCCTCATGTTTTTTTATTATTTACGCAATGATTCCAAGTCCGATGATGCCCTCAAGGACGAAACACATTAATTTTTACTGTTTCTGATAAATTTTAAAAACTGATGGAACGAGGAAGTAATTTGGCACTATTTGTAATATGCAGGTTTTCTCAAAATAGTTGAACACGTTGAGTAATAATTTGGATTATTACTCAACAAGTGCACCAGTGACGTAATGTTCTCATTTCTTAGCGACGTCTACTTTTCCCTCAATAATAACCACCCCACCGCCTCAGTTTTTTGTGACTATGCAAAAGCCTTTGACTGTGTTAGTCATAAAGTTTTGATAAGTAAACTGAATTTCTATGGAATCCGTGGTATTTCTTTAAATTGGTTTAAATCTCATCTCGGGAATAGGTAACAATTTGTAAAGGCAAATGGTCCTGATTCTGATTGTAAATTGATTGCAAGTGAAGTCCTTCAAGGTTCGGTCTTGGGACCTATTCTTTTTTTGTTATACATTAATGATATCACCAACCTGAAAATGAATGGCAAAATCTCTCTTTGCTGACGACACAAGCATCATATGGAGTGGTTTTGATACAACGTCTTTACATTCTAATATTTCCAACGACCTGGTTATGATTAAGGTTTGGTCCGATTCCAATCTGCTTTGCTTCAATGTGGATAAAACAATGACCTTATCTTATAAGGGGACTTTACAACCACTTCAGCTACTTAACAGCAATATTAAATACGTTGAGTCCTGGGTTTGAATATAAATAACATCCTAAAATGGTCTAAGTATATTGACACCTTAACTAAAAAATTTTCTACCGTCTGCTTTGCCATTCGATCAATTTCAAAAGAACTGGACGTGTCTTCTGCCAGACATACTTATTTCTCTCTATTCGAATCCCATCTCGGCTATGGCCTTCTCTATTTGGGGCTGCTGTACCACCGAGCAATTTATTAGTATTTTTAGGCTTCAAAAGAGAGCAATTCGCTATTTGTTTGGTCTAAACAATAGAGCGCACTTCCAATACTATTTCAAAAATAATGAAATATTAACAATTCCTGCATTATTTATTTTAGAAACCGTCTATTTGATGAGAAAACATATAAACCCTTTCCCGGAAAGGCCACAACACGTATATCCTACCGGCATGACATATCCCTTCCTATTCCTTCTACAGAATTAATTAAAAAATCAATTATTTACAACGCCATAAAACTTTACAGAATAATTATCCAGAACATTTAAAAACAATCCCTATGTTTGCACTCTTTCGAAAAAAAAAAACCAAAGCGTACCTCATTGAAAGACCTTTTTACTGCGTTAATGATTTTTATAATGAATAAGTCTCTTGTTTACTTAAATATTTTTGTGTGTCATGTTGCTGCATAGCATTTGAAAATATTTTATAAGGAACGAACTGTCCGTTAACAATAATTATTTTTGTTACATATTAGATTAAAATTATACATTTTCTTTTTTTTTTAGTACACTTTATTTACTATATTAGTTCAGGACACTCTTTGTTTAACTTCACTTATTTTGCTTGTACCAAGATAACAAAATAGAGTTTAAGGTCGCTTATTTTTAATTTCAATGTCATCGAAATTATTCACGTCGCATATGTATTGTTTATTTCCTTTTGTTAAGGTCACCTCGATTCATTAACCGCTTTACGGCGATGTTACGAATATAACGAATGTTATATTTACAATTTATGTATTTGCATTGGCCTATCGAAAAATATGTTTTTTTTTTCGATTAATTTTTCGTTTTTTCATTGTTTTGTTTCTTTTGTTTTAAAGCAAATTTCGCTTTGTCCATAAAATTTCCTGCGACAATAAAACATACTTTTTTGTTTGTAATTGCACTAAAATTGAAATTGATTTAATAGGTAGTATTTTCAGGCTGATTTTTTAAATATTTTATTATGCCGCTATTTTGTTTTGTTGTCTTGGGTTCGTATCAAAATGTTACCAGTTCATTCCTATGTAACACTCGATTTTTGTTCAAAATTTGCGGTAAATTGGATAATTTTTTTTTAGTAATATTTTTTTTAACATTGTTCTGCTATATTGGATTTTTACCAAAATATTACCAGGTCATCCCCCAATAACCCTTAATTTTTGACTAAAATTTGAAGTCAATCTGGTAAGTAGTTTTTAAGCTATGCCAACTGACGATGGAATTAATAAAACATAGTGTGATTTTTTTACGATTACCAACATTTTATTTGGCCGCCATTTTGTTCCGCCATCTTGAATTAGTAACACAGTTTTACTAGTTGATTCCAACATAATGATTGATGTTTGGGCAAACTTTGAGATAAATCAGATAACTAGTTTTTTAATAATAATTTTTTTAACATTTCACTATGCCGCCATTTTGTTTCGCCATATTGGATTTTTATCAAAATATTACCAGATCATTTTTTTTGGCATCTAGGGACGCTAAAACGTGAAGATATGTAGAACCCTCGGTAGAACCTGAGAGGGTGATTTTTTTCACGATTGCAAAAATTTCATTGGCCGCCATTTTATTCGGCCATCTTGAATTAGTACCACAGTTTTACTAGTTGATCCCACAACCCACAATTAGTTATGGCACACAATTTGAAATCAGTCCGTTAAGTTGTTTTTCAGGCTGAATTTTTAAATATTTTATTAAGCCGCCAATTTATTCTGCCATCTTGGATTCAACCAAAATTTTACCAGTTGATTCCAACATAATACTTGATATTTGTGCAAAATTTGAGATAAATTAGATAAGTAGTTTTTGAATAATACTTTTTTTAACATTTCACTAGACCTCCATTTTGTTTCGCCGTATTAGATTTTTACCAAAATGTAACCATTTCATGCCCTTATGACCCTTGATTTTTGACCAAAATTTGAAGTAAATCGGATATGTAGTTTATGAGCTATACCTGGTACAGCTAGACCGACAGACCGACGGAATTGAGAAAACATGTTTTTCGGCATCTAGGGACCCTAATAGTTACGTCATTTTATACTAAAATATTATTAAATATTAAAGAACGTTTTCCACTCCCTAGGTTTAAGACTGGATATTTCAAATGGGGATTGGTTTATAAACTAGCAGTGGCAGCTGTTTAATATAGTTACGTCATTTTAAATGACATAACATGGAAAATGGAACATCGGCGATTTCAAAGAGTTTTGTCTTTGTCCTGCCAGAACTACAATGAATTCTGCTCTGACGGTCTGCCGTCCATACAGCCTTCTTAGTATGACAAGGGGACAGGAACATTGTCTAGGATGCATTCTTTTATCGTCCAACTACAAAAACCAAGGACCTCCCACTTTGTTCTCTCCTTTATTCCCAGAGTCTCCATATTATAGAATATGTTACTCCAAATGTCCTCCCTTCATTCCCTAGTCTTTAAATCCCACATGAATAACTCCTAGAACCTCTAGAGTCCTAGAATTTAGGCTTCGAGTTTTCAAGGTCTGCCAATGTTGGGAAAAAATGTGTACATTGACTGCGCATTAATTTTGCAAGTGAAATTTGCTATGACCGTAATAGAGCTAAAAATTGGACACCCTGTACATTTGGTTTGAAAATATTAGGCCTTAATCCTAATGTAATGTCGATGACAAATCGCAATTTTGAAAAACAGCGTAGGAATATCTTTATATACTTTTCATTTTTAATTCAGATAATACTCTTATTAAAGACTCTTGTTAAAATTATGATTCTTAGGATTAAACAGTATCAAAGTGAAATTGCTTTCGATTACATGAGGTCACAGTGTCACAAGGCACCTTCAGTATCTTTACTCCATGAAATTATAACACTAAATTGCAGTGGGCTAAAAAGTCCTGAAGATGCCTGGTGCAACCGATAAAGCGAGACGCCAGAACGTAATTTTATTTTAATTCTCTCTGATCCAAAGAAGCTTATTCTTTAACTCAGTGGTTGCCAACCTTTTCAAGTTGTTGAGCTACTTTGATAATTTAGAAATAAACCGTCGATAATCGATATTTTTTTTGATATTCGCAGTGTAATTTGATACAGCCATTCGAACAAAATTATCCAGTTGTTCATCTGTAAGGAGATTGCGGTATTTGTTCTTAATAAACTTCATATTCAACTCTTTCACTTTTAAGGTAACACGACATATAATTGAATATTTGTCTTTACTTACTAAAGGGAAGATACATTTTGTACTTGAAACTAACGATTTTAATGCTAAATCACTTTGAAATGCAATCACTTCCAATTCAGTTGCAGCGATGTCTTCGCCAAAGTTCTGCATAACACAAGTTGCAAACTGTTGGATATCAATTTCCATGAAGTGTGAAACAACAAATTGAGCCACCAATGACATTTTGTTGAAATCCTTAAACCGATTTTTGAAGTTATCCTTCAAGTTAAAAACTATTTCTACATGAGATTTGTTGTCATAGGGTTCTATTGGATTTTGAGACATCTTCTCTGAAAGAACAGGGAAATGCTTGACATCACGGTTGATTAGGGTTTGTTCCCAAAACTCAAAGTTTTTTATGAATACATTTATATCGGAAATCATTACCGCCAGTTCTTTATCTCTTCCCTGAAGTTGCAAAATGAGTTCATTAATATTGTCTGTAATGTCTACAAGAAACCCAAAATCTCTAAGCCAAATTGAATTTTCCAGTTCCTGAATGGGTTCGCCGCGTTGTTTGAAAAATTGAACTATGACAGATAGGGCTTCATTAAAACGTGTTAAAACTCGTCCTCTACTTAACCATCGCACTTCAGAGTGAAGAAGTAGATCTCCATACTGACAATCAATTTCATCGGCTAAGATTTTGAATAATCTTTGTAATGTAAAAGTAAGTAATGTAATGTAAAAGCGTGAGCTCTAATCTTGTTTACAATTTTCATTATCAATTTCATGACGTTTAGTTTTAAAATATTTCCACATAATGCTTGCTGATGAATAATGCAATGGTAACAAAGAAATTGTGGAAAGCGTTCATCTTTGCAAGATGCTGCCAGACCCTTATCACAACCCACCATAACTGGAGCTCCGTCAGTTGTCAAGCCTACCAATTTTGAAATTGGAATTTTCTCAGAAGATATAAAATTGTTTAAATGAGAAAACAATTCCTGGTGAGTTCTAGCAGCTGTTGCCCCGAACGCTCACCGCAGTGTTGCCGCTGCTAGCTTTCATATTGTGATTCTTTTTTTCAAAATTTGTGGACGCTTCTATTTTACAAGATATGTTGTGAGCTACCAGAAATGTTTTCGCCAGCTACCGGTAGATCGCGATCGATGGGTTGGCGACCACTGCTTTAACTGATCAAAGCCGTGAAACGTTCAGTTTAGTCAATCCTCTTATTTTATTTTTAAAATTTGTAGATATATGACGGTGGATCTGATGAAAAGACAGGCTTAGAATTCCAGTATATTTTTTATACTTATTTTAAGAATCTTAAGCAAGCATTAGTGTTTCGAGGTAGCTAAAAAGTCTAGTAACAAAGAATAATAATCTGCTCTACAAAAAACCGGCACACCACATTTTTTCCATCATTTTTAACTTGCTATAATCTACTTTTGTTGTTTTAGTTTCTTGTGATATGCAGTTATTCAAAAAAAAAATAATAATAATATATAATAAAATAATAAGAACAAATTATCATCGTGGTATTTAAGCAGGCACAGAAAAAACAACACAACATACACACTGCTTTCATAGACTATAAAAAGGCGTTTGACAGTGTACCACATTCCTGGCTCATAGACGTACTAGGAATATATAAAGTGCACTCTATGATCATCAATTTCCTGACAACTATCAAGCTTTAGTGGAGAATGAACCTGATGGTCTATAATGGCGATCAATCTCTTACCACCGATGATTTACTCATCAATAGGGCAATTTACCAAGGAGACTCGTTAAAGCCACTTTGGTTCTGGTTAGCGACGAACCCCATCTCCACGTTGCTTAACAATACAGGGCATGTGTTCAACATCCAAAGCTAATAGAGATAATTCCCGAAACATATCCCACTTTCTGTATACGGATGACATTAAGCTCTATGGTGGAAACCATAACCGACTAAAAAAAGCTTATTGACGTGATATATACGTTCTCGAAAGACATACATATGGAAGTTGGAATGGAAAAGTCTAAAGCCTTAAACATCGAAAAAAGCAAAGTCGTTAATGATTATGTAGCTTTACCCAATGGAGAAATAGTTCTAGCAATGAACGAAGGAGAGAACTACAAATACCTAGGATTCCAACAAGCTAGACTGCTCCAGGATAAGCGAGGAAATACCAAGCTGAAAGATCAGTATGTTCAAAGAGTGCGAGCTCTTCTGAAGACAGAACTGAACGCCGGAATTCTCATTACAGCAATTAACACCTATACTCTTGAATCTTGGAATGGACTAACACGGAGCTAGAGGAACTCCAACGCACTACGCGTCTAAAAAGGTGGAAGGTGGAAGATCCCTTGTTGACTTGACCAATACGCACTCCCGATAGCTGCAAAAACTGAGAGATTTCTTCACCAACAAGATAAAAACATAAATCCTTCACCGCATAGTGATCCTAAGTGACAACTCGTACATTCCACTCAATCTCGCAAGTGACAACATCATCCTGAAGTCACATTTAGACCCCGACAAACAAGAACAGTGGGCTCAAATGGCACTGCACCGCCGACATCGCAATGACTTGAGTCAGCCACCAGTAGATAAGGAAGCATCCAACAAGTGGCTGAAGGATGGACAACCATTTCCAGAGACAGAAAGATTTATGATGCCAATAAAGGACTAAGTGATTAACACACAAAATTCATCATCAATAAGTGTCGAAAATGTAGCGAGAGATCGGAGGCTAGACAGCATATAACATCTGGATGCACTTACCTAGCAAACACGTACTACCTCCAACGACATAACCAGGTGTAACATCATACACCAAAGGCTTTACAATAAATACGGGCTCCTGAACACCTTTGTGCCCTATTATTATAAATACCAGCTAAGTTCAGTGCTTGAAAATAATGCATTCAAACTGTACTACGGCCTGGCAGTTATCACCGATAGACGGGTGACGAATAATCGAACTGTTGTGGTAGTTTTAAAGAAGGAAACAAAGACAGCTTATTTGGTAGATGTCGCTGTACCCAATAATAACAACTTGGATAAATATCCAGAGAGAAAGGCCAAATATGCGGAGCTGGCCGTCGAGGTACAGCAGATGTGGCGACTGAATAAGGTTCATGTGACACCGATAATCGTATCACTGGACTAATTTCAAAAACACTAGAACAGAACCTGAAAATCATAGGATTGCATACTAACACTTTCATCAACATCCAGAAGGCAGTTCTGCTCAGTGCCTGTCACATAGTGAGAAAATTCTTACAGGACAACACATAGAACTAATAGAAACCAGCGTACTCTTTTTGATGCATGCGTCCGGGATAGGCTTAGAACCCAACATTTGTTAAGACATTGATTGTCAATTTCGATAATAATAATAATAATAATAATAGATAAAAAAAGAGTCATCACTAAGACCAGTAAGCTCACCCCACTCGCATTGAAAAACATCAAAGCTATGGTAGCTGCTGAACTAAACATTCATCAACCAAACATTGAGGACAGTGGGGCAAATGCCGAACCGATCCCACATACAAACCAGCCCAACTTTGTGCAAGAGGATCTGCAACCTCACTCAATGCTCAGTAGAGGCGAAGCACCCAGCAACAACCCATGACAGATGACAAGCACAATACAGCACACATGACATCATCATCATTCGCCCAAAGCACCATACACACAGCTGCACCTCGGACCGTCTCTCACACAAGCAATCAAAGTAGAAATGAAGTCACATCTAAACAAATGGTCAGGCTCCGATCCTACAACAAGAGGATTATAAATTTATTCCTCGTGTAATCTTCAAACGGGACACACATAAAATCCTAAAGACCATCAACGAACACATAATTCCCGAGTACATAACGAATGCGAGCACAATTGAGGACATTCATACAGTGATCTACGCAGCAGCTATAACCACGATAACACAGAACAATCAGAAACTCCCGCCACGACACAGAAACACCAACAACATAAAACCAAAATTCAAATGGCAGATCGAAAACAAAATTAACAAACTTAGAAAAGAATTGGGACGTCTTATCCAATCCATGATCGGCAACAAGTCAAAACGTATCACAAAAAGTGTAGAGAAAATCAAATCTGCATCTCCTGATTACACGCTTACAGAAATCCTTGACTCTCTGAAGCAAAAATTATTTGTGTATGCCGCAAGACTCCGAAGATACAAAGAATCAAATGAAAGAAAGGACGCTAACAACCTGTTTCGAAGAGGCGAAAAACAGTTCTACCAAAAAATCATGAGCAATGAGGAGGCACGAGTAATAGAACCACCGACCAAACAAGAGATCACAGAATACTGGAAAAGTATTTGGTCAGAACCGAAACTACACAATAATAACGCTTCATGGATTAAAGCGGAAGAAGACAGACACAAGTGCTTAGACGAACAGTAGAGGACTTTGCAATGACAACACAAGAAGTTGCAGAAACAATCAAATACACGCATAACTGGAGATTTCCTGGAATAGATAACATTTATAACTTCTGTTACAAACAGTTTACCTCCACACATGAAGCTCTCACTCGCCAAATTAATGAAATTATTTTAAAACCTAGCACACTCCCCAGTTTTCTCACCCAAGGAATAACATACCTTAAATCCAAAAATTCAGACAATAAGGACCCGTCAAATTACCGACCTATTACGTGCCTTCCAACCCTATATAAGATCATCACAGCCACAATTACCAGGAGAATAGACAACATCTAGCACACAAAAACATTCTAACGGAAGAACAAAAAAGGTGCAGGAAAAATAGCCGAGGATGCAAGGAGCAGCTATGTATGGACAGCGTCATCATGGAACAAACCAGGAAAAATTATAGAAACCTTCATACTGGTTACATAGATTATAAAAAAGCCTTTGATTCGATACCCCACAGTTGGCTAACCAAAGTACTAGAATTACATAAGGTCAATAAAAACATCAGGCAATTTCTTACGCCAATCATGAGTACGTGGAAAACTAAAATCAACTTGAGAACACACAAAGAGCACACAGAAACAGAAGAGATCTACATCAGACGAGGTATGTTCCAGGGAGATTCACTCAGCGCTTTGTGGTTCTGCCTCTGTCTCGACTCCCAAACACACTGAATAACACAAACTTCGGATTCCAAATTATACTCCAAAAAAATAAATTACACAAAATAAACCATCTCTTGTACATGGATGACATAAAATTTTATGCAAGCACAAAGGCACAGCTAAAGGAACTCCTTAAAATCACAGAAACGTTTACCCTGGAAATACAAGCTACTTCATATCAACAAGGGACAGTGGAAAGACCACCCTACGGGGAAAACAATCAACAATGAAACTATAGATAAAATGCTCAAAGAAGAAACGTACAGATACCTAGGCTTCCATCAAAGCACCAAAATTAACCACACTCATATCAAATCAGAGTTCAAGACGGAATTTAAAACCAGACTCACAAAGCTACTAAAAACAAAACTGAATTCCAGAAATCTAATAAAAGCTATTAACATCTTTGCCATACCTGTTCTTACGTATTCGTTTGGTATCATTAAATGGTCACATACAGACATAGAAAACATTCACATTCTCATACGCTCTGAATTCACTAAACACAGGAAGTTACATCCCAACGCATGCGAGGAAAGACTCACCATCGAGAGAAAAGGAGGAAGAAAAATTATAGATATACAATCGCTAAATAAAAAACAAATTTACGAACTCAGAAAATTCTTCCACAACAAACAAACTAACCTCCACAAGGCAATAGTGAAGGCAGACAAGAATTATACACCGTTCACCTGTCTCAAACGAGCCACGCAGCAGACGTACAAGTCACATCCAATCACGACTAGAAAAGATGAACACCTGGTCTGAAAAAACACTTCACGGAAGACACAGATACCACATAAAGCAAGACCATATACATAAATAGCTTTCATATACGTGGTTACAAGAAGGGCAGCTGTTCCCTGAAACAGAAGGCTTCCTGCTTGCCATCCAGAACAAAGTCATAGCAACCAGAAACTACCGAAAGCACATCATCAAGGACACAACCATTGAAGATGAGAGGTGTAGGAGATGTCACCAGCAGAGAGAAACGATCAATCACATAACGAGTGGATGTAAAATAATGGCCGGAACTGAATACACCGCGAGACGTACAACTCAGCAGCGAAGGTCATTCATCAAGCATTAGCCACAACATACAAACTAACGGAGAACACAGACTCTTACTACCATTATACACCAACATCTATACTTGAAGAAGAAGACTACAAGCTCTACTTGGACATTGACATCCACACAGATAAAACAATCCCCGCAAATAGACACGATATCACCTTTCAATCCAAAAAAGAGAAAATCACTTATTTAATTGACATGGCTGTCCCCAACGACGAGAACATCCAAGCGAAATACAGTGAGAAGATCGCCAAATACACCGACTTGGCAATGGAAGTAAAAAGGCTGTGGAAACAGGAAAGAGTCATCATTGTTCCTCTCATCATATCAGTAACAGGTCTCACCCCTACAACGTTTACACCGCATTTGGCTCAATTAGGACTTAATACAGACATTCACAGGAACATCCAGAAATCGGTCATTTTGAAAACATGTAGCATAGTTAGATCATTTCTTAATACACAATAATTGTTTTTTTTTTCGTTTCCTTTTTTTTTATTTTTTGGACTGACTTCGTATAATCCTGTCAGTATAAAATACAACCACAAGAATACTGTGAGACAAGAAGTCATAAAAACTATAATAATAATAATAATAATAAGTAAAATTAGGAGATATATTTTTACTTTTTTAACTGTAAATTTATTTGAAACATTAGGAATTACGAAGTCCTTATCGCAAGAAAAAAATAAGTAGTGTATGATTTCATAAATTCGATAACTGTGGGTTTAACCTGTTTTTGAATTACAGAATTTTAAAAATGATTGAAGAAATGTGGAGCTCCGTTTTCTTTTTGCAGATAAGTTTATTTTAATTTTTCTCTGAACGAATACGTATTTATTCTTGGTAGGATTTAATTTATTTGGTAATTTATTGAATACACATGACACATACATGGGTCTACACAGTCACCAAATAGTCATCCATTTAGGTCCTTTACCTAATGTTATTTATGTTAAAAATTCACATATTTGTGTTAATCGTTTACATCAATTAGTACATGAATATAGGAAATAACTATACGTAAATGCACTAGTTGGAATGACAAATTAAAATAAATATTAGACTACAAAAAATATACAATTTAGTTTTTCTATAAGAAAATAAAGTTTTAAGCTAGTCAGCACAAGCTCCTTGGTTCAGTAGCTAATAAAAAGACTCGAAAAAAAACTATGATTTTATTTTGTGGTGTGCTTTTTCATTTGTGGCGGCGGGAACACTAACCCAAAACCTAACCTCACCTTTGCTTTATACTAACATAACCTAGGTCTAATTCGGGAATCCAACCAATAGGGCTCTCCAACGATCTGTCAGTTGAACGTCACCGATGAGTTGTTTTTGACGGCCATATGACAAACAAATCGAATTTTTACACAGGAGTATATGGGACTTTTGTAATTTATTTTTATTTTTATACCTTAAAATGCCTCCTTTTTGTTGTATCGCAAATTGTGGAAGTACAGGAATGAGAGGCAATATTACTTATATTTTCAAATTCAAAAAATTTTCAATTTTAGGTGTAAAAAAACGATAGAATGATATTTTGTCTATGCGGTTGATGTAGATTACTGCAATAAGGAGAGGATCTCATATTATCATTTATTAAAAAAAACGAACGTTAATCTAGCCAATTAACAATCATTATGATTCTCAATCGAGACTCTGATCCAAGATATCTTTAATCGTTGTTTGAAAAAGTTATATTACATTTTGTACCTTTTACATATTTCAATGCTGTATTATTTTTATGTTTTACCAAATATTAACGGGACTTAAATAATTAGCAGTATTTTTAAGTACAATCTTGAAACAGATTTTTTTAAATAATTTTTACCTTCATGCAACTCTGTAATTATGTTTTTTGTTTGGAAAAGCGAGGTTTTAAAAAGAATAATTTTTTTAAATAAGTATTACTTTAGTTTATGAGTAATTATTTTTTTAAATTTACGAATTTATTGTATGTGGAATTTTATTACATACTTTAGGACAGGGGTGCTTAAACTTGAACTGCTGGCGATCTACCTCAATATTTTTAGACTACTTACGATCGACTCTGAAAGGCTGCAAGTATGTGTGATGCAGGGTTGTCGTACATACACGATACGTACACCCTACCTACCTACCTAGGTAGGGTGTACCGTAGCATATATAGATATTAGCTTTCCGCACAATATACATTATTTTAGTCAAGGTTTGGGTTAGGTTTAGTTAGGTTCTTCTCTACAATATCAATGAAAAAAACTCATAATTATTCAAAATTGCGATTTTATTGGTTGTTACAAAACAAAAGAGTTACATATGGTGTTAAACTTAACTAAGGGGTGACTTTGGATGTTGAAGTGTGGCACTGCATGTCCTCAGCATACTTTTCATAAGATGGTACGTAACCACTGAGTGCTAATCGCAAGCATGATGACATATGATCGTCAGTTAGTCGATTGCGATATTTTGACTTAATTATCTTCATTTCAGAAAATGCAGACTCGCACAAGTAAGTTGACCCAAACATTGCTGTCAGTTGAAGAGCGATTTGCCTTAGATTCGGATATTTATCTTCAGATATAAAACACCAGAAAGTTGTATCAGATGCTGTCCTTTGAGATGTATATCTGCACCAACTCATTTTCAACAGAACATGAGTTCATATTAAACTGACTTGCTATTTCAGCAGCTAATTCGTCAATGTTTTTACATGAAAAAGGATAACTCATAAATGATGCTACATTTGCCAATTTACTACAATCATAAAAACGCATTTCGAATTGTCCCAAAATATTTGATAATTCAGCCTCATACGTATCATAATTCAACTGATGAATCATTGCTTTCAAAGACGGAAAATGTTTCAGATCCATTCTTTTCAGTTGATCTATCATAAGTTGAAATTTACTTTTGAATGCGTTTACTGCGCTAATCATCTCAATAACAGTTTTTCCTTTACCTTGAAGCTCCAAGTTAATGGTGTTTAAGTGCATTGTGATGTCAGTCAAAAATGCCAAATCAGTCAGCCATTTTTCGTTTTTCAACATCTAAGTGTCATCACCTCTTTCGTCTAGAAAAGCTGTTATTTCGGGCAATAATTCTTAAAACCTTTCTAGGAATTTTCCGCGACTCAACCACCTGACGTGCATGTGAAGAACTAAATCAGTGTGTTCAGCTGACTCCCTATCTTCCAACTGCAACTTAAAGAGCCGCCGTTGCAAGCTACGTGCACGGATGGAATTCACAATTTTTGTTGCAATGCCCATAATTTCCTCCGTGTTTAAAGCTTTTGAACACAAAATTTGTTGATGTATACATTAGCTTGACACAATGCCACAAAACCGTTTTTGTCTCCAGTCATTGCTGGTGCTCCATCGGTTGTAATGCACACTAATTTATATATTGGTAGCTTGTAGTTTTTTACAAAATTGAAGAAAACGTCATATATATCTTCGCCACGGGTCTTCCCCTTCAGAGGAATGATTGTCAAAAATTCTTCCTTAGCCAACATGTCATTGAATACCATCCGAACAAAAATACACAGCTGGGCAGTGTCTGTCATATCGGTGGATTCGTCGAACTGTAAAGAAAAGTATGTACATTCCATGATATCATTTTTTAATTTATCTGCCATGTCCTGACTCATGACTTCAATACGCCTTGTGACAGTCGGACGAGATAACTGAAGTTCTCTAATAGCAGACATGATTTCTGTTTTATTTTTAAAATCTCCAAATAAAGTCTCTTCGAATGGTTTCTTGTGTTTCGCCAATTTATGAGATATTTTAAATGACGCGATCGTAGCAGCTTTTGATTGTTTGGCTGGTCTTGTGAACATGGTTTGTTCTTTTTTGAAACAAGATATCAAATCACGTACTTTTCGTTTTCTTAATTCATTCTGTGGCGGAAAATCCTTTTCATAGTTTTTATGAACCGTTTTATGATGCCTCTCTAAGTTACCACGCTTAGGTATTACAACGGACGCACGATAAATAAGACAAATGCACTTATCCTTCACCATACAAAACAAAAATTCTTATTCTTATCCAATCGTTATTAAAATGATACGTTTTAGATTTCTTCGCTGCACTCATTTTGTACTATTTAATAATAAACTTTGTATCGACGTAGTATTGCCTTCAAGTTGCAATTTAGAATGACTGCAATTCCAGCAGGCGCAACATTTATATCGGCGTGAACGAAAGTCTCGAATGTTCCCGTCAAACGCGCCGCCCGAAATTTCTAGAAAAGCGGCAAGAATAAAAAACGCGGCTTTTCTTTGACAAGTACCGCGCGTTCCTTTGATAAAGCCGTCTTTTGCCGCTAGCAGAGTGTTATTTTATTACGTAATACATTTTTGTAGTTTAGTTAAGTACCTACTTATTAAAAAAAAATTTCTTCTCGAGATCTACTCAAAAAGCACTCGCGATCGACCGTTTGAGCACCCCTGCTTTAGGAACTATATAATGTATGCTTTTTAGATTGATATCCTAGCACGAGCGTGGTCTACAGTTTTTACAGATTTTTTTTTATGTATAAATGAAGCTACGATGACCATAAAAGGGTTATTCCTTATTTAAAGGAAATTCTTATATATATAAAGGGTAAAGGTTTCATTACGCTGAAAAAAAAATTGAGTTCCTTTACACTCGTCCTCAAGTTTATTGTAAAGATAACTTTTTATTCTTATTATATTCACTGTGAAAATGTTATATATTTTTTTCACTCTGACATGCATTTATTACTGAATATTTTTTATTTATTAAAAAAAATATATGTACCTACTGGTGAAGGATAAAATATTAAACACACAGATTGAACTAAGTGTAACTTGGATATACGTAATTTAAATTGAACAACTAGGTAACTAACAATGTCCATAATTGTCACTGGGGCAAAGCCTAGCTACACTAGAAAAGGATCTAATTTTTAATTATAAAAATATTTTGATTGCTCGGCGACTTCGGCGTTCTCACTTCAAAGCTTCAAAAAGTATTCGCCTATCATAACTGAGTTTAAAACAATCACACAATTATGAAAAATGGTCCTGTACAAAAAATGCACTAAATATATGTGAAATTGAAATTTGCATTTAAATTATCATAGACTCATATGGAATAAAACTATGTTTGTCCTACGGCAGCCATTTTGACAGCAGTCAGCTGTTTTGTTGGACTGCCTAATTCGGGAATCCAACAATCTGTCAAAAGAGGTTATGTCATTGGTCTTGGAAAGCAAACTAAGTTTTTGCATTTCATAACATTCTTCTGTATTTCCGATATCAATTATTGGTATTTTGTTCATTTAAATATGATTTATAGAAGGAGAAAAGAAAGGTGGACATCAGGCAAGCAGCTGTTAAAAGAGATAATCTGACGCCACTATTATTAAGAAACCTGAAAGCGTGAAGCACACGTTTTGTTACTCGTATGTTCATCTAGATTGTTTTTATGTGTTTTCATTTAGCAGTAACTGTTTTCTGAACGCCCCTTTTCGGATTTTTACTATGATCGTTTTTTAATCGCATAATTGTGAACTTAATGGTGGTTAAAAAAATGTTCACTCTCCATTATTCTAAATTTATTAGAAATTGTCCTGTTATCAATAAATACTTTGCAATAAACCTAAATAATTAAAAATTTTCTCACGTTACACTAAGCGTACAAATATAGACAGTGGCAGATCTTTTCGCCCCCTCTAAGAAAAGTACAGTAATAAAGGAGTTTAATAATTTGTATTATATCTAATATATCTATTTTATATGTAAGAATAGCTAGTCAGCCGAAATCGCCTAATTGTGTATGTTTTTGATAATTGATTAATAAAAGGCGATTATTATTATTATTATAATTTTTTGGCACCTAGGGACCTTAAAACGCGAAGGAAAGTAAAACCTGGCATTTTTTCACGATTGTATTATTATTATTTAATTTCGCCACCATTTTGCTCCGCCATCTTGAATTTTTACCGCGATTTCGTCTTGTCTATGCTCAAAATTTGAAATCAATCCATTAAGTATTTTTTTAGGCGCAATTTTAAAATATTTTCTTAAGCCGCCGCGCGCCGCGGTTTCGCCATTTTCGATTCGTACCAACATTTACCAGTTGATTTCCACATTTTACTTGATTTTTGTACATTTGAAGTAAATTGGATAAGTTATTTTTTAGTAATAATTTTTTTAACATTTTATTAGGCCGCCATTTTCTTCCTCCATATTGGATTTTACCAAAATGTTACTAGGGCATCCCCATATGACCATTAATTTGTTATCAAAATTTGAAGTCAATCGGTTAGGTAGTTTTTTTTAGCTATGCAGCGAACAGACAGACACACCGAAGGAATTGAGAAAAAGTGAAGATCTGAAAAATACTTCCCTTTAGAAGGAAGTAGTAAATGGGAAGATCGTCAATGTATCTTTGATATCATATATTAAAACGATCGGAAAAACAAATGTGATTTTAAAAAAAGTCCTAAGGTATATTTCAAATCCACTCATTAAAAAGTAGATATTTCAAGCTTTCCAATGATAATTGCATATAAAACGATATCATAATTCCTTAGGTTTTTATTTTAAAATACTAAATAGTAAGATGAACTCATTTAATTACTAGCAGACCATCTATAGAAGATAATACCAGGCACAAATTAAATAAACCGTTACTTATTTATAAAAATACGATTTAATATGGAAAAACCGTAGAAATATTAGACAAAAAAATGTCCCCCTTCAAATTAATTTTGTGACAAAAAAAATCGAGGAATTATTGTACATTTACTTCATTATTTCACGAATCATTCAAACTATCAGATTTTTCTGTTATCAGGAGATGTGTGCAGGAGAGAATTAACGATAATTCCTGGTCGTAACTTACTTACTATTGCTTTCATAGGATTGAATCGTACCAGACAGTTTCCCTTAAACGATACCTGAAGGAATTTTTTCTTGCCTCTCTTAGGGGAGTTTGAGTTTATATTGTTCCGGATTGGCCGGTACACAAACACGTTGCACTCCTTTTATTCAAAACACAGGTTACAGGTATCATAGGTAGACACTGGTTATACCTAACAATCGTAACTAAGGTGACTTTAAACTTGTCAATGCCCACTTGTTAACACTTCGAAATCTCAATTACAACTGAATCGAAATGTCACCTCGCGAATGAATACGTTCGGTAATTACATGGCCTAAATAGTTCACTTCTTTTTTGAAAAACTGACACTTCTTAGGACTGAGTTTTAAGACAGCCATTCTCAGTTTCTGCTTCAATATTCTTCAAATGACCTTCAAATGTTTTTCCAAGAATAATGATGTCATCTAAATATACTAGGCAAGTTTCCCATGTCATTCCATGTAATGTCAATTCCATTAAACGTTCAAAAGTGGCTGGGGCGTTGCATAATCCAAAAGGCATAACTTTAAACTGCCATAGTCCAGTCCCAGTAGAAAACGCTGTCTTTTATTTATCGGCCGGATTAAGCTTAACTTGCCAATAACCACTTTTCAGATCCAGGGTCGAAAATCATTTTGACCCTGATAAAGTGTCCAAGGTATCGACAATTCTTGGTAAGGGAAAGCTATCTTTCTTTGTGACATCATTAAGCCTGCGAAAGTCGACGCAGAATCTAGTGGAACCATCTTTTTTTTTAACCAGAACTACTGGTGACGACCAGGGACTTTGCGATGGCTCTATAATGTCTTGTTTTTCCATATCCTCAAGCATCTGGTCAACTTCATGCCGCTTTGCCAAAGGTATTCGTCTTGGAGGCTGTTTTATCGGCGCTGCATCACCAGTATTAATTATATGCTGAGTCGCTGTCAGACAAAGAGAAAACATCTTGATTTCTTCTCAGAAGTTCTTCCAATTTGGTCACCTGCACTTGATTCAGTAAATATTTTGATGATATCACCACGTCTTGAAGTATCTTAGGGAGAATATTTGCAGGTCCTAAGGGTGGCAAGGTTGTACAGGGAAATATGGAACTGACAGGTGGGCAAGTTCCAATCTTGTCACCTTTTTTTACTTGCTGGGGATGACCTTTTAAGTTCATCATTTTGACGAACATCATGTTTCCCCTGCATTGAGTTAAGGTTCTTGCTGGTAAAATTCCCTTTGCATGTAGTGGACAGTCTTGAACTGGTTCGAATAAAATTACTTCTTTCTTGAATATCTTCAGGAACCCCATTGCTGATACATCGGCTTGCACATGTCCCTCCTCACCATATTTCCAACAGCGGATGCCTTTTCTTTGTCGGAAAGTTAAAGATTTATTTTCTTATTTCTGATGTTTAAGAAGAATCTCTTGCAGTTCTTTAAAAATGTTCGAAGCAGTTTCATTAGTAGTCCGGTATTCTGGAGTTTACTGTAGTTTTCGTAGTTTTCCTTGACCGCTGAATGTTTGTTTAGCTGTTTCGAACTGAAGGGCATATGCCAGAGCTTCTGAAATCTTCTTTATTCTGGCCATTCTTAAAACTTTGTTGGTATCAGGATCACGAAGCTCTTCAATAAAACTACTTACTACCAACGCTTGCTTGATCTCTTCAGGGTAGGATGGATAAGTTAAGTTAATTAGTCGCACAATGAAGACTTTGGTTATATTTTTGCCTTCGACATTGAAGTTGGGCTTTATAAACCTCCTGTAGATGTGCTTCACCATAACGCGTTTCTAGGTGGCTTACTAATGTGCCAAAGTCATTCTGTTTATCTTTGGGTATGTTCCTTAGCACATTGCTTCACCACGCAATGCTCTTGCCTTTTCGGTGGATTCCCAATTATTTCCAGTTGCGGCAGCTTCAAATTGTTTCAGGTAAGTAACCCACGGCACCTTACCATCAAAAGTAGGTGGTTTTATCACATGTGACAAAGAGACGTAGGATTTTAAATGACTTTGGTTTCCAAATTTCTGCATCTGGGAACGTAGACTTTGGACTTCTTGTTGCATTTGATTATGAACCTCCTGAACTTTCTTCTCCATTTGTCCCATTTCCTCTTTTACATCTTCCTTGGTTAGTGTCAATTCAAGCAACGTTCTTCTAGTGATTTCTTCTTGATTCTTTTTCATTTCTTGCATTTTTTGTTTTACGTCTTGGTGCCTCTTCATATTTTCAAGTTCATTTTGTATGCCTTCTTGGTTCTTCCTCATGTCATCTGTAAGTTCTTGTTTTAGTTGTTTTGGATCCTCTTCATGTCTTCCTTGATTTCTTGCTTCATGTCTTCTTGGCCCCTTTTCATATCTTCTTGGCCCCTTTTCATATCTTCTTGGCCCCTTTTCATGTCTTCTTCAAGTTCATTCTTCATGGCTTCTTGGCTGTTTTTCGCGTCTTCTTGGTTCTTAGGTTTTTCATATCGTTGTGCATTGTCATTATCACATTCATTAAGGAATCAAATTTTGCTTCCATAATTATGATGATTTCTGTGTTAAAAAAAAACAGTTCTTACTTCTTCGTCTTCCAAGTTCAGACTCAGCTGGATCCTCATGCCGCTTCCGACACCAAATGTTCCTGATTGGCCGGTACACAAACACGTAGTTTCTGAATGCACTCCTTTTATTCAAAACACAGGTTACAGGTATCACAGGTAAACACTGGTTATGCCTAACAATCGTAACTAAGGTGACTTTAAACTTGTTAATGTCAGCTTGTTAACACTTCGAAATCTCAATTACAACTGAATCAAAATGTCGCCTCGCGGCCCGCTTATATAGCCTTTAGAAAAGGATGGAATGATCTAGAAAATTCTAGAATAATCTAAATACTACAGGGTGAGAAGAATTTAGCCTAATGGAACATTCGAGAACGATTTTTGACACTATCATAGTCGTTACATGGATAAAAATTAAGGTAAGTCTACTTCAATAAAATAACAAATAATAAATAAATTCATCTAAATCCTTACAAATCTATAACTAGGGCTAAATTCGCAACAATATCATCTGCTGATGGTGCTAACTTGGTTAGCGAAACGAGCGTCCAGAACGTAATAACTTGTGTTTTAGTGTGGTTAGAACTCTTGTATTTTGATCTCTTAGGGGAGATAACTGAGATATACGTGCTGGCATAGATGAGCCTTCCCTTTAATGCATAATACAACCCAGGTGGCAAAAACAACAAGTTTTTGTGAAAACTTATATTACTTCAATAACAAAAACTATGTATCTTTAACAATATGTTTATCACATCTTCTCAATGCACTTAGGTGTTTTTTATAGCTTAGGGAACTAAAGGTAAGGGAAGTACCTATAACAATCAACAAAAACAAATCCATAACAAAAATATACCAATAAACTAAATTATTATTATTTGTCTAAAAATATAATGCTTTATTTTAAACATTAGTTCTTAAAAATATTTTCTTGAAATACAGGTCTCCGACTAGCAGTAGTTTTATTTTCTTCCAGTGCTTGAACAGTAGTGAGCATTCTGTGGTTTTGATACGTAGTTCAATTTGTGACTACTTTGTATAAAAATTTATTTATTTCCCAAAAGTTCTGAAATTCTTTGTTCATTTCTCAAGATGGTGCTTCTCACGGTTGCAATTTCCTGTTCCTGTTTCTTAATTTCCTGTCGTAAGTGATCCAGTTTATCGAGCAGAGGTTTACTTGATTCAGCAGCTAACCTGAAATAGTATATTATATAATAAGTGTTTAAACTGTTCACTTTCATACGAGTAATATATACCAATTTTCTTACGACCCTGTCACGGGTGGTAGTCCATGAAATCTGAAAATATTTTGGTTTTTTACATAGCTTAAGTTACGAAAGTGGAATTCTAATTACTGCTGACTAACAGTTGCCTATTCGCTGTTTACTAGAGCCATTTTTTTACTCGATCCTTAGGAAAATTAGAAAGCAGGCCAATTTTGTGAAAACTACAGCTTTTTGGTAACTCTTTTGAACCAGCCAAATTCTTCAATGCCGTCTACTCTCAGCGAATGCAAAAAAAAACAAAACTTAGCGCATTCGATATCCGGCTTCAGATTTACAATCGGTCAATTGGTTTTGGAAATATCGGCGAAAAACCGAAAATGGCGAATTTCGTTTTTCGCCAGTAAATCCAAAACGGTAAATTTGACAGCTGTCAAAATGTGACATTATTCGGACACTTTTTAAATCGAATAAGATGACGTGTAGGACATGTCTCCACCGTCTTTTGTTATCCCCCAACCCGCCTCAATTTTCATTTTCCTTATGGCCGCCATATTGGATTTTTCGATTTTTTGAAAAATCGTCAAATTTCCAGTCTAGTGTAGAGTACCATCGAAATATCACACTTTGTAAATAATACAAGAGTTCTAACCACACTACACAACAACTTGTTACGTTCTGGACGCGCGTTTCGCTAACCAAGTTAGCATCATCAGCATCTAATATAAACTAAAGTAACAAACTTGGTTGCACCCGACTGCACCGTTGTCAAGTAAGCAGTAGAGGGGACTATAGGGAATAGGCCCTCTGTCTTTATTTAGTGCTTTCTTATCACATTTAACTATTTCTATACCCTCAAATGCATCCAATAATCTATTATTAGATACATTTTTAATTAACTTTATATATATATATATATATATATATATATATATATATATATATATATATCTATAATAGATTATTGGATGCATTTGAGAGTATAGAAATAGTTAAATGTGGTAAGAAAGCACTAAATAAAGACAGAGGGCCTATTCCCTATAGTCCCCTCTATTGCTTACTTGACAACGGTGCAGTCGGGTGCAACTGTGACCACATTTACCTATAAATAGTCTCGGTTAGGATAAGTTACTTTAGTTTATATCATCTGCTGATGATGCTAACTTGGTTAGCGAAATGCGCGTTCAGAACTTAACAAGTTGTGGTGTAGTGTGGTTAGAATTCTTGTATTTTTATCTATCTTCCACCACAGGTTCCAGTATTAGGACACTTTGTAAAGTTAGGTTTCAATTTTTTCTAACTGATTTCTGATTTATTTGTAACACTTAGGACTTTAACTTTGACGTTAAATAATTCAAAGTATCAAAGTTATGTTTTAATAAGCAGTACGCTTTTCTCTCAATAAAATCATAAACCTGACATAAAAATTATCGAGTCCTGTTGAAGATGACCAGTATTCCCTATTCAAATGAAGAAGAGTTAAATATGTTAGCGCTGTACTTGCAGTCACACAGAAACGCCGAGATTACCTCAGCAAAGTATTTGGAGATGTACCCCGAACGACAGCAGCCTCATAAAGCCAATTCAGAAAAATCGTAGGTAATTTCACCATGGGACCTAACCTAACCTAACCTAACCTAGAAGCGGATACAATATAGACAATAAAAATCGCGACAGAAGCATTTTACAAGCTATAACGAAAACCCTAGTGCATGGGTAAGAACTGTAGAACAGGAAATTTTTGTGCCAAAATCAGCGGTACAGAGACTGTTAAAAAGAATAAGTACCATCCATACAAACTCATAATAGTTCAAGGACTTAAGGAAACTGATTTTTCATGACGACTACGCTTCTGACAGTGGTGTACTAGGAAAAGTAATGAAAATCCCGATTTTGTAAATCATGTCTTGTGGTCCGATGAGAGTAGGTTTACGAATTGTGGAGTTTTTAATAGACACAACAGTCATCATTGATCTGTGGAAAACCCTCACGAAGTGACAGAGATACGTCTACAGATCAGATTTGGAAGTAACGTTTGGTGTTGGGTCATGGGCAATTTAATCTAACTTACTTTTTTTAATTGGGCACCTGTTTATAAATTAATAATCATTTTTGTTTAACTACAACCTAAATGGACAGAGATACCTAGAGCTTTTGCGAAACCAGGTTGTGCTGGCTTCACGAGCTACTCTAACGGAAGATAAGTTTAGAAGAACCTGGTTTCAACAGAATGGATGTCCGGCTCACAACATCATTCAAGTTAGGAACTTCTTAAGAGAGCAGTTTGACGACAGAATTATTTCCTTAAATAGTCCAATATCTTGGCCTCCTAGATCCCCTACCTCCCGCCCTTGGAATGCTACCTCCGGCGTCCCACGAAGAATGAGATCTATGAATTTGATCCCCCTGCGACCATAGAAATCCTGAGACAATGAGTTTTACGAAAAACAGTCACCAAGTGTCTCGATGCAAATGGACGTCATTTTGCAAATCTGTAAATTAATGTAACCCAGGTAGGAAGTAGTTAAGAACTTATTTAGATTTTCTTAGTAGTTATTTACGTTCATGTTGTTTGAAAATTCAATGCGTTTAATACATTACTTATTAATGTAATCTTGTAAAAAGTAAATCATGGCCTCCTTAGAAAAAATTGAGACCTAACTTTAGGAAGTGTGATATATCGATGACATTCAAAACCTTTATGCAATTGTGAGACGTCACTAGACTAGAAATTTTACGCTCTTCAAAACTTGAAAAACCCAATATGGCGGCCAAAAGAATAATTAAAGTTGAGGCGGGTTGTGGGCTAACAAAAAAAGTGTCCTAATAATGTTACATTTTGACAGCAGTCAATTGTTTTTCGCCGATATTTCCAAAACCAACTGAGCGATCGTAAATCTCGAGTCGAATGCGCTAAGTTTCCTCTAAATCTCTTCCCATTTAACCTGTGCTGTAGGTACCCACTAAAGTAGCTACAACTGTTTCCACTACTATTCTTGAAGAGTTTTTACGTATTTATTACTAATAATCCTACTATATATCAACAAACACTTTGGGTTACACGATTTTAAGTATTATATATGTATTTGTTACTGCGAATAATACTTTATAGTAATTTTCCATGAAAAGTAATTACATAATAACTACTGCCAAGCAACTACTTAAGGAATTGACTCCAAGGTCGTCATTTCTTTTCCGTTACGTAATAGTAATTATTCAATGTTACTGTTTCTAATCTTTTTACTAAATTACAACTTTTAAGTATCAGTACCTTCTTGAACTTTGCAGGGACTACTCCATTACGTTCAAATGTATAACGTATTACTATAATGTAAAACGAGTCGTTGCAGAGTAGAAAAAGTTATCGTCTACTGCTACTTTAAATTGGCTATTACCATTCGTTATTCTTCTGTTGAAACTTAGAAGTAAAAATTACAGTAAATATTTACTACAAGTAAACTATTACCTCTTGTACTTGAGGTTCCGGAGATAGGAGGCGCTGGTACGAGATTCGGTCGGTGATTTTATAACGACAGTGGCAACAATAGAGTAACCAATTTTTTATTGGTTCGGCCATATTGCTGATAAAATCGTTTTGTTTTAGTGTCTCCTTTTATTAGTTTTTGTGATTATCAAAATCAATATTGATTCAAACAAGAAGTTCTTAGTCATTGGCCATATGGAGAAATGTATTTAAGGCTGGTTCATCTGTTTTCTGCTTGTAATTATAAAGTGTTTGTGATGAATGTGTAAATGACTATGACCGTAAATGTCTTAAGATTAAGTTTACTCCAAGAAAAGTTATTAAATATTGCACATTATTATATTTTGGTCTTATTTTGCTGTAAAAGACAACTGTTTCATGTCTTAGTGTATGTTTTACTTCACTCAGCACCTCAATTTGAGGTAGATACTCTCTAAGATTAGCATAAAAGAAACTTTATTTTGTAGGCCTTCTTCAGTACATACTAAATTACAAAATTCACTTGGCAGACAACTCTCATTAATCGCTTGCACAAACATTGTTATTTGTTAAAAATCTAAATGAAAAAGTAAGTTTGTACTAGATAGTTCGAATAGATTATTGTAAAACATTAACATAACATTTACAACTGACGCTGATAGATGTTGTCAATATAAACGTAGATTAATTTAGTCATATTTTTCGAAAAGCTAACGATAATATGGGTGCCCCCATTTGAAAGCAATGGCTTGTTTAGTAATTGTCAGTTTGGTTTCAGAAAGGACAGTATAGCACTGCTCTCGCTATGCTGGACTTACTCTCCAAAATTATGGATTCCTTTGAGGATCTGCAATATGATATTGTTCAATTATTCGACCTGAGTAAGGCGTTCGACTGCGTCTCCTACGATAGCCTCTTGAGAAAGCTGCATTTCTATAAATTCAATATCAGCAGCATTCAAATGCTGAGATCATAACTAGAAAATAGGCGTCAAATAGTCAGGGTGGGGGATGTGTCATCTGTGGAGAGAGTAATTGATGTGGGAATTCCTCAGGGCTCTGTTTTGGGGCTGGTCTTATTTTTGATCTATATCAATGATCTGCCCCTGGGCGAGACTGAAGCAGGAAATACTCTTTTTGCTGACGATACGACACTCTCACTGAGGGAATCTCAGCTGGATAGGGCGAGGGAGGCGCAGTCGAGGGCTGAGGCTTGGTTTAGTTCCAATGAGCTTTTATTAAATAACGAAAAAACACAAACCATCATATTTTCATTACGTGATCTTAATGGAAGAGAAAAGAAAGACTCGGTTAAATTCCTGGGCGTACATTTGGACCCCAAATTAAAGTGGGATGTCCATGTGGACAATGTGTCCAGCAGTTTGAGAAGCTGTGTCTTCTTGATCCGTAATTTAAAAAGTAGTGTATCCGATGACGTTCTTATGGCTGCGTATTACGCCCTGTTTGACTCTGTTATGTCATATGACATAGTGTTGTGGGGTGGGTCTCCGTCTGCGGACAGGGTGTTCGGTATACAACGGAGGGTGGTTCGGGTACTTGGAGGGCTGAGATTTCGCGATGATTGCAAGCGCGCTTTTCGCCAAATGGGTGTTCTTATTTTCCCTTCAGTATTTATACTACATAGCATCACTTATGTCAGATCAAATGTAGACACGTTTAATGCAAACAGAGATGTGCATGAGCACCTGACGCGTGAGAGGAATGATCTTCGTGTCGCATATTGCAGACTTGGAAGGTGCCAAAGTCGGCCGGTATCCTACCTCAAATACCAATAACGTATTCTATACGCTCTACACCATATTCCCAATTTGAGTCGCCATAACTGTTTTTGTTTGTATTAAAACGAACCATACATATTTTTAAAACGGACTAAATAAAGACAGAAATAAGGAAGTGACGAATAGGGTGAATTATTACTATTCGGCTACTTAAATGGACCTACACAATTCCGTACTATCAACGTAATAGTCAAAGTCACAGTTACATGTTATTCACGAAATAGTTACCCTAAAATTGTTCCCCATTTTGGTAACGACTACGTAATTTCAGCTTAAACAGAACGTGGCAACACCAAGTTCCGGTTACTTCAATGAAAATACTTGTGATAATAACAATGACATATTCATGACTAAAAGTACTACTTGGATGTAATAGGAGCCGAGATCCCTATATAAAGAAACGACACACTGTACAGAAACAACACTGATTAAAAGGATACAGGAATATGTGTATGTAGGCTACTTAATAAGACTGGGAAAAGAAAACCAGCAAGCTGAAATGACCAGAAGAATCAGAATGCCATAGGCAACTACTGGAAACCTGGGAAGTATTCTCAAGAACCTCGATGAACCTATAAACCTAAAAACGAAAGTTCTCATTATTTGCGTTGCCCCAGTAATGGCATACGAACTAGAAACTACCACCTAATCATCAAATCGGTGAATAAACTTCTTTCCACGTAACGTGCAATAGAAAGAATCATATTGGGAGGCACTCTCAAGGATCGTGAGAAAAGTGTGTATCATGCAATGGAGACCAAGCTTATTTAAAAGGAGCATTAAACGCCTTCAAAAGAGATGGATTAATGGCGTTAAGCAAAAAATAGGAAGAAACTGGCATCAGCAGGTAAAAAAATAGATTCAAATGGAAGGAATTAGAGAAGACCTACGTCTAGGAGAGGATAAAAAAAGGGCAGCTAAAAGAAAAAAAGTAGTATAGTGCTAACATACATTCTGGTAAACGACCTTTAAGGCCTTATAATGGCGGTGTTTTATTTGTATCCCTTCAGGTCAACTAAACAAGTAAAGTGGGATTCTAATTAAGCAATTAATTCATTTAATAAGATAGTTTTGACAAAAAATAAACATTTGCTTAAAGGGTAGATATACTTAAAAATGCTTTAATAAATACATAAAAGTTGCTTCTTATTTAACTTACTTTTTCTGTTTGTCAATTTCCATATAAAGTTGCTTCTTTATATTGGTCCACATCTGCAGCTCGTTGTGCATGGCGTCTAAATCCTCGTGCAAATAGTTCATCAGTTTACCGAGAGGATTTGCTGTTTTAGTCAATGACTGGATTAAGGATCTCAGTTGATTGACTTCTTTTGTTGTTGCATCTTTACCCCTTAAACCTGGAAAGGAAAGGGTACAGCCCTTATATGTTATTTATTAACTGTCAAAAATAATACCCTGATGCAAACTTTATTTCATTTCCACCTTTATGTCTGGTTATTGTAGTTGAACTTCATGTTTTTTTGCTGTGTTGCAAGTGTTTCTGCAAAACGGCACATCAAAAAAAAAAGTACTTCAGAGTCATTGGTAGTTCAGACAATAGTATTCATTTTGTAAAACATCGATATCCGAAAGGTTTTCGAAATATTAAGTAATAGTTTTTTTAAAACAAAATTACAGTATCCCGAAAAAAAAAAGATACTCTAAGTTTATGTGAACGTTTTTCATATTTGTAACTCTAGAACTTGCGATTAAATGCTTGGCACTCATTTTATTTTGCTTTTTTATCGTTGATTATTAAAGAAAAATCAACAAAATCAAAATGAGGATTTAGTTGAAAATAGCTACTAGCAAAATTGCATACTTTTACCCATAACTATATGTGTGTAAGATTTCAACTGTCCAGGTTTACAGTTAATTTCAAGAAGCAATGGACAGGCCCAGATTATAAATTTCTATATTGCAAATATACAGGGTCTGGGTAATTTTAGTTATCCAATGGAAAACTTTTTTATTATTGACTTTAGCAAAAAGATTATTCTTTATAAAAAGTTTCGCTTATTTTAAGAATAAGTTTGTTTAAAAAATATAAGTGATTCGATATGCAGGGTAGAAACAATTTCAAAATAAAAGTTTGCAAACAAAAGTCAAAAAGCTTTTTAAAATTTTTTTTTTAAATAGATGTAGTTTTTGAGAAAGTTAATGGTGAATATGTAAAATTAATGAGTCATTTGAAATTTTCAGCTGATTGACCATTAAATTACCCAACAACTACACTTACAAAAAAATTCTAAATAACTAACTCATATTTTTACGCTTTCTAATTCGGCTACATCAGAAACTTTGATTTCCCTTTTTTTTTGACTACTTACCTATTTTTTGCGCACCTTGTATATTATATTATATTTGTAGTCACACTAATTGTTTTAATAAGCAAATCTTCTATTTCAAGAGTGACTTTTTTTGATAATGAAACTAAAATTACAAAAACCCTGTATAATAAAGGTATAATGTTTATTTACTCCTCTGGTTTTTCTTACCATCTTGTTCCCAATCAATTTCCACTTTCTTTCTAATACCATCCTCTTGTCCCTCTTGTATTTGTTCTAATATCTGCTCTACCAGCTGACCTTTGTTCTCTCCGGAGATATTCAACAAATCCGATGGTTGAATACCATCGTCTACTGTTACTTCAGGCGCGTTCTATTAAATGGAATAGGATTATTTGATATATTTTGAAAAGTTTAACTGGAGGAGATAAAAAAGCATTAAATATAAACTTTTGCAAATGAGTATCCTCTGTTATACAGATATTGCTGGACAATGCTATAAATTATAATAACATGAGACCAGTACTTAAGGCTGAGTCTGATTTATGATGTGTAAAGGGCATACAATTTTTTTTATCTATGGACAGTGATACTCGGTACCGTGGAAGGCGCATGGTGTGACCTTAGAAACTGCAAGGGCAGCTACATGTTTTGGGGCACTTCAAGGGAAATATTGACCAGATCAAGAAAGGACTGATAGGTGTTTGAATAGCTGAAAATCTTGGCAAAAGGTAATGCCAACTTAAAAAAACACATCATATCATGAATATTAGCAAAAGCAAATTATTAAAGAACTGTCTGATGCTATATTGAATTTTTAAATATCAAGAATTCATAATTTGCGCCTTAAACACTTCAGATGCCAATTTTCAGACAAATTTGCAGAAATGCCCAAAATTATTACCAATGTTGTCGAAGACATTTTCAAATGTTAAATTTTGGCTAAGAATTCGTAATTTGTTTTTTATATACAATCAAATTCTGATTTTCTGTCTAATCTGCACAATTGATATTAATTCGTGTCCGCCTTTTTGGCGCTGCCATTTTGAATTTTGAACGCACGCAACAAAAGAAGCGAACAGTTGCTTTAAACGAAGCAGAAAGAAACGTATATATTTTGCTTTATTTTCATTTTGTTTGGTAAATTAAAAATATTAATCTTACTTTTAGAAAACCCGCGACATTCAATTAGAGCTGCGAGTAGGTATTTTGGAAAATCATTAACCGGAATTCAAAATACTTTAAAAGAAATACAAATATCATCCATATAAATTAATAGATTTCCAGGAGCTTACTATAAATCGAAAACATTTAAGATTAAACTTCTGCCAACAAATGATTCTTCACACAAATGAGATCACAATTTTTTAAATAAAATCCTGTAGAGTGATGAGTGACAACTGCCGGAATGTATAATTGAAAAAATACGCATTTGTGGGCACCTGAAAACTCAGAGGCATATATTGAAATTAAACGAAATTAACGAACTGAGGTCATAAGTCGCTTAATGTTTGGTGTGGTATGCTGAGAAATAAGGCGATTGGTCCCATTATTTTTCAAGTTGCTCGAAATGGGCATAGATACTTAAGGATTTTGCAAAATGAAATTGATAATCTTTTGGAAAACGTACCCCTGCAAAGTTATTTTAATCTTACATGCCAGCAAGATGGGGCACCGCTACATAAGGTCGCTCCTGTCAGGGAGTTGGATATGTGGATTGGCCGAAACGGGGTTATTTATTGGCCACCAAATAGCCCAGATCTAACTCCGTTAGATAATTTTTTATGGGGATATTTAAAACACGGGGTCTATAGAGAGAAGCAGAACGTTGGAAGATTTAAGAGGAAAAATTGTGAACAGCATATGTAATTTAAATACTAATCATTTTAATTTTATTTCAAATTATAGAACACGTATAAAAAATAAGGCTGGTTATATCCATTATTTATAAAATTTATAGTTTATTTGTTTAATAGTTGTTAATTGTTTTTCATTCTTAAGTTGCAAAAAAATAAAATTAAATATTTGTTATATTATAAAATTAAGTTTTAAATTCTAAAATATAAAACCGTTTTACATAATTCTGTTTATTAAAATTTTATTAAGAATAGCAAACAGGGTAATGAAATAAAATAATAGTCGTTTTTCCTTTTTCCAATCATTTCGAGATGTCAACGCTTCTTCAATTTGGTGATCCGAGCCAAATCAGATGATTATAGTTAAATTATAGTAAAAACGGCAGGACCGAGAGAAATGTTTACGTGTTTTGTTTTATTTTTTCCATGGCTACCTAGATTAATACTTATTGCTTTCGTAGTTTACAAAGTAAACGCAGCAACCTGCGATTTCTGTCCATGGCTACTATGATTAAAAGCACATAAAACAAACCTTATTTCAGGATTTTTAAAGCAATATAGAGCGAAAACGGCTGAACCAAATATAGAAATATTATACACTTTTGAAAAGAGGAAAATGAGCTCTATCCAAATATCAACAAAAATATAGGGTTGGACCACCCTGGCGGGTTACCTCAAAACCAGCAACTTTTGTATTTAATTTTTTTTTGTATTTGTTTAAATAAAAATAGGAAAAATTGTTAAATTATAAAAATACACCCGATACACAATACATATTTTTTTATTTTGAATTTGGTATTGGCTGTGTGAAGTGAAGATGCTTGAGAAATAGTAGTGACCTAGCCATCGGGTTATGAGGAATGTGTTCCAAAGGTTTTTAAAATATAGTGGAATAATTAAAAAAATATATATTTCCTTGTTTGTTGAAATATTTACCTACTAGGGTAAATCGAGGAGAGATGGACCACCTTTTAAAAAACTTTTGATAGGCTATTTATTTATAGGAATTAAATTCTTTAAAAAAAATACAGCATAAACATAGACTTTGGTGATCTATTTGGCACAGTTCAAACTTTAATACAACTTAACAACTAATAATAACTAATCTCCTAGAAGGTGTAGGGGAGATGGACTACCGACTATAGGAGAGACGGACCGTACACTAATTTCGTTTTTTCCTCCCTTTTTTCATAATGAGGGCGGCACCGCAAATTTGGCACGTGTTGATGTAAGCTCTGCAACCTTCGTGCAGCCATCTAGAATAGAGAATGCACTGCCTCTTTTTTCTTTGTAAGGCGATAATCTTCGAGACACCCGACGCACTGATTTTCGATGTCGTCAAAATTTTCTCCCCCACAAATCATCAAAGACTAGGTTTTCATTAGAATCTAATGATGAAGTAGACTCGTGCCTGCGTTTTTTTTGCACTTTTTTCTCATTCGATTTTAGTGATTTCTTTTTTGAAAGTTCTCGTTTTTTTTCGCTTTCTTCTGCTTCTTCTCGCGAACAAAAGTCATGTAACTAGTTGAAGTTAGGTTACCCATTAGGTTAGCACGAGTCTTTTTCATCGCCAGTGTTATTTGGGGCACAGGAGAAAGCTCCTGAAGTAGCTTCCCAGGTGTTATTTCTAATTCGGTACGTTCTTCCACATTTTCCAGTTGCACTTTGGAAGGGCCTGGTTGAGGTGAACTAGGTTCGCGAGAAAGGGCTTCAGTACGTTTTACCGCACTTTTTAGTTGCAATCTCGAAGGGCGTGGTAGAGGTGAGCTAGGTTTACGAGGAAGAGTTTGAGAACAAATGTCTTGAAAAACAGTTTCTGTTGATAAATCTCCTGGATGTAATGGAGCCTCAAAAACAAAAAACGACACAGCATTGTTGTGTCAAGATTAGTTGTGTGAGAAGCATGTCCGTCTACTATTAGCAAAATTTTTCTGGGGTAGAAGTGATTCTGTAGCCAGTCCAGGAAAATGTCTGATATTACGTACGCTGACTTCTCTGAGCCGGGTGGCATTCCATCAGACCACTCCGCTTTAGCATTTTTTCACTTAAACACGCAGTACGGAGGTAAATGTACTCCTGCATTGCAGCAGGCCACTACTGTAATCGTTTGACCCTTTTCGCTTGGGCTAATTGAAGGTACACTTTTAGATCCTTTCTAAGCAAGTATTTGCCCAGCTCGCGTGTTTAACTGTAGACCAGTTTCATCTGTATTGTAAATGTTTCCGGGCTTGCCAAACAAACCGTTCTCAGAAAATATTCTATCAAGTTGTTTGAAATAGTTACCTACAACAGTTTTAGACATTTCCAATGCTCGTCCTATTGAAGTATTTTCAGCTTTACGAACTGTAAAGTCTGGATTTCATATTAAAAACTGGAGCAACCATACGTTACCAGCTTTACCTAAAAATATGTAAAAATATTTTATTACAAAGTCTTTAACTATCGAGACTATATCAACTCACCATTTTCCCGATTAAATGAATGTTGAACTCCAAGACGTTAGGCTAAATTATAGGCCATTGTTCGTACTTCCTGTCTAGTGGGTACAAAGCCTCTCTTTTGTAATTTTTTGATGTGTTTAGCGAGCTTCGCTTCTACTTTTCTACCGAGGACGCTGCTTGGGCCCAAACAATCGGTTTTATCCAAATTGCTAGCTACAAGTCTGCTTTTAAACGTGGTTTTTGGAATGCCGAATGAGTCCGCTGCTTCGTTTATACCCATTTGGCCAAACACTACTACATTAACAGCAGAGGATAAATCCTCTGCGAACCAAGAATCCCTCTCGGCTACATTCCGCTTGCGGATGTACTGATTGGGCATTATCTTAAAACAAAAGGACATTGGTCCGTCTCTCCAATACTTTGCTGGTCCGTCTCTCCTAAAAGTGGAGGACAAATGGACCAGTAAACTCTGCATCGACTAAACAAGTAAATTTTATGTTCTCGAGGTTATGTGCATGCTGGAATACATAACTGTCTACACCACGCCTAAAATTTTATCTAAAACTTACCTCAAGTGAAATAACTGTTCAAAGAAAATCACTATGCAAAATTTCGATGACCGTTCAAAACTAAATTCTTCGAAAACTTATAACAAACGACACAAACACGTGAGTAACCGTACTACCAATTAACAACTGACGCTGTTGCATGATTCTACACCGGCGAGAAGAGCGTTGTTGCTATAGTATGCGAGAAATCGCAAGTGGTCGGTCCATCTCTCCTACTGGTCCATCTCTCCTCGATTTACCCTATATTAATAGTTTTGCAATATTACCTGTATGACTACGGTTTCTTCGTCATCTCCCAGGCCACTATCGAACGTCTCTACAATGACGTTTATGTTGCCCATGACTAGGGGCTCGCTGATGGGCAGCGCAGAATCCGGTCTCAGTCGGGGAGCCCCCGGTCTTGCACTAGAAGGGCGCACGCTCGGCGGCCGCAAAGAACTGGAAGGACGTGCTAAAGGTGCTGCAAAAATATTTCTTTATCTCACTGATTCACGGACCTAATAGTAATATATCTACGGACTGATTCTGCCTCATCGGAGACTTTAGTGTTTAGTTATTCATGGCGTTTGAAGAAAAAAGTTTCCATAATATCAATATACAGGGGGGTATGGGGAGCGGCGCCCCATACCCGTGAAAGCTCGTTTCTCGAGGGTTTGTATTGCCTTAACGTTTTTGACAAATAAAAAACTCAAAAAATAGACTGAAACAAATTAGTGACGGCATAAACGTTGGTCGTTTCTAAAAGCCAAAATGGCGGCCGTTCAACAGTTGATTTTTTAGAGCTTGAATAATAATAACCCAAAATGTGGATTATAAAATTAAGTAATTTTACCAAATTTGTCAAAAAATTGTTTTAAAGGTTTAGTTGAGTCGTTCGTTACTTTAAAACAGAAGTTTTACTTTGTTAACTGTCACTTTATTTATTTTTATTTTTGCACTAGGCGTGACTGCAGTTTCGTACTACTAGTACATTTCCAAACGCAATGAGGATATTTACAATCAAGTTAGGTATATATACAGACGCAAATTCTTAAGTATATAACTAGGGAAAACCAACTGTGCGTTTTTAATGATCAAAACGCTTTAACAGGGTGGTATTTCCAACATCTATTTGTAAATGAAGGTTAACATTTGGGTCTTTACGGTATTTATAAATTTCTTTTGCTTCTAAACAATCCAAATTGCGACTTTTTTTTTCATAATGTAATACACAGGGGCGTGCAGTCCAAGGAAGTAAGGGAAGCAGTGCCTCCCCAAAAAAAAATTCCAAAACATCTTCTAAAAGGTAATTTTTGAAATAGGAAACCATTAATTTAATTTATACTAAAAATGCTAAAATATTATCTTAATTATCAAGCCCATAATAAATGCAGCCTTGACTCCGACCGAGCCAGAATAGAAAATCGAATAGAACCTATGCGGGCCGCTAGCTTCTCTGCAGCCAAATCCCGTATGCTTGATTTCCTGTGAATCGAGCCAGAGGTTATTGAACTTTCCACCGGCTGTTTGCAATTTTTGCGTTTCAGTCGCGTTCTTTAAGTTGGGTAGGTTCTTTGTTTGAACGGCTATCCGTATGTTGTGTGATACGTACGTCGCCTCGTGCATGGTGCGATATGGAAGACAATAATACGGACGTTGATATGTAAATACCGTCAACTTCGGCTATCGGTAATAACGTTGAAAATGTTGGAGAATTTAGTAAGAAGAGTGTGTGTGAATGTGTGGTGTGTGTCTTAATAATAAAGGGATTTTCAACATTAAAGTTCTCTGATAAGCTTCAAATAATTTCCAAAGGAAGGGCAAAACCGCCTATGAAAAATTTAACTACAAAAATGAAAAACTGTATTAGACATTTTTATCCGGAAAAACAATACGAACAATTTAAATGGCTAACAGGGTGTGAAAATATAAGTAAATTATTTTGTTGGCCATGTTTACTTCTTGAAAATGAAAAGGGTCTTTGGAATAAAACTGGTTTTTCCGATTTAAACAATTTCTATAAAGCTGTAAAAAGACACACTATGTCCAAAGCGCATTTGCAGGCCGTCATAAAAGAAAAAGTCTTCGGTAAAACCAGAATTGAACACGCCCTTAATAAACAGTCGGAAATTAGTCACCGCCAACACAATGAACTAGTCGATAAAAATAGGCAAATATTAAGAAGACTTATCGATGTTGTTTGTTTTCTCGGGCAGAACGAATTGGGATTTAGAGGTCATGACGAAACAAGGGTTTCTTCAAATAGAGGAAATTTTCAAGATTTACTTAGTTTAATGGCTAAATATGATGATTGCTTAAAAAATCGTTTAAAGCAGTCTAGCGTTTTTCGCGGAACGTCGAATCGAATCTAGAATGATTTAATTTCCGCTGTTGCAACCATTATTCTAAAAAGAATTAAGCAGGAGATTGGCGAGGCGCGGTTCATTGCTACTGTTCTGGACGAAACAACTGATGTCACTAATTTTAGCCAATTATCTATAGTAATACGCTACGTTAAAACAGACGGAAGCATTCAAGAGAGATTTTTAGGTTTTAAGAATGTGTCCGAAAATCGTACAGCAGATACATTATATACCGTAGTTTATAACGTTACTAAAGAAATTAATGGAGAGAAAAAATTAGTTGCTCAAAGCTATGATGGAGCTGCAGTGATGGCAGGACAATTAGGGGGTCTGCAAGCTAATGTTCGAGAAACTTTCCCAAGTGCTGTGTTTGTCCATTGTTTTCCTCATAAATTAAATTTAGTTTTATCCCAGTCCATCAATCACATTAAAGAGTGTAAAGTATTTTTCGTTACTTTAAGTTGCATGGCTGCTTTTTTTTCCAAGTCAACAAAACGTACACAAGCTTTGGACTCCATTGTCCACAAATGATTGCCCAAAGTAGCTCCTACTAGGTGGAACTATAAAGGAAGACTTGTGTTAACAGTATCTCAAAATCGTGAATCACTGATTGAACTATTTGAGAATATAATAGAAAATAATGAAACGTGGCACTCAGAAGCAATAAATAGTTCGGTGTGTTTACGAAACTGATGACATTAGCGCAAAAAATAACGCTAAGGAACTAACGCAGTTTTTAAAAGACAAGGAGCTGGAAGATGCCTACACCGAAGTGCCGAAATTGTGTGAATTAGTATTGACAATACCTGCCACAAGTTCATCAATAGAACGCAATTTTTCAACACTTCAACGTATAAAAAATTTCGTGAGAAATTCAACGGGGCAGGAGAGACTTTCGCATACATCGCTGTTGTCCATTGAAAATAAACTTCTCCAAAATATGTCGGAGCATCGACGTTTTTATGATGACGTCATTGACGAATTTGCAAAAAATGATCGAAGAATCGAATTACATTACAAATAGGTAAGTTTCTAAAAATCGCTTCCTTTTCTTAAAATTTCACCGCACGCCCCTGGTAATACATCTTAACTTGTTTATATCAGGGAATGTATGGGGAGTTTATAAGAAATTGTTGGCGAAATGAGAGTTCTGTTATATAGCAGCTATTGGATTCGTCGCATTTTAACTTATTGCGAGTGTAAATTTAATTTTGTTATGGATTGAGTTGGGGTGATTTAAAACTCAGTGGAGTAGTTCTCTATTTCCTGTGAAGCAGACCAATATGTTACCCACTTACCTATACCAAAAGAAGATATCATTTGCAAAGGGTGTATTTAGAAAAATGTCTTCAAAGTATCCCTTAAAAATGTCTACTACTAATGGGCTTATAGGGGAGCCCATTGGCTAAACCCTCTTTTTGTTTATAGTATTCCCCGAGAAATTCAAAGTCAGTTTCGTTTATGCATAAAGTAAGCATTTTTATAAACTCTTGATGTATTACAGGGTTTATATGTTTCTTTGTAAGTATATATGTGGTTAATTATATTAAGGCATTTTTCATTGGTATAATGAAAAACATTGGAGACATCAAAGGATGCTAAAATACTACTGTTTAACAAGGTTGTATCTTTTAGTTTTTTAGTAAGTTCGGTGGAGTTTTTAACAGCTATTTTTGGTATTAATTATGTGATATTTCTAAACATTGTATTAAATTTTACAGCGGTATTCCTTAAAGCAGGTATGGACAAGATAATTAGGCCGCGGGCCGTAGGTAAGAAATAAATAGATATTAGTGAATAAAAAAGCGATAAAAATTCACACATTTTTTTATTTATTAATTATAATAGCATAATCAAACATATAAAAAAAAATTAACAAAGTCAGATAGAAAAATTAAATAAAAATTAATGAGATACTTGAGTTTGAAGCTGAGAAACAAGATGATCAATATTGGGGTCAATATCACTAGTACATAGGCGCAAGGGTTTTTCTAAATTAACATATGTAAGCCCAGTACGATGCGTATTTTTTATTAATTTTTATGATTGAAAAAAGCTGCTCACATTTATACGTACTACCGAATGTACAAATTATTTTTCGTGCAAAAACTATTAGCTGTGGATACTTTTCTTCGGAAAGTTCTGTAAAATTCGCTTAGTTCCACATCATTAATTAATGTAAGGACGTAGCCGATGCACGCATCGGACACGTGGCCCTTCAGAAACGTACACTACAGAATGCTAAACATTCTAAATGGTACGAATTCAACACAGGTTTACGTTATCTATGAAGTAGGTGGAGGGTATGGGATTAATACGTTTGTGAAAATGGAGCACTTTACATTTCGAGATGTTAAGAGAGAGATAATTAGTTTTGCACCATTTGACGAGCCTTTCCATATCAGACTGCAGAGGATTGGAGTTTGAGGAGACTGGTGAAAAGAATTTTAAGTCGTCTGCATATAAAAGACATTCAGAAAATTCGAAACAAGATATTATATCATTTACAAAGAGCAGAAAGAGAACTGGACTAACACGCGAACCTTGCGGGACACCCGATGTCACAAAAATCTCCCTAGAAACTGAACCGCATATGTTGACTTGCAAAAACCAATTTGCTGTAATTTCCATAACAGAAGCTGATGGCAAACACTGTCAAAAGCCTTAGATATGTCAGTGTAAATAACATCGATCTGCTTGCGAGCCTCAATCGATGAAACTAAGTAGTTTTGAAATATTGCAAGATTGGTAGTTGTTGAACGACCCCGATAAAAACCATGTTGCGTACTCGTAATAATAGTGTTTTAAAGACTCAAATATATGATCGGTGATAACTGCCTCAAAGAGCTTTGGTACATGTAAAAGTAAAGAAATACCTCTGTAGTTCTTCACATCACTTTTATCACCAGATTTAAAAATGGGCAGAAGGGTAGAAACCTTCCAAAATTCAGGAAAGGAACCTAGATTAATGGATCTCTGAAAAATTATACATAGAAGCTGAGACAATGACTCAGCATCGTTGCAATAGAATAGTAGGAATTCTATCAGGGCCAGCCTTCTTGGAAGGATCAAGGTCCTTTCATTTATTAAAGATTTCTGTCTCTGTAAAACAATATGTTGATAGTATCTTTCCTGAATAACTTATTTGATCAATTTTACTGAAGTCTAAATTACGGTGGTAAGTATAGCAAGACTGAAAGTGAGTAGCAAAAGCATTTGCGATGTTATTTGAACCAGTGATTTCTTGTCCGTCAAAATTCATAACACTGGGCAGATTGGAGTCCCTTCTTAAGTTTCGTACAAATGACCAAAATTATGTTTTCCGGGATAAGTTGTTCAGTCTGTGTGACATATGTAAGATAACACATATCAATTCGAATTTTAACATCACATCTTAAGTCAGAATAGGCTAAATAGTCAGCAAGTTTATCGGTCCTTTTACATTTTTTGTATAAGCAATTCTTTTGCCCAATAAGCCTTCTTAAGGGAATGTCAAACCATTTGGGATATTTACAGTCACCCACGATCTTCTTGAGGACACAATTATTGATACCCTGAAATAAAACCTCATAGAACTGTTCAACCATTCTGTTAATATCAGGCTCAGACAATAAGAAAGACCAGTCGGATTGCTCATAAAAAATATCCAAATTGACGAAATTTGCTTTATGAAACTGGTAAACACTTACTTGATTTTGATTTTTTATCGGCGAAACATATTTAATTTTATACTTCACTTCAATTGCTGGATGGTAGGGGTCAATCTGTACAAAAGGAAAATTTGAAGATGAAACGAAATCATCAGCAAATAGCAGATCTAAAATTCTGCCCATGTGATTGCATAGAGAATTTATTTGTTGCAATTCAAGAAAACTCATTGTCACAAAAAGAGTTTCAGAAGCTAGGGACGGTAAACATTTTGGAACCAGTGAATTATCTTCATAGATCCATTCCACCGAAGGAGGGTGAAAATCCCCAAGAATAAAAAATGTATGGTTATTAAATCTATTTCTCAGCGACTCACAGGTATTGCAGAAAAACTGATAACATTCCTGGTTAGAATTAGGTGGAAAATATACACATCCTAGTACCAAACTGAGTAACAATCATAGAAGCCTGAAAAAAAGAAGAAACGGCAATCAATACTCCGCCGCAGCGTTGACACCTTAGTTCCTTAAAACTTCTATCTGCTCGAAAAACTATATATTCATTTTTAAATATTTCATTGTTAGAAATACCCCCATTAAGCCATGTCTCGTTGAGAAATATTACGTGATAGTCGCAAGACATGACGCTAAGAGAAATTTCATTAACAAATTTAGACTTCAAATATGAGTCTTCTTGAAGCTCGTTCAATTCATTTTCCGCATTACACTTAAAAGGATTTGCCAAAATATTGAATGTGCGATCCTTCTAATTTTCGCCCCATTTCCTTACTTACTACGCTTAGTAAAGTTGTCAAAAGGCTCGGTCAGAGTGATTTCTTTTCTGGAACGATATAAAGTTTTGACCAAGTGTCAGTTTGGTTTTCAAAAGGGTAGGTCTACTGGCGATGCTATTTTCTCTTTCCTTGAAAACCTTTACTTGAGTCTGACCGGAGATGAGCTTACTGCTGCGGTTTTTTGTGACTTTTCTAAAGCTTTCGATTGTGTCAATCATAAATTGCTCTTGAAAAAAATAGAGCACTACGGTTTTAGGGGAACTTCATTACAATGGTTTAAGTCATACCTTACAGACAGAAGACAGTACGTTAGAACACCAGAAGGAAAATCTACTATACTACATATAAATGATGGTGTTCCACAAGGCTCTGTATTGGGCCCAATCCTATTTTTATTGTATGTAAATGACCTTGCCTTTCTAGATATTCAAGGGACTATTTTCGCAGATGATACAACTCTTCTTTGGAGGGGAACTGATCACCACTCTTTAATAAATATCATTTGTAAGGATTTAGAGAGAGTGAAAGAATGGTGTACCTGTAATTATTTAAGTTTTAATTGTGATAAATCATACATTCTTACTTTTAAGTGTACATTTAATAGCATAGGTCTAAATAATATTCAAATAAAAAACCCATCTGTCACCAAATTTTTGGGTATTCACATTGATATTGAGTTAAAATTCTCCACTCATGTAACACTACTTAGTAAAAAGGTTGCTTCTGGGTGCTTCGCAGTGGGAGTAATTTCTAATGAGTTGGGTCCACACGCTGCAAAAATGGCATATTTATTATTCTTTAATTGAATGTCACATAAGGTATGGGATAGCTTTCTGGGGATACTATAACCATCAACCGCTTAGTTCAATCTTTGTTCTCCAAAAAAGGTCACTACGCTACATATGTAAAACCAAATTTAGGGAACACTGTAAACCACTTTTCGTACGGAAGAAATTTTAACTGTTATTTCCATTTTCATCTTGGAGACCTGTTGCTTGATGCACAAAAAATATAGCTATTTTTCTAGAAACAGTACATATACTACCCGAAACAGTAACAGAGTCCCTCTCCCGATACCCAAATTTGCCTTAACTAAAAACTCATTAATTTATGAAAGTGTTAAGATTTACAATCACTTACCCATGTACCTGAAGTCAATTACTGTTGAAAAGTCCTTTCGAAGGACCCTTAAGAATATTCTTAAGCTAAAGGCATATTACAAACTGCAGGAATTTTATGAAAACCCCCTATAATGTGTATAATATTTTATCTATTTGTGACCTGACATTTGTTTTGTCTGGTTTTTAGTGTCTATTGTTTGATTAACATTATCATGTTTTGTATTTATATGTATATCTATTGTTTTATATTTTTGTACATATTTTACTTTTATTAACATTTAGACCCATAAGATTACACATTCTTAATTTTAAGGTTGCTTTGTCAATGAGGGTATTTCTCTTATGATAATAAAGCTTATTTTGTTTGTTTGTTGTTTATCCATATTTTTAAAATCAGAAAACCGATCAGTGAATTGCTCTGACAGTAGTTTCAGTTCTTCAGCATAGCGACCGTATTCAATGACTGGATAATTTTAAAAAATGAAAACAGGTTTTGCTTCACATTTGTGTTTCCCACAAGCGAATTTTGTTTTGAAAAGCTTTAAGATGACTGTACAGCTGATTTAGCAATTGCCCCTGTTTTTGAAGCTTCAAGTTCAGGTCATTTAAGTGTTGTGCGATGTCTACCAGGAATGCCAAGTCATAAAGCCAATGTTGGAGCACAAATTTGCGGCAATATATTTTTTTTCATTTCCATAAAATCTGCTAGTCATAAAGCCTTTTTAGCATTTCACCTTTGCTTAGCCACCTTACTTCGCAATAGTATGTCACATCATCGTGTTCTAAAGAGAGTTCATCCAAAAATGCTTTAAAAATTGATGGTATTTACTACCACATCCATAACGTTCTTCAGTCGAATGGACTTAGAGCTCAAGTGAGGAGCAGACTTTCTAATCGAGTTTTGTCCATATTTTCAACTATAGATGGCATTCGTTACTATATTTACATATTTTCTTAATAAAACGCCCCGAGACGATCTAAGCGTATTATATTCTATTTAAATTTAGTACAGAAAAACGCCTAGACAAACGAAACGTATTTTGTCCTCAGTTTAGAGACAAACGAACCAAATTATTGTCGACAAACTATTTTTTGTTTGTCTTTCAACCTTTAGTTGTTATTTGAACTTCATAGTGTTACGTTCGCGACGTAAGAAAAATGTCGGTTTGTCAAAAAATATTTTTATCAATATTTAACTGTGGACAAACAAGACTTTGCACTACAGCTAAGAAAAAAATTGAGGGAAGAGGAATAAAAGACCGGCGTAGTGGAGATATGCGATCCAAGAAGAATGCTAAGAAACTGGAAAATGTTATTAGATTTATTTCTTCTTTAAAAAGCCAATAAAGCCATTATGGCAGAGCAAAATCTAAGAGGATTTATTTATCATCTGAGTATAATATAAAGAAGCTCTGTAAACTTTACAACCAACAAACTTCCGATGATTTGCTAAAAACCAACTATAAAAACTTTACTCGAGTTTTCAACAACTAGTTTAATATAGGTAATGTTGCATAATGCTCTAATATTTTAAAATACTTAATATTTACGGTAATATTTTTGTTTTAGGATTTGGAAGTCTGGCTACCGATATTTGTGGTTTTTGTATAAGAATGCGAACACAAATTCAAAATCAAAAAATGATCCTCAGAAAACAAAATTAAAAACCGATTTACCATTCATAAGATTCCCGCAAAACAATTTTTCAAACTAATGAATGAACAACCCGTTGATTGTGTCACCTATTGTTTCGATTTACAACAGGTACAAGTTTTACCGAAAGCTTCAATTCAAGAAGCATTCTATGCTCAGCAGCTCTCTTTCTATGCATTTTGTGTAACAGACATATCGTGTAAAACTCCAGTGTATTATACTTGGATTGAACATGAAGCTGGGAGAAGTGTGACAGAAGTGAGCTCTGCGGTGACCGATTTCCTAAGCAAGGTTGGCTTTGATCCAGATACCAAACATATAAGACTCTTTTCAGATGGATGCGGGGGCCAAAATAAAAATTCCCACTTGGTTCATGCTATAATTTTATGGCTTTTTAACGACGCTCCAAAAACTGTACAAACAATTACTTTGACGTTTCCTGTACGGGGACATTCGTATATGCCAGCAGACCGGGTCTTTGGTCAGATTGAGCTGAAGCTACGTTCTCATGCTTTTATAAAAACGCCAGAAAATACTATGAAATCTACAGAGAAAAAAGCGAAGTTTGCAGGATTTGATTGGGTATTGTATGATGTAAAGCAGGCTGTAGATTGACTAAAAAAATCCGGGTATTAGTGAAGCCAAAAGAATAAAGATATTACGAAAGCCACAAACCAAATGACAAGATAAAATTTTTATTAAAACCGAGGTACTGTATAGGAATGATGATGCAACAAAACAGTTTTCTAATTTACTAAAACCTAAAAAGGGACTTAGCAGCATACGTTTATCTGTTTTACCCATGGGTCATCAGATTAAGGAAAAAAACTGGATAGCCTATCAAAATTTTTGGTCAGTTTGGCAGGAAAAGACTGGGCTGCAGATCCAGAACTCAAATGGTTGGAACCAATTTTAACAGACCAATTTCAAAAAAATGCTGTTGGTTCTGAAGACCACCCTAAGTGTGATGAATGCCAGGATGACGAGTTTTGCTGCTGTCTTAAGGATGATAACCTAGCCACCGTATGAATATGCGTTTTACCGTTTTTAGTTAATTTTTGCGTCCTTTAATTACATTTAAAGACAAACAAAAAATATTTTGTCCATTTAAGACAAACATTAATGACTTAACATGATTAAAACCTAAACTGTTTTCAATTGTAGTACAATACTTAATACTTTAAAACAATATATTTTTCTACATTGTTTGAGTTTTTTTTAATTTCAGTATCGTACATAGTATACAAGCAGCGAATTTTGGCCTTTCCTGAAAATTGTCCAAAATGGACATAACCTGATTAGAAAGTCTGCTCCTCAAGTTGTGTTGGTGAATAATGCAATGTAGAATTATTAAATCACATTCTTGCACATTCATAGCGGTTGCTCTTTCCTTCTGAATTCCGATAAAACCTTTTTGTGAACCGACCATTGAAGGCCACTTCAACTAATTTACACCACTGCAAACCATATTGCTCAAAAGTACTTTACACCTCGGCAAAAATATCTTTTTCAGTAGTGGTCCCTTGTAGTGGCGTAAAGCCAGTAATTCTTCTGTCACTACAAATGCTTCAACAACACCTCGTAGAAAAATAGCTAATTGGGCAGTCAATGTTTTTTTAATATCACTAGCGATCATATCTATACGTCGAACAAGAGTACGTCGCGATAAGCTCATTTTCTTAAACTCTCTCTTCTCTTCTTCTTTAAATATTTTGATTTTTTTGAAAATTGGATTTCGCAAAAATTTCGACTAAGTTCGATTTTTGTGGAGATTTTTATTTTGATAACCTAAGCATATCCTAAAAAGTACCCTAAATTTAAATCGTCTTTTCTTTTTATTTAGGGGATCGATTGGGACGAATTCTAAGGTTTTGCAGTTATCTCAAAAAGTATAAACTTTTCAAGGAAAATAGTTTCGATTCCATTTTCACTCCACTACACCAAAGAGTTAGAAATATGCCCATTTAAGAAAAAAACAGTTGACTCTTACAGATAAAAATACAATGTTTTTAATGGCAACGTCGCAATGTTATTGTATTCTAAATTTAAAAAAAAATCAATTAATTTGCCTTTACCCAGAACTTCCCTCGTAGCCGTAGCAAATTCTACCACACTCAAATTACACAATTTGTACAGGGTGGGAATTTTAAATGGAACGCTGCTTATAGCGGATTCGGGAATAAGGTTTCTCTAAAATCCTGAAATAGGTGCTCCAAGATTTTTTATGGGCTTCGTTTTTGTCATGTAAACAAAAACTGGGGCCCCACAGAGGGGCGCAGCCCTAAGCAACTTTTTTTTCAATTAGAAGACAACTTTTGTGGCAACTTTTTTGAAAGCTTATTGAAAAAGGAATTTGCCATTAATATTTTTTTTGACATCTGTCAAACCATGTGTCAGAAATTTATTAAAAACCAATTTTTAAATATAATAACATTAATAATAACAATAAAACTGAAATCTTACCTTTCTAGTGTAAAAATTGTTGAAAATATGCCCCATTAACTTGTTGGCACAGACCCAAACGATGGTAGAATTCTTCCCTTACCCGTTCCAAAACTTCTGGCACGATTAAACGTATCTCTGCCCGCGTCCTGACCTTCAAATATCCCAAATTTTCCCAACAAAAACTAATTTTTTCGATGACCATACCTGAATGACTATTTCACACATTGCTCCCAGTACCTAAAGTTTGTTTTTAAATGCCAATGCATTTTTTCACGGGTTTACAAACTTTATACATAAGAAATTCATTAACCTTCAATAATTCTAGACACCAGCGTTGTTTTATTAAACTGCACCAGGACAGACTAGTTCCTTAAATTCTTTTGCCGCGGAACTGACGTCATTGCGGATGCATATGGCTGCTGGCCACAGCCTACTGGGATGTGTTGATGTACAGTAGTTTATGAGTACAATGCAGAAACGGAGTAAGTATTAGTATCTTAAGGTATAGATCGATGGTGTAATGTACAAAACAAAACCAGGATCGATCATAATTGACCGAGGGATATGCAATGACGTAACAGAAATAGACAATGTATGTTAAATGGAAGTAGTCCATCCTTTGAACGGCACCAGTAAAAGTTTTAAGTAGGCGGCCGTGCTTAGCAAATTTGTATTGTCATAGTAACGAATTGTCAAAATGTAAACAGTGCTTAGTAAATAAATAAATAGAATACTAAAGGTAAGAATTGTATACACTTCTTTGATATTGCGCCCCGAACAAAGGTACTTTTTACATCATACGCTTTTAATATCGTTAATTGCGTTGTGTGTAAAGTAATTTAAAAATTTTAAAACTTTGATTATTTTTTAAAGATGTATTTAACTGAAACGTTAAAAGTCGAAATACTGACGATGATCGGGTGTGGAGAAAGAAAACGAAGTCAAGAAGAAGTTGCTGCTGTGTTTCATGAATGTCATCCAGATTTTCCTCCTTTGTCGCGAAGTACAGTTAGCAAAATTAAAAAGCAATTTTGAGATTTGGGTCATGTAAGACATTTTTCTCGAAAAAGAACCCCAAAAGAATCAGATGAGACTAAATTAGATATCCTTTTGAGTTATCAAGAAAACCCAATTACACCAGCAAGGCAACTATCTCCACAATATTGATCATAAAACAGTGTTAAAGATCACAAAATCTGCTGACATAAAACCATTTAAAATGCAGCCAGTACAAGAGTTATTGGAGGATGGTTTAGATAGAAGGGTAAAATTTTGCAAAGTCGTGATGGCCGCATTGGACAACCGACAAATTGAAATAGATTGGATACTTTTTTCTGACGAAGCAATGTTTACTTTAGAGGATCAAGTAAGTTTGAAAGTTAAACAGAAATGTATTTATTTTTCAAAGGAATTTAACCCTTATTTTAGGCAATCATTGGGCAAAGTCTTGAACCTCTAAACCAGAGTTTCGCAAACTTTTGTCCTGTAAACCATTTGACGATATTTTTGCAGTAGACCACCAGCTTACTTAATATTAAATTGTACTAAACTGTGTAACGTCAAATGTAGTAACACTCCTTCTTACATTAAAAGGTTTTTTTTGTAGGACGGTTTGTTGCAAAAAAGTAATTACAATTTTATTTATACCTTTAGTAAAACGACTGACTTGTATTTTTTAGTTTATTACAAAAACTAGGGCAATATTAACTCACACATTGTGAATATTTTGATGGACGAAAACAAAGCAACAATTTTAGCTTTCTAAAAATTCATACCCAAATCGAATATTTTTATTTTGACAAAATAAATCAGAGAAAAAAATATCAACTTCCAAAATTTAAAAAATGAAACGTAAATAATGTTGTTAATGAGAGGGATTAACCTGATGTTCTGATAACAATTGATCGATTGTTTTGATTAAGATTTGGCTTCAAATGGGTATGGTACAATGTCATATATTCATGAATTGTTGCAATTATTGTAAGTTTATCCCTATTTACACCTCACGAACCCCCAAATGTCTTTTTCGTTGACAAGGACCCTATGCAAGACGAAATCGACCATTTGGTTCGTCTCATAGCGTAAAGGCAAAGTCAATGTTTGGGCTCGAATAAGACTGGAGACAAAATAAATGGTCCATTCTTTTTTGAGGACCACTTAAATGGAGACCTCTATTTAAATTGTCTCCAAACATTTTTAATACCACAACTGCAAACAATATTTCCTAATAATGGAAATCTCGATCCAAGGATATTTTTTCGACAGGATGGAGCCCCTCCCCACTTTGCAAGAAATGTAAGAGAGTTCTTAGATGTTGCATTTCCAAATAGGTGGATAGGACGGCGAGGATTTATAGAGTGGCCGCCACGATCCCCGGATATGACACCCTTAGATTTTTTCTTATGGGGTGATTTAAAAAGAACGGTCTATGTAACCAAACCCGAAAATCTATAAGATTTGAAGGCAAGAATTAAAGCAGAGATGTGTTTACTCGCGCCAAAAGTTTTGGAACGGGTAAGGGAAGAATTCTACCATCGTTTGGGGTCTGTGCCAACAAGTTAATGGGGCACATTTTCAACAATTTTTACACTAGAAAGGTAAGATTTCAGTTTTATTGTTATTATTAATGTTATTATATTTAACAATTGGTTTTTAAGAAATTTCTGATACATGGTTTGACAGATGTCAAAAAAAAGTATTAATGGCAAATTCCTTTTTCAATAAGCTTTCAAAAAATTTGCCACAAAAGGTGTCTTCCAATTTGAAAAAAAAGTTGCTTGGGCTGTGCCCCCCCCCTTTTGGGGGCCCCAGTTTTTGTTTACATGACAAAAACGAAGCCCATAAAAAATATTTTAGAGAAATCTTATTCCCGGATCCGCTATAAGCAGTGTTTCATTTAAAATCACCACCCTCTATATATATATGTATAGTTACTTGGTACTAATCTACCAAATACTCGGAACCAATAAAATTATCAAATTTACCATTCAAATCCACAGTGGCGTATTTAGGGAGGGAGGCAACCCCCCCCTCAGAGCTAGTAACCAAAGCAAAAATTATTTTATACAAAAAATATTCGACCAGAAAAAGTGAGGACCTTTTTATTACAGTCGTCAATTGTAGCTGATTTTCATGGGTGCTAGGGTTAGGCTGTGTTGTAAGTTAACAAAAAGTGAGATGGTTTTTTTTTTAATAATCAAATGTTTTACCTCCCCCAGGAAGATATTCTAAATATGCCACTGCAAATCCAGTATCTTCAGGTCCAAAAATAGCTTGATAAAAAGTTAAACCCGAACACTGGGGCGTGAACAAAAATAGGTTAAAACTTCTAGTCTCCGGCTCCTGATCAATTAACAATATATTTTGCAGCTAAACTAAAGGCTATAATGTGATTTGCAGAAAATGGATCTCCGCTCTTCTTCAGTATGTAGCGGACATTGCCCTGGGGTGCGATTTTGGGAGATAGCGTTCGTTAACTTAACGACCGCTAACTCATGCGGGTGTCGCTCGGACAACACCAACCTACTACGAAAAGTCGCCATTTTCTGTATCTGTCAGTTAACATTCGTGATAATAGGTGTTTAATTTTCAATTTCCATTATATTTGATTTGGTGGAATATAAAATACTTTTCGATTCTTGTTACTTAAGTGCTGTATTAAAATATATATACATATACACAGTAAATAATCGACAGATGCCAGAATATTCAAGAAAATTATGAAAACATGGAACATCCAAAGCAGCAGAAAAGTTACGAAACTCGTTAGAGATCCAACAAATTAAACAAGGTAAGCTAATCTGCTTAAAAACGATGTAAACTTATTGCGAAACTTGTATGTTTCATTCATCCTCTTTTCATTATTTCCAGAATAATAAAATATGTGTATGCTAATAAACAGAAACTAGTAAACTTTTTCGTGTTTTCTATGTTTTCATCAACGTCAACCAAATATTTAAGGTTAAGAGTAATTGTCAAATCGGAGTGCAAAACATGGCTTACTTGATGTCAAAATATGCATGTAATTTTTCATTTATGAAATTATTGCTACTTCTAAACACCTATCTATTGTTTCGCAAAATCACGTGATTTAGCGAACGTTAACTTAACTATCGTTATCTCCAAAATCACACCCCTGGACAATCATGCTTAAAAGCTGACATTGAAGAAAAGGAAAGTAGTAGAGATATTGATGAAGAAATAGATTCAATAATAGCTTTCTTACTTCGTTAAAGCGTAGAACTAACAAACGAACGTTTTAATGTAGTTGATTAGTCGTTGAGGAAGAGGAGAAAGTTCTATTGGAAATAGATCTAGAGGAAGAGGCCTAGTAATTTAAGTTATTTTCTTTTGTAGAAATGAATAGTAAATTATGTAACAAGCAGTGCATTAAGTAGTATCTACTTTTTTTACGAGGTGAAAGATTGCTTGACTTAGGCGATTGTCCCCCCTCTAAAAAGTTGAGTCCCATAATGTCAGAAAGAATAATAAAATAAATGTGTTGAATTAAGGAAGAAAATACATTTTGTTTAAGTCTGCTCCTCCCTAAAAAGTTAAGTTGCATAATCTTACAAGGAATATGAAGTAAGATAGATGATAGATTTATGATGACCCTTTTTAACAAACTAAACTATATCTATTGTACATTTGAAAACAATACATTACTTTGTTTTCTTTGTGCAAGCATTGTAAGATTTTACTTCGAAAGTAAGGGTGTCGATAACACCCTTAAGTTTCAGACTGCATAACAGTTTCGGAAACCCCCGGATCATCAAATAAGTGAGTGAGTATATTAAATAATACTTACTGGAAGTTGCAGTTTTATTCTCCATCCCAGAATCTTTCATCACAGTCTCTACTCCTCTTCCTCTAGATGATAAAACCCTGTCGCCGCTTTTTGGTCTGGCCGACTTTGGCCTCACCAATCCCGCGCTACTCTGTCTTGCATTTGAAAAGTTTGACATGACCGCCTCATCTGGTTTGTTGCCAGTACTTTGAGCGTCTTGCCTCGTATCACTTTCTGTAGCACTTGGAGATGCCTCCGATTTATTTTTCTCAGTAATGTCAGCTGCTGCATTACCTTTAATATCTATGTTACTTGACATGTCAAGTGAATTAATGTTGCTGGTCTCATTAACATCAGTCGCTACTCCACTATCTACGATATGGTTCTGTAAAGAGTTGCTTTCCTCAACAATGTGATCTTCGTTCGCTTCAATAACTGCGTCATTTTTCGTTGCATTAACCTTATCCCCACTACCACTAGGCCTACTTTCTTTCCTAGTACTCCTGTCCTCATTTTTAATTCGGGTTTTACTAGTTTTCTCTTTATTTTCCCCTTTTGCCTTACTCCTGGAAGACTCTCTCTTTCTATCCGTAGATTTAGGCGTTTCTAAACTAGCAGCTTTCTTCACTCTACTTACACTACTGTCCCTTACTTTATGTTCTTTTTTTGTACTTTCTTTGGAACTAACCTTTTTCTCGTTGTCCCTTTCGTTTTTGTTAGTTTTACTGCTTTTCTCCTTGACTGCTATATCGCCTGAATTGATTTTGGCAACATAATCCTTAGTGTCGACCTTTCTGTCGATGGATTTTGCGATTGTCTGAAGCAAAATATTTGTCTCTGCCGTTTCGAGACCTGCGACGATTTTACTTGGTCGAACTTTTAAATCTGTTTTTGAAACTACTTCTGAAACAAAAGATGTAATTTAAAAATGTTGCTTTGCGCTCCACTTTCTTCTATAAAATAGTGGTTATTTTAATTATGGCTGTTTGAAAACGTTATTACGTGTAGCTGAAATTACTACAGTTTTATTTTGAAGAAAATTTCCGAATACGAAATCTTTTCATAGAGTTTTTATCTACCTTCTTAGACGACCGCGAGCGGTGACATTATGATTTTTTTAGAAAAAAAAGGGCAACGTGAAATATAAACAATTATAGACTTAATAAAAAGAGAGACCCTACATCTCGTACTGTTTCATTCATAAAATCGTGTATTTTTTGTTGTATGTTAATATGGCTTGAGTGATGGCAACCAACCGCAGCTAGACAAAAATTAAAAAAAGTATCTGTGCCACAAGGAGAGCGTAAAAAACGCTGTTTATACTTCGCCAGAAAAGGGCAACGTCGGAGCCTGGCGGACTGTGCCAGGTGTACAACTAAGAAAGGAGGCCGGCTGTATCTCGGAAACCGTTTATCCCACGATGTTGGAAAAATTTTTGTCAAAGTAAAAGTGGTCAAGAAAATTATTTTTAAGTTTCTAAGTCGGCCGCTAGTCAATTAGAAGAGGCAGATTTTCTCAGAAATTCGCCCAGTGAAGGTATATTAAAATTGACTTTATATTATTCTCTGCTAAATTACAAATAATGTTTATTAAGGGTTTTTTCTCTAGCTGTTCAAATAAAGGGTGGGGGAAAGGGTAAATGTTGGTTCTTTAAAACGGACATAACTGAAGTAATAACTAACGGATCTTGACGCTTTTGGTCTTGTTTTATTAGGCTCTCAAATGATGAATGAATTATATTATCTTAAGTTTCGTTCCGATCGCCAGAAGGCGCTAACTGGCAATTTCTTAAACTTAACGTGTTTTCTTAAAAATTTCAAATGGATTTTTATTGGAGTGTTACGGAGCACAAAAAAAACAAGAAGATAGCGCAAACTGCAACTTCTTTAATTAATTTTTAACTTATTTCCTTTAATACCTTTCATAAAGAATGTATCTCAAATGCGCTATTCAATTATGCGACGTGCTAAAAGAGTAGTAGGCTTTGGCAAAAATTAAGTACGAGCGTCAAAATAAAACACTATCACAAATGAGTTGTCAAATTATTATTAAGTTTAGTGTATGTAGTAAGTGTGTATTTCTAATGAGGAAGAGAAGGATATGCTTGCAGTTTACTTTGAATGCTTTCACAATGCTATCATTGCAGCAAGAATATATGCTACTAGATACCCCGGTAGACGTAGATATGAGCAAAGGGTTTTTACATAATTAGCAAGACGTCTTCGTGCTACTGCTAGTTTTCATCGCCCTCTCCATCGAAGGCAAAGAAGAGGCCGTAGAGAAGCAAACATTATAAATGTGTTGGCGTATGTTGTAATTAACCCACATGTCAGTATTAGAGCTTAGAGCTATATCTAGAGATTTAGGTATAGCTCATGGAACTGTGCAAAATATATTAAAAGAGTACAGGTAAGTGTAAATGAAAAAAATCAAGAATTTGAGCAATGTTATTTTTTAATAACAATGAATTTCCGCAGAAATGCGTAATCCTTAAAGTAACCGAGTCGTCTTCAACACTAGATCGGCTGATATTTTATACTTTCCCATATATTAAAAATACGCTATATACTTAGAGTAAGTATTGGAAATACAAAGATTTCCGAAAAATATAAGTTGAGATTATTTCATATTCACCCAAAACTAACAAAGACATATTTTTAGAAAAAAATTATGATGTTATATTTTCATTTGTTAGTTTTTTGCAAATAGCTATTCTGGTTCTCCGTTAGTTGTCTAATGACAAAATGAAAAAATAATATGCCACATCTTTTGCTAATCTACACTTATTTAAGGCGTCTTTTAACAACCTGCTCCAAAATTAAAATAAAAAATTACAATTTTCTTCATATCTCCGTTAAAAAAAAGATATCAACTTACTTGTTGTGATGTTTAATTGATTTTTTTGTGCTTCGTAACACTGGCCTATAATAAATATATCAATCCATTTGAAAATTTAAGGAAAACACTTAAATTTAAGAAATATAATTCATACGTCATGTGAAAGCCTAATCAATGCCCTTTTCAACAAGACCAAAATCATCAAGATCCGTTAGGTAATTATTACTTAAGTTATGTCAGTTTTAAAAATCAAACATTTGCCCTATCCCCCACGCTTTATTTGAACAGCTAGAGAAAAAACCCTTAATAAAAATTATTCGTAACTTAGCAGAGATCAATATAAAGTCAATTTTGATATACATTCACTAGGTGAATTTCTGAGAAAATCTGTCTCTTCTAATTGACTACGCGTGTTACGCCCTCTAGCGGCCGACTTGGAAACTTAAAAATAATTTCTAGCGTTTTTTCTTGGCCACTTGTACTTTAAAAAAAAATTTCCAACATCATGGGCTAAAGGGTTTCCGAGATACAGCCGGCCTCCTTTCTTAGTTGTACACCCGGTACACTGGAAAATTGTCAATGACCATGAGCGTAATCTATATATTTAAAACGCCAAGGCAGATTTTTCAGTAAGTTCGTGAGAGAGTTGTACTGAACTAATTTACATGATTTTGTTTTGGAATGCTCGTCTTGGTTACCGAGACCTATCAACAATATTTTTTGTATTTTTTATTGCGTATTTTGTCCATAAAACCAATAAGTTTTTCTTCAATAAAAATTTTGGACGATGTGGTGAATGCGCCCCATATTAGGTCTGCCGTTTTGATGTCTTAATACCACGAGTATAATTTCTTACTGTCTTTATTAGTTTGGCGCCGTTATAAAAAATTTATATTTCATCCTTCATTATAAAAGTCAAGTTTAACAAAAGCAACCGGGTCCACTGCATATTATGTAACAATGAATGTATAATATGTCTTATACAATATACAATGGTAACATACATATTTTTCTTTGTGATAAAATGGTGACCGCATTAGTGAACGCATATATTGTTCAATGTGACATCGAGAAAATAATTTAAAACATTGTTATTCTGCCATTTGTAATATTGTTCAAAATATGCTTGCTATGAGACCACTCCAGTAACATCCTGAATATTCCCTGAAAATTTCATCCAAATTGATCAAACCATAGCGAAGAAATCAACGGACAGGGTGGGCAAATAAGCGAGGTAAGCGGCTGTATCTCGGAAACCACTCATTGTAGAAACTTGCATTAAAAAATTGTATAACCAAAGTGGCCACGAGAAAATTCTTGAAATAATTTTTAAGTTTCTAAGATGACCGCTAGGGGGCGTAATTACTATCCTTAACAAAAAAAAAACGGTGTTTCTCGAAATTTCGCTCTATTAAGATAACACAAAAATGTATGCATTTTAAAACTGAGATAAAACCAAGTCTTTTTTGAATGAATCTCTATAAATCGATAACGACTCAACGGATTTTAATAAACTTGGTACCGCTGAAAAAAGCATTCCTTGGGGATCAGTCGTTATCAAACTAATTGTGTTTTTGATTTGGGATCTTGCTACTAGAGGGAGTTTTTTGATAAAATAACAGGAATCACAAATAATTTTCTAAAAAAAATTAAATGTATCGATATGGTTTTTTTAGAAAAATTTATAATCAACAGCAAAAGTTATGGTACGAGCGGGGATCGAACCCACACCTCTGGATCACATCACTCTAACCAATTGCGCTATCCCACCACTGATATATATATATATATATATATATATATATATATATATATATATATATATATATATATATATATATATATATATATATATATATATATATATATATATATATATATATATATATATATATATATATATATATATATATTGAATTACATTGTGACTCCTGGCTTTCGTTGGGAGCATTAAATGATAGTATGTTTTGCATTCCACGTACACCAACGTCGTAACAAGAAAATGATCCTTGTTAGGAACAGGTTCTGCATCACAGCAGACACAATGATCCATTCCAGTCAAACGACGATTGCGATTTCGCTCTTATTAGGGCTCATCAGGCCGCCATAGACTAGCGAGCCCCGTGCAGGGCAAAGGCACAAAATGGAATCACAAAAACAACTACTCCGCTGGCTAATACCACGACCAGTATTGAATTACATTGTGACTCCTGGCTTTCGTTGGGAGCATTAAATGATAGTATGTTTTCATTCCACGTACACCAACGTCGTAACAAGAAAATGATCCTTGTTTGGAACATGTTCTGCATCACAGCAGACACAATGATCCATTCCAGTCAAACGACGATCGCGATTTCGCTCTTATTAGAGCTCATCAGGCCGCCATAGACAAAGACAAGTCAAGTCAAAATATGCTTTATTATCAAAAGAAACTGCTCTTATTGACAAAGCTGTAAAAAATAATACAATTAATTATAATTAAATTATTTCAAAAAGGAGATATAATGGAAGATGCGTCCAAAATAAAGATTTAAAATACATAACAGAATCTAATACACATAACAGAACTTAGAAATAAGAGAAAGAAAAAAAAAACACTAACATGGTAACACAAATCGTAATTAATATTTAAAACTTACAAAAAAAAAAGTAAAATAAAACATGTTCACAAACAAGAAAGGCCCATACATAAACCTAAGCAGAAAATATAGACAATATCATTATAGAACCAAAGACACAATTTTTTTACACACAATTAGTCAAAAAGTAAAAAAAAATTAATATATATATAAACATACAAAAGAAATAATATCCAAGACCAGTAGTATATCAAAACTCGTCAAAAAAGTAGTCCATCAAAGTATAATAGGCCTTATCCAAAAGAAGGTGCTTAACTTGTTTTCTAAATTTCATGTAATTGCTTGTTCTTCTGATGTTCAATGGCAAATGATTAAATATTTTTTTTAAATTATAAAATAAAGAATATTTTATCAGGGTGGTTGAAGGTATTGGTAGAGCTAAATTATCACAATTTCTTGTTTGGTAAGTTAATGCAACTCTTGCATATTCATCCCTTCTTTTAAAAATTAAACAAACTGATTCCAAAATATACAAGCATGACAATGTTAATATTGTATGTTTTCTGAAAAGTGGCTTGCAGAAATCTCTAGGACTGGCATTGCACATACATCGGACTGCACTTTTTTGAATTAAATATATCGATGTAAATAAAGTCTGGGAACAACCTCCCCAAGGTAGGCCATATCGCAAATGGGATTCGATCAGTGCAAAATAAACTGATCTGGAGAAGGATAAACCCAGTTCTTTAGAAGTTAGTCGTACTGCATAGCAACCTTTTAAAAGCTTCTCAGTTAAATGTGCAATATGACTTTCAAATTTTAAATTTTGATCTACAAATATACCTAGAAATATAGTGCATGATCTTTTCTCTATAAGTTGATCCCCCAAATAATCATTACCTAGTGAACAATTAGAATGTAGAATATTAATTTTTGACACGTTAAAAGAAAGAAAATTAGAGTCGCACCATTTCTTGGTAATTCTAATACCTTCCGAAATAGTTTGCCGCAATCTAAGTGTGTCATTGTCATGCCAAAAAATAGAAGTATCGTCAGAGTCAACGAACCTCTAACATTCAGCTTAGTAATGTCATTAAAATACAGAAGAAAAAACAACGGGCCTAATACAGATCCCTGAGGGACTCCACTATCAATGGTCATTTGACCGGAGATTCCTTCCGCTATTCTAACCACCTGCTTACGACCACTTAAATACGACTCAAACCAATTTAAAACATTGTTTCTGCAACCATACCGTTCAACAGTATTCTGTTTATCACACAATAAAATGCCTTTGATAAGTCACAGAACACTGCCGCTGCTGCAGACCAATTCTCATTAATTTTCAAATATAGTTTTTCTAGAAAGGAAAATATTGCATCGCTAGTTGATTTTGAATTCTGAAACCCGAACTGATTTTTATTTATTATTTTATATTTATCCAGAAACAAAGTAAATCTCTTGAAAAGAATCTTTTCTATTACTTTTGAAAGTGTTGACAACATGTAAAAGAACTACAAAAGCTGTTTTCAAGCAGGATGGAAAAACTCCAGTTTCCAAAGAATTATTAATGGCTGTTACCAGTGCACCAATTGCACTATTGGGCAGATGTATTAGTATATTAGCAGACAAATAATCAAGGCCATAAGATTTTTTGTTTTTGATGCTATTAATAATTTCTCTTACTTCTAATACTTCAGTTGGCGCAAAATAGCAGGAATTTGGCATTGAATAACCGTCCATAAAACTAAGAGCATCCCTCGATGGTTTAATATCACGCATCAAATTGGCAGCAACTGAGCAATAATAACTATTTAAGCTATCGGGAGAAAAACCAGGTTCTACCTGACGTTTTTGGTTTTTCCCTCTCAGATCATTAACAATCGTCCAACTCTCTTTCTGTCTATTATTTGACTCAGATAGTCTTGAACGATAGTATACAGTTTTTGCACTAACAATAAGCTTTCTGTACAATTTGCGATATCTATTAAAATACGATAAAAAGGACAGATCTTTAATGTACTTTCTTATATAGTGAAGTGCTCTTAGATTTTTTGATGATGTTTTAAGGCCCTTGGTTAGCCATGGCTTATTATTCTTTTTAATTTTTAGTTTCTTTAATGGAAAGCAAGTTTCAAAATTTCCAAGTAGCAAATTATAAAAATAAATAAATTGGTCATTACAGTTAGATGGTAAACGCCAGTCAGTCCTTACACTAAGCTCAGAAAAATGACAATAATTTTTCTTACTGTAGATTCTCCCAAATTTTGACTTGCGTTTTTCAAACTTAAAATCAATAACAATTGTAGCCAGAACTGCTTCATGATCTGAGAGTCCCAGATTCTCAACCTTACACAAGATGTTATGACAATCAATGTTTGAGCACATGTAATCAATTAGGGATGCACTTTGCTTTCAAATGCGGGTTGGAGAAGGTACATGCATAACTAGATTAAAAGATGTCAGTAGACAACAGAGCAATTGTATATCATTAGAACTTTTATCATTGAAATTTATGTTTAAATCGCCATATATATATATATATATATATATATATATATATATATATATATATATATATATATATATATATATATATATATATATATATATAAATATATATATATATATATATATATATATATATATATATATATATATATACGCTCGTACCAAAACTTTTGATGTTGATTATAAATATTTCTAAAAATATATTTCAGTTTTAAAATAAACTGATAAAATACTTCTATGGTTTTTTTACACGAAAAAATAGCAAAATGGAACCTAATTAAGCACACGTAAACCGCATCTCGATAGATTGTTTCTAACCTAAAATTTCGGTCAATGAAAATGTAAGCAACTTAAGTAAAAAACAGGTTTTCCTCGGGATTTCAACATATATATATATATATATATATATATATATATATATATATATATATATATATATATATATATATATATATATATATATATATATATATATATATATATATATATATATATATATATATATATATATATATATATATATATATATATATATATAAAATATACTTCTTAAAAAAATTACTTTTTGTCCTATCTCTAAGTGGTTGGAGATATTCAAATGTTTTCCAGACAAATGTCTACAACTTGAAAACGGCTTAACGAATGTCGATAAACTTGGTAGCGCTGAAAAAAGCATTTCTTAAAGAAACAATATTACCTAAGTTATTGTTTTTGTGAGGCCGCTAGAGGACGTTTTTCTGTAGTATAACAGGAATTGCAAGTTTTCTAAAAAAATTAAGTTTATCGATATTTTTTTGCACGAAAACATAACAAGATTAAGATTAATTAAGCACATGCAAGTGGCATCTCTTCTGACTTCTTTCTAACTTAAGCACAGCGGATTTTCTCGAAAAAACTAAAACACTTCCATATAATTTTTTGCACAATAAAATAGAAAATTAAAGCCCCCATAAGCCAGATATTATTTTGACAAAATGTGTTACTTTACTGGCGATTTTCGGACTTAATAGAATTTTTTAAAACATTTATTTTCTGAAATAATGAAGAAAAACTTGAAAGAATGTTTAAAACAAATTTTGATTATTGTTTTAAGTCAAAAATGAAATATTAGTCTACACATGTACAATTTATGTGTTTAAATAAAAAGCACTCGTTGCTTCCCTCAATAAGATAAGTAGTAGGCCGTGGAAACAAATGATAAACTCCTAAATAATATTGAAATGAAATTTCAAATCTTTATTAAACGCAGTTTCATTCTTTATATCTGTGTACGTAAGTATTTAAAATGCCTTTCACAAACGATGAAGTCATTCTACTTCGAGTGTTTTCAAAATGCAGCGATAGCTGAAAGACAATACGCGGTGCGGTATCCAGATCGACATCATTACGAAAGGAGAGTATTTCTACGCTTGGTACAGCGATTACACGATACTGGTAGTTTTCGTGGTCCTAGATTTTGTAGGCCTCGCAATGAGCATAGCACTAGCGATTGTTCGAAACATTTTAAAAGACAACAGGCAAATTTAATACACCGTTCGGTATTATTTTGTATTATGCAACTATATGTATGTTTTTTTATACTACATCCTTACCGCACAGTCTTGCACCAGGCCTTAAATGAAGATTTTGATCATAAATTAAATTATTGTCACTGGATGTTTAGGCATGATTCATGAAAACCGAAATTTCTTATCACAGATTCTATGGACCGACGAAGCTACTTTTGATAGTGACGGTAAGGTAAACATGCATAATATGCCTTATTGGTCTGCTGAAAATCCGCACTGGATGCGAGAAGTGCAGCATAAGGACGCTGGAGTCTAAACGTGCGTGGTGCGGCGTTATAGGAGGCAGAATTATCGGACCCTACTTTTTTGAGCGAGCGCTAACTGGTAACCTCTTCTTAGAGTTTTGGATCAATGAGTTGCCAGTTTTGTTAGATGATGTGCCACTGGGTATTAGGCAAATCATGTTATTGCAATTGGATGGTTATCCAGCGCATTTTTCCATTAACGTTTAGAACCATATCAACGAGACTTTTCAAAAGCGCTGGATAGAAACGTGTCTCGACTTCTATTTATGGGGACGCATGAAAAACATTGTTTTTCAAACTCTATCAACAAGGTTAGATGCAAAATAGAATTCGAAATGCAACTCGACGGCTGCCTGTGGCTGATTGAAGCGGCAGTTTTCTTCAGCCATGAAAGATTGGAACAATGTGTGGAACGTGACGGGAGACAATTTGGACACTTAAGGAGGCATTAAATATTTTTTTGTTCAAAATCGCTCCTTTTCAAGACTACCGTATGTAAAAAGATGATCGTTCTCGAATTTAAACCAAAGCAGTCATTTTGATAGTGGTTTTAGTTAAAAACAAATATTTCTAAGAATTAAATTTTTTTATTCAATTTTAGGCATTTGGAGCCCTCTGGTGGTAAGTTACCGTATCACAAACTCAAAGACTTAGGTAAAGTTGGATCCCTAAGATTTACTTTTTTCAGCGTTACCAAATTTATTGAAATTCGCTCAGCCGTTTTCAAGACAAGCTTTGTTTTACTAAAGCTAAGTTGGTTAAATTTTCACTGACGGAAATTTTAGGTTAAAAACAATATATCGAGATGCAGCTTACGGTGGTTAATTAGGCTTTATTTTGCTATTTTTTCATGTAAAAAAACCATATCGATACATTTAATTCTTTTAAGAAAATTTGTAATTTCTGTTGTATTATCAAAAAACGCCCTCTAGTGCTAGATCCCAAATCAAAATCACAATTAGTTAGATAACTTTGTATCCCCAAGGAATGCTTTTTTCAGATATACCAAGTATATTAAAATCCATTGGGCAGTTATCCATTTACAGAGATTTGTTTGGAAAAACATTTAACACCCCCCACCACTTTATTTTCAGACCTAGAAGAAAAAGTTAATAACAAAAAAGATTTGGTTTTATCCCAGTTTTAAAATGCATACATTGTTGTTATTATATGTGTTATCTTAATAGGACGAAATTTCGAAAAACACTGCTTTTTTTAATTAAGGATAGTAATTACGTCCCCTAGCGGCCATCTTAGAAATCTAAAAATTATTTCCGGAATTATCTCGTGGCCACTTCCGTTATACAATTTTTTACCGCAAGTTTCCACAATGAGTGGTTTCCGAGATACAGCCGCTTACCTCACTTATATGGCCCACCCTCTACATATACAAAAAAAGATATAGGATCGACTGAGTTTTTTTTATGTCTAATACCATGAGTATAATCTATTACTGTCTTTATTAGTTTGCGCCGCCGTTATAAAAAATGTTCATTCAAATTTCATCCTTTTTAGTTCTATTTGTACGAGTTTCATTGTAAAAGTCAAGTTTAACAAATAGCGAGTGGGTCCACTGCATATTATGTAACATCAATGTATAATAATATATCTGCCTTAATATACAATACACAATGGTAACATACATACTTTTTCTTCCTGACAGAATGGTGAACGCATATATTGTTCATAGTAAGATCGAGAAAATAGTTCAAAATGGCGTCATTCTGCCATTTTTTATATTTTTTCAGTATGCTTGCTGAGACCACTCCAGTAACAACCTGAATATGCCCTGAAAATTTCATCCTAACCTCCTTCTTTCTTGAGGTCAGTTAAAAAATTTGGTCTCTCGAGATAGTTTCAAATCATTTTGGTCTGGTCAGGAGCAGTGTCCATGAAAACATAGAAAGTGGCGCATACTTTGGAAAAATTTGCAGACACAGGTTTGACTTACAAAACGATAACCCATGAAACCAATACCAACCTGGTGGAGTTCCTAAAGCAAGAGCAGTTTGAAATATAGAACATCTCAAATCATGTAAAACAATATTCCGAATTTAGGATTAGAGTATCTGCCCTAGAAAGAATATCTTTTAAAATTCCATTGTCATTGAAGAAACGCATGACAGAGTCGGGTCAGATGACAAAATATAACTGCAATATAGCTGTAAAATAAAGAGACATGTTTTGTTTCTATTGATATTAGTGTAAATAAATTATTGGCGTGAGGTATAAGTATTTATCATAACGATAATTTAATTATTCTTTTTATGTTTATATAAACCTCTAAGCTCAGTATAAGCTCTGAAATCGACCATTTATTTGATTTTTTGCTTATTGAGATTTTAGAATAAAACGGTATAAGAATTACGTATTTTTTTATTAGATTCAATATGTCTTTAAAAGTAACTTGTTTTCAAATAAAATGTCTTATTAATTAATTGGACTTGAATACCTTTCACCCTCCAGTAACTACTTATATAATTTTCAACTGTAATCGTTACGGGATGTAACACCTCTCTTATGCAGATCTGATGGTTCTACTTTATTATCGAGAGTTGTAGTTACTTCTTCATGTTACAATAGCAGCAAAAGATTCTATCTATCTATCTATCCATCCATTGCTTGCTATCTAACTAGCAACCTAACTATCTGTCTTCCTAACTATGGCAACTTAGACGAGTAAGTTTGTGAGATATACAAGGCTGCTTAATTGTGAGAGGTATAAACAGCTGAATGTAGAAAGAAAGTTAGTGTTAAGAAACATAAGACAACGTTGAAAATTAAAAAAATTGTTCGAAATAAGGAACATAACAGTTGAACATAGAGAGAAGTCAGGTTTAAGAAATATAACGAGGAAGTAAAAACTGATAGTAGAATTAGTAACAAAAAACCATAATATACCCTTAACACCACTCGATGAGCATGGTAGTAATCCAGGTGAAAAAAATTACATAATTTAATTCAATATTACAAAAGCAATCTTTTACTCCAGGCTTATTCTGTCCAGAAGCAAAATATTTTATTTTTAGTTGTACAAATAGGCGTTATATTGCTAATCATAGATGTGCATCAAATTTGACTATTTTTTTTAATGCCAATAGGTATTAAATAGACTCCGAATTTTAGCCATATAACATGTCATGTCAGTATTACTATTTCATGTAGAATCTAAAAATCAAGTGAAATACAAGTTGTGCCATTTAAAACAAATACAACTTTTAGTTGCCCTATTTTTTTAACGCATTCTGTATAATTGAAAATATTTATATTATAGCAGATACATTTTGTTTGTAAATTTTACCTATTCGACGTAAATTTATTTGTTTCAATCGTTGACTCACCCTGTACATTTACATATGTTATATATAAAAAATTTACTTTAGGATTCTAAATCACTAGGTGTTTAAAACATAGCGATAAATATTTGTTTATCGAAATTACAAATTTTTCTATAAAACATATAAGTATAGGTACTTTTGCTGAACTTAAAGTTACCTAATTAAACAGAATTAAAATAAGAAATAATTAGTAACTTAGTACACTGATATACTTACTAACTGCTTCAATAAGCTTAGTCAAAAAGGCTATTTTTGCCTCTTTTTCTTTAACATTTTCGGAAGTAAGTTCTTCTTGAGAGAACAATCCATCCAGGAACCCCGTTTCTTTAATAACAGCCTTGATAACATCATGCAAGAACCTAAACGGAGGTTTCTTCAATAGTTTTTCACTTAGGGCAGGTTTTTTAACGTATTTTCCCAAAGATTTTTGAGTTTTCGCGATAATTTCTGGACTCACTTCTGACATCGTTTCCGAATAGAAATTGGTTAAAAAAAAACTGTTGTCATTTGGGTTGCCATGGTAAAAAGTAAAGGCGCGACCAGAATTGCGCAAATTTTAAAATGTTCTAAATCCATATTGTTCTTTAATAAATCGAAATTTGAATATCAATCCAAACAAAAATTACACTCCAACTTATTCTTGGGAACCGAAAGACTGCGTCAATTGTTATTAAAAAAATCATATTTGTACTTATATTATGTTCAAAAAATTAAAATACAAGAATGAACTTCCAGCGGAAATGACGTTCATTAGGCTGCGCATGCTCGATAATGTAAACTCAACTCACTGAAGCAAAAGGAAGCGCCTACGAGATAGATTATTCGTTCGGCCATCTTGTCCATGTCATTGCAGAAACGGTTGTCCAACTTTAGGGGCGTAAGTATTTTTTATTTTCCATTTGCTGCTCATTCCATTATTTATATGATCAAGACCCTAATCAATTCGTACTTAAAGAGGTGTTTTAAATATGCTTCTTTACTTCTTATAACATATACCCTTAATAAGGACCTTTACGTAAGCGTATAAATAACAAATCTACCAATAGGAAAGCATTTCTGAGTTTTCCAAATGTAGTCTTTCCTTGTGACAAATTGTTATGCGAGTCATCCACTCAGAAAGGGGCAAACAAAACAAGACGAAAACAATAAACATAACCCCAAATCTGGTATGCTAAAAAGGTCAATAATTATGATTCTAATATTTTCCCTTTTTACTTATTTTTATGCCTTCCTAAAATTTTAATGATGTGTCGGATAAACATGTTACATATTTTCATTTACTCACTCCAATATTACTTGATCATTCAGTTTTGTACATACAAAAATAAATCTTTAATCTAACAAGCACCTTTTTCAGAACTATGAATATAAATACTATTAAAAAAGAGCCTGGAACTGTGCATTTTGTGAAGGTAGAAGAACCATCTGAACAAGATCTTACAACGATTGTTCTGCAGAATGAATTTGGTGGAGATCAGACAGAAATAATTACCTCCCATAATATTCCCCAAATTTTAAAGAACTACAGGAGCATCGGGAGCACTGATGATGGTAATGTCCAAATTGTTCAATTAGAAGATGGTCAATATACATACATTATAGAGTAAGTGTTTTAAAAATTAGGTAAGGAATAGTAATTTTGATGTGATCATACCATCGCATTCTTGTTCTTAAAATTCCTTAGAAAATTAGAAAATAAAATGACCATCCACACCATATTGATGGGGACAGAGCCCCCATTTTCTGCATGCGTCCCCCATTGAAGAATGTCTTTCAGAAAGAAGCACATCAGTTAGTGCTTCTTTTAAAAGTCCTTATCATGTATTTTTTATGTAGGTGGTAATGAGTAATGCCCTGGTAATGTCACCTTTTATAGAACTGTATATTTTATATAATAATTACATAATAAATGTCTGTCCTTTCTTCTTTCTTATCTAATAATGTATAACTTTATTAAGAAATCCTGAAGCTCTTGAAGATGGTGCCCAGTTTGAATTAGCGGATGGGGAACATTATGTCATAGAAGAATACCAAGGGGATTATGAAGAAGTAGATCAGTCACAATATGAAACTGTATATATTCAGTCTGTCGAATCACCACAGCAAGGTAAATTCAGTAGCTTTATTTTTACATAAATACATACATATTGTTAAATTTTTTCCTTTAAAGTCCATATTTTTAAGATTTTCTTTCTAAAATCTCTATTTTTAGCTAACAGTAAAGAAATGCCACTGCTTAAAAGGCAAGACTCCTCTGGCATGACATCACTCCGAAATGATTACCTACAAGTATTTGGCTCTCTAATTATCTCCAGCAAGCCTAAAGACTAATATTTACAAATAAAGTTGACGGCTCTTGTAAACAATTGTACCCATGAAATTTGACAAATTTAAAATATGCATTTGAAAGATTATCTTTTTTTAATACTTCCTATACACAAAAATTTATGAATGAAACACTTTTTCAAATTAAATCCAAAAAAACTAAGGTTTTGGAAGGTTGCACTGAAACTTAATTTATTTATGAACTAGGTAAAATATTGATTATATTATAATGCTCTATAACACAAAAATGATTATTTCTAACTAAAAGTTAGAAGTAAATATTATATTATACATTATTAAACGTTTTGTAACATAATTATTACAACTGCTAAACAAAGAGAGAGCAGGAGTGTCGCCCGTTGGATGGAAATCCAGTGTGCTGGGGATGCTACGTTGCCAAGTTTATTTTATATATGACCTATATAAATTATATAAGAAAAACAAAATGCATATGTGGGTTGTGGATCGGTACCAGCAGGAGCGCGAAGGCACTAGGTGGATTAGTACTGGGTTAGCACCAGTTTAGGCGCCGTAGGCATCATCGTTAATGCCCTAAAAGGCGAACAACAGCGCAGGGCATCCCTGGCGAAAGTCTAACATTCGGCATTGGCACAAGAGGGGCCAAATGCGAAACTATCTACAGATAAACATGAAAAATTTAAGCTCCATACAATAATGTAAGTTTGGCAACAATGTAAGATAACCTTTCTTCAAATTGTCATATTAAGGAATATAGCGCATTGAAATGCAGTGGAAATATCGAATTTCTTTTTGGTTTTTTTAATAGGAAAAGTGGTTCATCCATTTTTTTTATTTTCTTAAAACAATTAAATGAAGGTAAACTTTCTATTTTATATTCAAAAATTATTAAATTCTGTGGGTTTAATTGTTTACAAGACCCAAGTTGACAGCTTCTATTTATGGAATAAAAAAAAACTATTGAAAGCAAATTGCTTGAGGCTTTAACCTGTTACTCTCCACAGAATAATAACTGCAACAATTAATTTATTTTTTTTTATTTATTTTTCATTTATTTCACTTACTTACTTTATAGAATTCATCATTACAAGTGGTATAAAAGAAGAGGTCCTAAATACAAATTATAAATTAGGTACAAAGTCAGTATAAAAAAGTGATTACAGTTACATTAAAAGTCACACTTGAAATATGGACATACACCATACACATGGAATTGCTAAAATTACAAAGACATCAAAAACATAGAGAATATATAAAAAATGCAATGGACGTGCAATACACTCAACTAGGCATGTAGCAAATATAGTCATAATCTTTCTTTAAAGGATTTATGTGTACAATTCAGGTTAAAGTTAGTAGGAATATAGATGTTAAAATAATCCATGATTCTATTCCTGACATTGTTCCTCCCAATATCAGTGCGGCTCATATTAATTGAGAACATATTGCAAAGTCTGGTATGATGCGATGGTGCACGAAAATTAATAAGTGCGAGCAGGTCAAGGCAATCAATTTTATTAGTAAGAATTTTATGTCCAAAGTTCAAAGTTAGGTAAATTCTTCAGGTCTCCAGACTGTCTATATCCAATAATTGCAGTCTTTGATAGTGCGAAAAGAGGTGTTTATCTATATTTAGTTTATAAAGTAAAAAATTTTCAAATTTTGACTGAATGTGTTCGATTCATTTGACATGGGTTTTGTAAAATGGGGACCAGATGATACAGCAGTATCCTAGGTGACTTCTTACTAATGAATAATACATGACCTTTAGATCATTGATTGAAATCTTAGAAAATTAGAAATAAGATTGGACCCAAATGCGACCCTTGGGGTACACCAGTATAAATAGTAAACATGTTTGTAAACTCTTACTTTTTTTTATTTTATTTTATTTATATACAAAACATGTAAATGTTGGTCTTGCTTATATTTAAAAAAAATACTAGACTGATTTTTTTCTGTTAGTCTCTAAAAAGTCTGTAATTTTCAAATTTTTTGGCCCTAACCTTTTAATTTTGACTTAAAGTCCCATTTATTGTTTCATGTAGCTAATCAAGCAACAGAAGTGTACACAATATCAGAAGAAATTGATAATCATTATGCTGAAGAGGATGATCAAGATGATGATGAACAGCAAATGGCCATTGTCGAAGAAGATGAGCCAATGCCTGAGGAACATGTTGAAGAGGAAAAGGCGGCCACTAGAGTAAGTATTGGTGAGTTTTTTCTATTTTTTTAAGGTCAATTCTGGTAGTGGATGGTAGAAATCAATTAAAAAAATGTAAAATTGTAATTTTGAATTTTTTGAACACAAATTTGTTTAAACAAAAATCCTAAGCAAATCTCCTTTTTTATACAGGGCGTTTTTTAATTAATGGCTAGGACGTAATTTTATGCCTGAAAAAATCCATGAAAAAAATTTTAAAAGAATTAAAATTTTGACACCCTGTATCTCAAAAATGAAGGCCTTGTGAACACATGTTTATATGAACTTTTAGTCATAATCAGAGGCAAACAATATGTCCAGTGCAGTACCCACAGTTTTGGGTACTAACTATTCCATTGGTAATATAAGTTAATTGAATCTGAATAAAATGTTCCAAAAAAAAGATCTGGAATATATTTTTTAATGCAATGCTTTCAGATGATTAAAAAAGAAACAGTACAGGTCAAAATAAAGCAAACCCTGAAACCAACCAAAATACTGTCCAATTATCTATCTGCACTTCCTGGAAAAACATCCAAGTTCCTAGTAGAGCCCCCAAGGAAATCAGTAAAACAAGAAGTGGAGTATGAAGAGCAAGGTTAGTTTTTGATTTCAAGAATTATTAAATTTATTAAAATAAGGAGTTCCATGTTACTGTTACTCAGTAGAGATCCATAATAATAATAATATGTAAAATGTAATAAATAATAACTATTTTTTTGTATTGTATTTGTAAAGAAATCACAGTCCGAGATTTTTTCAGATCTTTTCAGGGTTCCCAGATGCTAAAAAACATGTTTTCCCAATTCTATGGGTATGTTTGTCTATTTGCGGCATAGCTTAAAAACTACTTATCCGATTTATTTTAAATTTTGTTGGAAAATTAAGGGCGATAACAGGGTAATATTCTGGTAAAAATCCAATATGGCTGAACAAAATGACAGTCTAATAGAATATTAGAAAACAATTACTAAAAAACTTATGCAATGCTAAGTGTTTCCAAGAAAATGATGCTTGAAAGAGCTCGAAATGGTAAAAAATTAAAATTTTCAAGCACTACTTTTTTCGAAAACTGTTGAATTTAAGTAGAGGACATTCAGGGTTCCCAGTAACCTGGAAAACATGTAAAAGTCGGGGAATTTAGCTGTTCAACCTGGAACCTTAGGAAATAAACAGTTTTAGATTTCTTTGAACTTTTACACTACTCTTATTAAGTCAGCAAAAAAATTACACTACCGAAAACGTCTAACAAACTCAAATAACGTTTCAAAAGAAACCTGGTCCATCATCAATAACCTCAGAAACAAATCAAACCCTGTGACTCAGATCTTGCCAGGGGCTAATGATCTAAATGATTATTTTATTAATGTAAGCAAAAATGTTACCTCTAGTATCTCGCCAAGTTTGGACCCTCTTTCGTTTCTCCCTCCTTCAAAAAATTTAGCTGATAGCTTTTTCTTAAGTCCCGTTAGCAACACTGAACTATTGAAGGTAATAAATAATATCAAAAGTAAATCTTCGTGTAGCACTGATGGCCTATCAATTAGAACATTCCTGAACTTGCCACTCCCAGTCATACAGGCCCTTACAACATTAATAAATGAGTCCTTTATAAAAGGTGTATTCCCTGATTGCCTTAAAACAGCTATAATTATTCCACTTCATAAAGGCGGCGAAAAAACTAACTCTTGCAATTATCGCCCAATTGCACTACTACCAGTGCTCTCAAAAATCATCGAAAGGCTACTGAAGAATCGTCTTATGCCATTTCTCCTGAAACATCAGATAATATCCCCGGAGCAGTTCGGATTTCTACCCAACAAGTGCACCAGCGACGCCATGTTCAAGTTGCTTAGAGGCGTCTACTTATCTCTCAATAACAACCACCCAACTGCCTCAGTTTTTTGTGACTATGCGAAAGCCTTTGATTGTGTTAGTCATGAAATTCTGATAAACAAACTACATTTTTATGGAATTCGTGGTACTTCTTTAAATTGGTTCAAATCTTATCTTGGGAAAAGGCAACAACTTGTAAGGGCTAATGGTTCCGATTCTGATTGTAAGTTGATTACAAGTGGAGTCCCTCAAGGTTCAGTCTTGGGACCTATTCTTTTTTTGTTATACATTAATGATATCACGAACCTTAAAATTAATGGAAGAATTTCCCTTTTTGCTGACGACACAAGCATAACTTGGAGTGATTTTGATACGTCTTTACACTCTAGTATCTCCAAAGACTTGGTTATAATTAAGGCTTGGTCCGATTCCAATATGCTTTGTTTTAATGTCGATAAAACGGTGGCGTTATCTTATAAGGGAACTTTACAACCACTTCAGGTACATAACAGCAATATTGAATACATAGAGTCGGTTAAATTCCTGGGTTTAAATATAAATAACAACCTAAAATGGTCTAATCATATTGACACCTTAACTAAAAAACTTTCTACCGCCTGCTTCGCCATTCGATCAGTTTCAAAAGAACTAGACGTTCCTTCTGCCAGACTTACTTATTTCTCTTTATTTGAATCCCACCTCCGCTATGGCCTTCCCTTTTGGGGCTGCTGTACCACCGAGCAATTTCGTAGTATTTTTATGCTTCAAAAGAGAGCCATTCGTTATTTGTTTGGTCTAAATAATAGAGCTCACTGCCAATACTATTTCAAAAAACATGAAATATTAACACTTCCTGCATTATTTATTTTGGAAACGGTATGTTTGCTGAGAAAACATATAAACACCCTCCCAGAAAGGCCACAACATGTATACCCTACCAGAAACTCTAGGCATGATATATATCTTCCCATTCCTTCCTCAGAATTAATAAAAAAATCAATTATTTACAACGCCATAAAACTTTACAACAATCTGCCAGTACATTTAAAATCTATCCCTATGCTTGCACAATTTCGAAAAAACACCAAAGCATACCTCATTAAGAGACCATTTTACAGCGTTAATGATTTTTACAGCGACTAAGTCTTTTTAAATTGTCACTAAATTCGCTTGTTTACTTAAATCTTTTGTGAGTCATGTCCTAACTCGTAGCATAGAATTTTGAAAATCATCATATAGAGAAAAGAACATTCACTTAAAACTTAATTATTTTTGTTAGGTATTGGATTAAAAACAAAATTTAATTCTTTTTTGTATACTACATTCTACACTAGTTCATTATACCTTCTGTTTAACATCACAATTATTTGTATAACTATAATAACATAGAGTTTAAGGTCGTATAGTTGCAATTTTGATTTCAATGTGATCGAAATTATTCATCTCCTACATGTGTGTTTGTTTACTTTTATAAGGTTATTAGGATTCATTGACTGTTTTGCGGCAATGTTATGTTATACTCTAACGTGTGTTTTACAATTTGGTAAATTGATAATTTACATTTTTCAAAAACATTGACCTATCGAAATTCTTTTCGATTAATGTTTTGATATGTCTTATTTTAGGTATATTTTGCTTTGTCCATAAAATTGTAAAATTTTTCTGCGGCAATAAAGCATACTTTTGTTTTGTTTGTTTGTTTGTTTGAAATATTTTTTGTCTACGCCTTGTAAATAGAGATGGGTAAATTATGAAAAAACAATTACTAAAAAACTTATCCAAATTAATTGTTTTCAAGAAAATGAGGCTTGAAAATTGACATTTTTCAACCTTTGAGGCTCTATACCTGAGAAACATCTTAACTCGGAACAAAATGGATTTCACCTTTCTATCATAGTTTTTAATTATCCATTTTCCCACACTACCTTCTGGTTTGACAGGGATCCATGCAATCCATTTTGTTCCAAGGGCCTCAAAATGGTAAAAAATGAAAATTTTTTCTTTTCGAAAACTGTTGAATTTAGGTAGAGGACATTCAGGGTTCCCAGTGACCTAGAATACATGTTAAAGTCGGGGAATTTAGCTGTTTAACCTGGAACCGTAGGAAATAAACAGTTTTAGATTTTTTTGAACTTTTAAAAATATGCAGCCCATGAATATTTTTTGTCTACTCCATGTAAATAGAGATGGGTAGGTCCGTAGGGATATGAATCCACGGACCTGTATGCGGTATCGGTACTAATAGATTTAGATCTTACTGAATACCGACTGTTATGCTTTCGACCGAGAGCGGTTGAAATCGAATATGCAACTGAATAACCCGAATCGGTATTGGTTTTGATATCAGTTCAGTTTTCTCATTTACAATCAGTATAAGTAATTATAAACAAAATATCAAAACACTGATTCAGTGTTTCGATATTTGTTTTCTTCTTATTAGGCAAGTAGTTGGTATACTTTTCAGCTTCTATTCTCTACAGTGCTTGTTTTTTATAATAATTACTTTTTTCACTTATGTCTGATCTTCGTTTTGATATCCTAAAATGTATGATAAAGGGTTTTACTGTTTCATGCTTTTTGCTCTTTTGTTAGGTCAGGAGAGGGGGCGTATTTTCGCAAAAAGGTCATGCAACCTAACCGCACGCCTGCCTCAGTTTGTCGCGGCAGGATCAAAAGAACAAGTTTAAACTAAGTTCATTATATTTGTAACTTTTATTCAGACAATATAAACTATAAAGGCATGGCATTATCCCTAAATCTACTTCACAACAAATTAGTGAATGAATGATTCTGTGTTTTGATCTTGTGAAGATTCCTGAAGATGTCTTGTGCAGTCGCAGACAAACGTCGGAAAGTAATTCCAATTTGACACAGTTTAAACCCAAGAACTATTTTTTCTTATAGATGTAGATTTTTGGGTCTATGATCTTTGTCCGAAAAATACATTTCTATAATACATCTGAATATTGAAAAATGAAAGTTACCTTTTACCTTAAACTATGAATCGTTTTCATAAGTGTTCAATGATATTTCTTTTTTAACTGATAAAGACTGTCTTAGTAATTTCATATTTGTTTAACTTGTTGTTGTTTTACAGCATGTCTAGATACTTACATTAGTTTTATATTGTAAATAGAACCCTTTAAAGTTGATTTTTCTATAAATATTCCTTTATTTATTTAGATCAGCAGTATATCGAAAAAGAAAATTCGTACGTAGATTCAGCCAATGATGGTCAACAGCCTTCAGAGAAGCTAGAAAATGAACAGCAGGAAGGTGGGGAAACTTATGATGATAGAAGACCAAATAAAAGTGATATTGACCTGGTATATGAGTGCAGCATTTGTGGCAAGAACTTTAAAACTGCCAATGTAAGATAGTCATCAATATTCTAGATAGAAATGGATTTATTTAAGGGGTGGTTTTAGGAGGTCAAAATAAAAAATATCCTTATACCTAATTGTAAGCCCGTTTTTCTTAATGTTTTCAGGAAATATTTAAATTATTAGGTCTGCAGTAGTATGACAAAATGTATTATAAGTTTTTTAGTATCCTCCAATAGTATATGTGTTAACAAATTCAAATTCGTTTATTAGTCTGCAAGGGTCATAAATATGACAGGTCAGAACTTAATTTAAATAGAATATAAACAATGGTTACACAAATTACAAAATAGTGCATTAAAGTATTTAAACCTGGACATAATTTAAAAGACAATATCGAAACAAACACATAGGTAAAGAAGTTGAAAACAGCCTTATCTTGGAGCCCTAAATTGTCCTAAACTATAAAATGTCTTTTCGACCAAAAATTGTTTAAGACGCTTTCTGAACATCTTTATATGTTCTGGTATCCCATTAAAAATCTTGATGCAAGAGTAATGTGGTGACATTCCATAGTGAGTGGATTTATGTCTGGGTATTGTAAGGGCAGCCGCATTTCTTGTTGGGTATGTGTGATTTCCAGGTTCTGTCAAAATTTGTTTTTTATTTTAAATATGTAGATTGCACATTTTAATATGTATGTTGAGGTCAGTGTTAGAATGTTGTGCTTTGTAAATGTTTCTTTGCATAATTCAGTTTCAACCCAAACATTAACCTAATAATAATAATAACGTTTATTATTTACCAATATATACATATATAAAAACAAAATTAAAAATCACAAAGGTAAGGCAAATAAAAGCACGCATTTCAGACTTCTGAAGTCCAGATTCTGTTCTACCAATGCGGCTACAAACTAATATTAAGACATTTTGGCTAGTAGCTAGTTAATAAAAATACAACAATAAATGCTACAATATTAAAAAATGAAGACACGAAAGGAAAGAAGGGTGAAAGAAAAGGAAAGAAGAACAAGAAGGAAAAGTAAGGCTGAGAGTAATTTAAATGCCATTGAGAATTAAGTAACTGAGTAGTAATGTTTCTTTTAAAACTTTGTAATGATATAGAAATTTGTAATAAATCTGGAGGCAAAGAATTTATATTTAAAGCAATGTTATAGGAGAAGCATCTCTTAAATAGTTCAGTTTTATGGCGCGGAATCGTTAAGGTATTCCTGAGTAAATTCAAATGATGTACGTCCGTGCGAAAAGTGATTCTGTTATACAGATAAGGAGGTGATTTAAATTTAAGTAATTTATAATAAAAGCAAAGGGCATGGAGCTTACGTCGGTTATACATATTTAGCCATGAAATTTCTTTAAGTTTGTGGGTTACCCTGTCTCTCCTCTTAATACCAAAGATAAATTGAATACAGCTGTTCTGCACTTTTTGAACTCTTCGTAAGTCATAACTATCCAAACATGGACCATATATATGATCGCAATGATTAAAATGTGATAATATTAATGAATCACAGAGCTCCTTTTTAGTGGATTAATGAAGGTAGTGTCTGTGCGGAAACAATGATTTCAGAGAGCAGTATGTTTTTTTAAGAATGTGAGAAATATGAGAACTAAATTGAAGATGTGAATCTAAAACAAGACCTAAATTTTTTGCGCTTTCAACTACATTTAAACGTTGATTTTCTATGCTTATAGCCATATCTGGCTTTATTTCATTAAGAATATTTTTATTACCAAATAAGAGAACAACCGACTTAGACGGATTCAAATTTAGCATGTGTTTAGAGGATATTTTAAGCAATTGGTCTAAATCAAAGTTAATTGTAATAATGGCTTCATTATAGTCAGAAGGTTTAAAAGATAAATACAGCTAGGTATCGTCGGCGTACAGATGGTACTGACAGTATTTAAAATATGTATGGAAAGTGCATGTATAGATACTACATAAAAGAGGTCCTAAAATGCTGCCTTGAGGAACCCCAGAATCAACTTTAAGAAAATCTGAATAATTTTGATCAATTTTTACGCGTTGAAATCTATTGGAGAGAAATGATTTAATAATGTTTGACGCATTTACCGAAAACCTTATATAGTGTAACATAGAAATTAATATTTTATGATTTAAAAAATCAAATGGTTTACTAAAATCCAGTAAAATTAATGCTGTGATTTCGTTATTGTCTCGAGCGGAAAAGATATCGTCAGTAACATCCGCCATTGCCGTCGCGCAACTATGTTTAGGGCGAGATCCACATTGTTTCGTTGGTAAAATATTATTTAGATTAACATGTATGCGTATTTGAGTTTCTAGCACTCTTTCTAAAGTTTTTGAAAACGGAAGTATGCTTATTGAACGAAATTGTGTTAAATCCTTCGGAAAACTAACTTTGGGAAGGGGTGTGACAATAGCTTTTTTCCAAATGTCAGGAAAATATTCATGAAGAATACATTTATTACCAATGTGTGTTACAAAACCAATAATATGAGGGCAGCACAGGGAGATTAAAGTTATATTAATATCATCTGTGCCCGCAGCTTTACTTTTAATTTTCATTATAATTTGAAGAATATCATTGTCCGTTACAGTATTAAAAGTTAACAAGGAATTCAGATTATTTTTAGTGTTATTTAAGTAAAAATTTAGTAGATCGTTATTTACCGAATTATTTGTTTTGGTTGAATTTATAAAAAATGAATTAAATTTATTTGTATCTTTAAAAACCTGCGGAATTTCCTTTGTGTTTACTGGCCTCAGTTCATTGAGCTCTTTCCACTTATCTTTTATGGAACTATTTTGAAAGGTATGCCTATAATAAGCTTTTTTCTCTAATATAATTGATTTATTTGTTAAATTCCTTAACTGTTTATAATAATCCCATTTGCTAGGCAGTTTACTATTAAATAAGGCCAATATACTATTATTTAAAAAGTTTATCTTTTCGTCAATATTTTCAATATTATATATCTCATTAAATGTTATTGCTTCCAGGTCCCTTTGAAACAAATTTATATCAATATTTTTTAGTAATCTATATAGTATTTTATTAGGTGGTTTAGGGTCGCAAGAATAGTTAATCTGACAGAAAATTGAGTAATGGTCAGAAAACTGGCAATCAACAACACCTTTATTCACAACTTTATCGCAATTCGTGAAAATAAGATCAATTAAAGACTGAGTTCTATTGGTAATTCTAGTCGGCTCTAAAATAATTTGCTGTAAATTAAAGGGTTCCACAGTTTGCAAAAGCTGCCTTGTCAAAGGGCTTTCATAATTTAAGTTATTACTTTCTGTATGACAAAAACTCGACTTATGTTCATTGCCTGAGCCAGAGCATTAGATTGTAATTTAAAAAGTGGTATGCAAGTGCATAGTATGCAGTTAGCAGTGTGTAGGGTGGAATTGTTTGCTTTAGTTTTAATATTGTATAATATGCCCTGCTGAGTCCAGTATAGATATGATCAATCTGGTTGTCCCATCTGGTCCTTTCCTCCATATATGTCCCTCAGAATTTCCCAACTGGAGCACTATTTTCGAGGTTTGCTCTAGGAATGTTTTTGTAGAAGAGCACTGTCAAAGTCTATTCCTGATTTAATATCAACCTATTTGATGAGCACCACTGGTTCATACCAGTGCATACTGCTGATATTTTTTGAATAAGTCCCTCTCCGTCCAATGCTGATATTCCAACAGACGTATCATGTGCAAATTTTATGGTTGTTCCGGGGAGTAGTAGGTCATTGACAAACAGTATGAAGATCATTGGAGCTAAAAAACTGATCCTTGTACTGCTCCTAGTGGTTGATTTGTACTAAAAGTTTTCTGTCTGCTAAAAATGACATTACCAGTGAGAGTGCATTTACTCTAATCACAAGTCAGTAATGTTTGTATTGGATGAAGTCAAGGTTTAAAGTGTCAAACGCCCTCTTCGTCCAATGCTGATATTCCAATGGACGTATAATCTACAAATTTTATTGTTGTTCCGGGGAGCAATAGGTCATTGACAAACAGTATAAAGATGAGTAGAGCTAAAAAACTGATCCTTGGTCTGCTCCTACATTTATTATATTATCTATCGCACAGTACCCTTTCAAAGATCTTTGAGAAAGCACTCAAAACAGACACAGGCCTATAATTTTCAATATTTCTGGGATTTCCCTTCTTCAATGCTGGGACTACTTTTGCTATCTTTAGGGCTGATGGAAATGTTCTTGTTTCAAATACTTGTTTTATTAAAACCATGATGAGGTAGGAGATCTCATCTACCAGGGCCTTGAGAACTAGCAACTTTCTCCCTCCACTATTATATCACCAACTGGACTCAGAGTGTGTAAATCTACGATTGGTGTCAGAAAGTCATATTCGAATCAAACTTAAAAATAAATTTATTGTTTAAATCATAAGACTTTATTTGTTCTGGTAATTACACGAAGTTATTTTCAACATTCAACTATCTTCTGACATTTACATTAGGCAATAAATACAAATATCTTATCTCAAACTATTGACTCATTCTATTAACATTTGATATTGGCAGCTGACGTTGACAGATGCCGAACGTCACATGGTCAGCTTGTGTACGTGCAGACTAAATGAGGTAGCTCATGTCCTTGTTTGTCTTGTGACAGAGTTATCGAGTGATGAACTGCAGGCTCAGAATGTCCTTATTTCCCCTACTGGTAGGTTAAATAAATAATAAGCAGGATTAGTACACTGAGTTATGATAAAAGAGGGTATTTATAAATGCGTTCTTCAACTAAAATATAGAAATAAAAATGTATTTGGTCAATATCTTTTAGAAAATTTACATTATGTAAAATAGAATTCTAAACATTTTTTCTAAAATGATTTTTTTTTCGATTTTTCACTGTCAATACACATTTTTGCACTTTCAAAATGTGTTTCTAAATTTTTCCATCTCGAATCATTTGTCAGAATGAATTAATTATTAGATAACAAGATCGCGTACAATTTTAAAACATTAAAAAGGTTGTAAGGTGATATTATCTCTAGAGCAATTAGCATAGATTTGTATACGTATGTTTTTTGGTACATATAATTAATTTAATCCACATTCAATTTTTCAGGGTGTGAAACGTCATGTTAATGTAGTCCATTTAAAGCCAACAGAGGAGCCGTCACAAGGCAAAGATGTCCTGGCGTTTTCGTTATGCCCTTGTTGTGGAGAACCTTCAGATTCAGCCCATACTGTAAGTGAATTTAACAGTTTTTTTGTTAAAATAACTGACTTAAAAATATTTAAGTCATTTATTGTCAAAGTCAAAAAATAGCTTTAATGTCTAAAATGTTGAAATCATTGTTGGGAAGCATACTATATATAAATACAGAAATATAACATATGTACTTAGGTATATAAAAAAAAGTCATACCAAAAAAAAATAAAACCAATTTAAAATGTATATAAACAAAGAAACAAACAAGTAGTTAAACTATTTATGGAACACAATCTAAAATTATTATATTAATCGTACTAGTTGACTGTTAAAAAATTCTGGATATTATAATATGCTTTTTTGAGTAATAAGCTGTTATCACCTTTTTTAAATCTTTTCTGGTATTGCAGAAACGCAGTTCAAGAGGACCAACAAAGATTTTTATTATCATTTGTGACTTAGGAATCCATAACCTCATCTGAGAAGTTTGTCGCGTATTACAATTATTTTTCTTTAAGGCTAGTTTGCTTGTGTGTTTTTATGTACTAAACGAGTGGGCTCAACTATAAAAATACAGCACAAAATAGTGTGTCGACAGCAAGAATAGCGCATCATAGCTTCATCTGCACGTAATTTCATTGCCCTCTTTTGTAGTAAAAAGACTTAATTAAACAAATAATTAAAATAAGAACCCCAAGATATTCCAAAGAAAAAATGTGATTTGGTCAGTGCTAGTCCTCAGTCCAGAAACAGTTATTTTGTAGCCTCCGAAAAGTACCTCTATCAGGAAACATCTTCTAGATAACAAAACCTATTCTCTAGCTCCTGTCTCCTACAAAAGACTCCGCAAAATACCTTTATTGGGAAAAGCATGTCGTTAAGCCTATCTAATTCCAAACCTGACTTTAAATTGTTTACTTCCTCAAGTCATTTACACCCCCTTTAATAGTGTGTACTCAAAAAATCCCAAAGTAAGAAGAGTATGTTCGCTCCATTTTTATGTAAAATGTCTTCATTAAATATACTACTCTACTTTCTTTTTATAAAAAGCCAAATTTCTTTTCGCATCTACATCTGAGCTATAAACCTATTTGAGCACATATGTGACCAAAAATTGGGTTATGTATGTGAAATACTATTAGAATATATTAGTATATTATTCAGAGTTACAAGGGCCCTGGAAACTAGCAAAAAATTGGTCACTTATTACTCAAAACGAAGTCTTTTTCAAATTGACTTGATACAGCTCTGAATGGAATAATTCCTAACTTTTAATTTACGTTTCGCCTTCGATTGAGTATGGCATCTTCAAGGATCATCTTTAGTTCATAAGGGCCAGATCAGGTGCTGGTGGTGTTCAGCTATAGAAAATTGTTTAATCTGTTTCATTCTAATAAGTTCATGTTTCTTAGGTATAACGCTCACTTTTTTTTATATACTCCTCTTTGAAAAGAATTTACATCGTTAAGTCTCGCCATGTTAATACACTGTTCTGATCTTGTAAAAGACTCTCTAATGTCAATATTTATGATTTCTTGGTTATTTGTTATTACCAATAAAAATGTCTTTCTCCTTTTAGACTGGAGATTTTAGCTGTGATCAGTGTGATAAGTTATTCATTCATCAAAATTCCCTGGAAAGACACAAAAGTATCGAACATCCTGTGGGGACTGATTATGAATGTTGCGATTGTAAAAAAATATTCAAGAGTAAGTTGAATTACTTTCTTTTAATCAGATTAAAGGTTGAAAGCCTAAGTACTAGGTAATGTGGAAAGAGGGAATGCTTTTTGGTACAGGATTACAAAGTTGGGGGATTTGTCGATAATAGTTTTCATAATCTGCACTTGCATTATTTTTTTCAAAATGAGAATTTATATATAATGAAAATACCTTAGATTTACAACAACTTTGCACTATTTGGAATTCAAAAAAACCTTCCAACAACGCTGATGTTGCTGACATTAAAGGCTCTTATAGATTATAATTATTATAGAATACATTGGGGTAAAATGTACCAATGTTCTTAAGTGTACTTTAGTTGGAAACCTATGACAGAGGTGTTTTAAGTGGGTTAAAAGTAAAAGACCAAAATCTTTTAAAATAATGTGAAAAGAAATTTTCAAAGCATTTTTTTATACTTGATTTACATTTAAATAATGGTCATGTTATTTATTTTATATTTTTGTAGCAAAAGAACTTTTAATAGACCACACAAGGGTGCATTCATTAAAGGCTGTGAAATGTGAAGATTGTGGAAGGGAATTTTCAAGAAAATACCATTTGGAGAGGCACATCGGACAGACGGGTTGTATGGGTGTGCCTAAACAAGTCTATGAATGCAGGGTAAGTTTTTTTTTTGGAAAAAATTGTTGGTTATAGGCCAATCAACTAATTAATTAAACCCCGAAGGAATGAAAAATAATTCATATCATATGAATATTAAAAAATTATTTTACTCAATAATAAGGAAAGTTGCAAAAAACTTTTAAAAAAAATTCTCCAATTTTTGAGGTACGTTTGTCTCAAATAGTTGGTTTTAAGAAAAAATTTAATAGAAACAAATAAACAGTAAGGTACTTCATTTTTAACCCAAAAAAACTCCATGCGCCTATTAGGTTGTTTGTCATTACAATATACAGGTTGCTTAATTAGGAAGTTACAATTATAAAATTTAAGTTGCCCCCAAATTTAAACCTTGGAATTTTTTTTCTTCATTAATTAGTATGCAGCATGACTCACTTTTGTACTATTTGAAATTCCTATATTAAATTTCAGTTATTATTATTGGGATTTAAATCAAATTTAGGGAAAAACCTGTCTTACCAACTTGGAATTGCGGATTGCTATTACTGTTACAGAAATTTTAATTTCTCTCAGTGGCATTCTTATAAAAACAAGTTTTATATATGATTTCAGCATCTCAAAAATCCCTGTAATCAAATTTGAAAAGTTTATGTTACAGGGTGTTTGCCATAGAACTTTACAATTTTAGTTTTTTTTAACCAGTACTGAACTGGAGTGTAAAAACATTTTAATTTAAGTAAAATATCCTTTTTTACTTAGCATATTTTGTTTTGCAATTGTTGTAACAGAAAACTATACTGGATGACACAAAATAGTGGCTCATCCCTATAATTTTTTAATTTCATGTATTAGTATTCGCTGAGAAAAATAAGCTTCATAAGAAGTTCAAGAGGTCTGGTTTACAGAGTGATTATGATGTCTACTCAAATATTAGACGCGAGGTCAAATTTCGTACTGATTTATGTTATTTAATGTTTGTTAGTAATACTGAACATTTAATCCCTACAAACATCAAACATTTTTGGTCATATGTCAATAGTTTAAAAGGTACTTATAACCTACCCAGAGTAATGCAGTATGGCAATCAATCACTCAATAATGCTAATGATGTAGCAAATGCCTTTGCTTCGCATTTTCAATGTCGCTACTTCTCAGATACAGATTTTGAATTACCTAAATTTAACTCAGTCAAATTTTTTACTACCTTATCGTCCCATACATTTACACAGGAAGAAATAAATAATAAAATAATGCATTTAGATGTTTCAAAGAGGGCTGTACCGGATGGCATATCACCTGCTTTACTGAAGAGCTGTTGCAGATCACTTGTTGAACCACTAATGATTACTTTTCAAAAGTCAATGGACGCCAGCTATTTTCCTGTAACATGGAAACATTCTAATCTTTTTCCTATATTTAAAAGTGGTGACAGAATGAATAATAACAATTATCGAGAAATATCACTACTCTCCGTCATACCTAAACTCTTTGAGGCTATTCTCACTGATGAGATTTTTGATACTTTCAAAAATTACATTGCACCTGAACAGCACGGTTTTTTCAGAGGTCGCTCAACTGCTACTAACCTTGCAGAGTATCAAAATTTTCTTGTTTCCTCAGTCGAGGCTGGACATCAGATTGACTGCATTTATACTGACCTGTCTAAAGCTTTTGATAGCGTCTGCCATGCTTTACTGTTGCACAAACTATCTGAAATGGGTATTTCTGGTAATTATCTCGGATGGATCAAATCATATTTGACCCAGGTCGTCAGCGGGTAGTGGTGTCTGCTTCTGTCTCACGTGAAGTGTTTGTAACATCAGGCGTTCCACAGGGTTCTCATCTGGGTCCTGTACTTTTCTTAATATTCATGAACGACGTCATTTCATGTTTTAAATCGTCTTATTATGCAGATGACCTAAAATTTTTTACTATTGCAAAGCTTGATTCTGAATGTTTGCAGTCTGATCTTAATAGATTTAACGAATGGTGTAATTCAAATTACTTGACAATTAACACATCGAAATGTAAATCTATAAGCTTCTATAAGCGTCGAGATCCAATCAGAATAGTATATGCTATCAATAATATAAATATTGAAAATGTATCATCCATTAACGATTTGGGAGTAATTTTTGACACCGGCTTGACATTTAACCTTCATATTGATAGCATTATTCTGAAGGGGTTTAGAATGCTTGGTTTTATTATAAGGACCACTAAACATATTTATGACACGAAGGCACTTATTTGTTTATACAATTGTTTGGTTCACAGCGTTTTAGAGTATTGCTGAGTAATATGGTCACCATTTTATGCTTGTCATGTAAATAGACAAGAACGAATTCAAAATAAGTTTGTTAAATACTTACTGTATAAACATCATTTTCCATATCATAATATACCATATGATACCAGGCTTTTGCTTTGTGGTTTCAAGTCTGGAGCATCGACGCAGAAATGCTTATCTGCTATTTCTTTACAAACTTATTAACGGTTTTATTGATTGCAGTAATTTATTAAGCTTAGTATTATTCTTAGTTCCATTAAGGCTTAAGCTCAATTATTTTATGAACAACATCATAGAACCAACTATGGCCAAACTGCCTTCATTAACAGTTTAGTATGTAACTATAACAGCTTCTTTTCTGAGTTTGACATTTTCTAGCTTAACCTATCTGGTTTAAAAAGAATGTTAAACAATTAGTAAATCCCTATAAAATTTCGTTACCAATATATTGACTTAAAATTTTGCTTGTCTTTTTACATAATCACATACATTATTTAAGTAGGTTTTAATAGTAGTTTGTACCAATTAGAATGTTTCTTTCTGTAGTGTACTTGAGTGAATAAATAAATAAATTAATATCACAAGAGGAAATTTTGTCGGCAACATTTTCAACCAATTTGTTGCTTGGCAATTTCTCGAATGACATTTTTGACAAAATTTTGTCAAAAATTTCATGACCATATACAAAATGGCACAATAGTGCCTTACATTGATCCTTCGTCTACATAACTCCAAATTTGAAATGTTAAATTGTACACATGTATTTTTAGTGGCCTATACACAGCGTTAATCTTTCTTTTTCCAACACGTCGGTATCGTTTCATCTTCTGCGTGGAGTTCCCCCTTAAGAAATCTTTCTTATATTATTTTAAAATAGACTTATCTTTTATATTCAATCGCTTCACACTCCACTGGAAAAAATTAAAATTCTTGTAATAGCAAAATAATTCCCAGCTAGTAATCATTCCTTTCTAGTTGTTGTCAATATTATAAATTTGAATATTTTTTAAAACTATTTATAGCTTATGTATAAATTCAGTTTCTTTCTTCTACTGACAATAACTTCTGTTTATTAAATTATGCATTTTGGGTATAAACAAGTGTTGTTTTTATCGAGTTATATGGAAAAATTGAGAGGGTTGATAAGAAGAAATCCTTTGGTGGATGATCTCTGAGATCCAATACATTCAGGCGAAATTGTTCTCTTTTGAATGCAGGTGTGCAGCAAAACTTTTACTCGGAAAGATAACTTGGGAGAACACCTGAAAGGACATGCAGGTATTGTGAACAAGAGAAAAAAAATGTTAACTTGCGAATTTTGCCTGAAAGAGTTTACCGGAATGGCCTTGCTACAAATACATATCCGAACACATACTGGTAAGAAATAATACATATTTTTATTTAATTTTAAAGGTTATCATTGCTGAATTTGTTTTTGTAAAATGGAAATTTGGGTTGCTACTTGTATTGTAAGTATAAATACTGTACATCACCGTCATAACAAGGATACTTGATATATTTATTCCATGTACAGGGTATCCGAATTTCGATGGTTTTCCGGGGTATCTCCCTTATTACTGAAGATAGAGAGACGCAGTTTTCGCAACACTGTGCTACTTTTTTGTGAAATCAAAGAAGTTACAAACAAATTTTTCTTAGCCCTCTTCGTTTTTGAGGTACAGGGTGAAATTGAAAAGTTTGCGTTTTTAGGTACTCCCGGTATCTCGATAGCCTGGCAACTTACCGAAAAGGTGAAAGCTAACTCCGATAGAGTTTTTTGCATAGAATCCAGTGGCGTAGTCAGTTTTTGGTTAGCTACTACCGTTTTCGAGGTATAGACTAAAGTTGGGGTTTTTTAAATAGGATACCCTGTATATTTTTTAATATTTGGTTTCCGCTCATTTTTAGCTTCTTAAAAATATAAAACACTTGATATTTATTTCAATCCGGTATCGACAATTAAGTCAATTTAAAGAAATTTTAATCTGTTTTTCTAGTAGGCCATGAAAATTGTGTGTTAATTTTCTAAATCTGAATTATCTGTACCAAAGTTTGTTATAATATCATTATTAAACAATAAATCAGTTAACAAAGATTCATACTAAAAAATTCAGAAATCTACTAAAAACACATATTACTACACATAACTAAAATTATATACATATGACGATAATTTAATTATGTTTCTAATGTTGACAATAAAATTGTATTCTGTCAAATACTTGCTATTGACTAAATTAGAAAAAAAGGCTATGCAGGGTGTAGAAATTACAGATGCTGTTCGAACTGTTCCCTATTATACCTTATACACATATCACACATCTTTCTTATTCTACTTAGTGCGTTAAGCATAATCATTTGGCGAGCTTGTAAATATCTAAAGGCTCTTCTTGTGTCGTTTTGTAGAACTTCGATCGTGTGGTGTTGCCTTTGGTAGATGATACCTTCAAGATATCCCCATAGAAAAAAGTCTAGGACCGACAAATCTGGCGACCTAGGAGCCATCTTACAGCCCCATTTATACCAGCGACCTGGAAATTCATTTTCTAGAAAAGTACTAACAGTCCGTGCATTATGAGCCGGGCACCATCTTGCTGAAGAAAAATATTTTGTAATTGTGCCAAAGGAATATTATCTAATAAATCAGGAAGCGTATTTTACAGTATCTCTAGGTACCGGTTTCCAGTAAGACTACCGTTATAAATGACATACCTTATTTTTGTGCCAAGGATAAAGCAGGACACGCTAAATCCAAACCTGCCTTGCTGTTCTGGAAATTTAACGTGTTCATTTTCTTTGGACCAGTATCTATTAGTGTGTCGATTTAGAATACCTGCACTTGAGGTATATGCCTCGTCAGATCATATAACTCTTCTTTTGAAATTTATTTTGGTATTAATCATATGAACGTACCAATTGCAGAAATCTATGCGATGCTGTGCATCTCCCGGGTGCAATTGGTGCACTAACTTATATTTATATGGTTTGAAATGGTATTTTTTTAGAATAGTCTGTACTGTTGACTTAGGTACTCCCACTTTATCATCGACTTTTTGACAGGAAGTTGACGGATTGATTGCAACGGCAGCTAAAACATTAATCTCTTCAGTTTCCCGATTTTCTTTGTAACATGATTTCGGTCGCGGTACTTTGAATGATCCGTGACTGATCAGATTTACTTTTATTCTTGAAAATGTTCTCTTATCGGGCTGTCTTCGTTTTGGGTATCTGTAAGGAATAAATGCTTGTTTACAGATATATAGAGTATAGAACGACATATTCAAAATAAATTAAATTGAATTCTTTTATTATACAGGGCGATGTAGAAGATGTTTTTTCTTATCACTTATTAACAAAACTGCTATTCTACTTTTCAAATATTTTAATTATATTTAATTTTATTGAAAATTTAGTGACATCGTATGTTTCATTTTACAGACTTGCTGCAATAATATGATTTTTTATTACAAGCAAATTTTGGACACAATTGTTACCTATTAGGAACGATAGGCATAATTTGAAATATTAATATTATTATTCTGAAAAAAAAAGTCACAATTTAAAGTTTTATTATTATCTATACTTTTGTTTTTCAAAAATACTGAGAGTCCTTCTACATCGGCTATCACTAGTTCCGAAAAGCCCTGGTTTAAGAAGCAAAGTTATTTTGTTTACTTAGTATTACTCCTGTTACTTACCGATATAGATACATCTCTGACGTTTCATCCGGATTTTCGTGGCACCGTATAAAACAAACAAGCATGTCATATTTCTCCAAGTTTTCGAAATTCGCAGCCATTTGATATTTAATAAATGGACAGAGGCAATATTTGATTAAAATAATTTAACAATGACAAATGTCAATTAGTTTCTACAATGGCTCAACAGAATCTATATATTCTTTAGTGGCTTATTTTATTTAAAACAGATCTTGGGTATTTCTAAGGGATAAATTAAATAGTTGCAAGTAAGTATTTTCAAACAACGCAATTGTCAACATTAGAAAAGTATTAAATCCAACGTCATTTCTTGTAAATAAAACATTTTTAATTTATAATAGGTATATATATATTTTTTAATAGATTTCCTAAGTATTTGTGTTAATTGTGTTGTCCAGGGTAAATACTAAATAGTAGGTATGTATCTTTGTTTATTGATTTATTGTTTAATAATGATATTATAACAAACTTTGGTATAGATAATTCAGATTTAGAAAATTAACACACAATTTTCACGGCCTACTAGAAAAACAGATTTCAATATAAAGTCAATTTCTTTAAATTGACTTTATTGTCTGTATCGCATTGAAATAAATATCAAGTGTTATATATTTTTGAGAAGCTAACAATGAGCGGAAACCAAATATTAAAAAATATACAGGTTATCCCATTTAAAAAAACCCAACTTTAGTCTAAACTGACTACGCATCTGGATTCTACGCAAAAAACTCTATCGATGTTAGTTTTCACCTTTTCGGTAAGTTGCCAGGCCATCGAGTTACGAGGGGTACCTGAAAATGCAAAATTTTTAATTTCACCCTGTATCTCAAAAACGAAAAGGGCTAGAAAAAATTTGTTTCTGACTTCTTTGGTTTCACAAAAAAGTAGCCCAGTGTTGCGAAAACCGCATCTCTCTATCTTCAGTAATAAGGGAGATACCCCGCAAAACCATCGAAATTCGTATACCCTGTACACTAAACAATGTCGTTTGACCAAAATGGATCATTGTCCCTGCTGCGATGCAGAACATGTTCCAGACAAGGATCAAGTATCCTTGTTATGATGTTCGTGTACATGAAATAAAAATATATTAATTAATATAATTGCTCCTAATGAAAGCCAGGTGTCAACGCTATAATTCAATACCTCTCGTGGTATTGCCAGCCGAGTAGCTGCTTCTGTGATTCCATTTTGTGTTATAAATATTGTTTTATAATTTAGGCGAAAGACCTTATGGCTGTGATATATGTGAAAAGAAATTTCCTTCTAGTGGTGCAATGAAGAAGCATCGAAGAAAACATACTGGAGAGAAACCTTACACTTGCCCGCAGGTAAATTTAGTATCTTATAATTTATTATCTACTTCAATACAATAAGTTAATGCGCGGTATTTTAATAAAAAAACACAAGCTTTTTATTATCACTTTATATAAACTTCCCTCAGGTTGTTTTGACACTTTTTTTCTAGTGCTTGAGCATATCTTGGGGTGGCTGACTTTCGATCATAGGATTGTTATTTCGGGTGACTTTAATCTCTGTTTTGGTACAGAAAACAAAGATTGCATAACTTTGTGTTGTCTGCTTAATTTATTTTATTCTGAACATTATTGCAGACTATCTTGATTAAGTGTCACGACTCTTGTAAACCACGATATAGCAAAACATCAAAGCGGAAAGCTGTTAGCATATTAACATTCAGAACCTTCCCGATAAACTGAACCTGTTAGAAGCTCTATGCAAAGAAAAGCAACCCCCACATCTTGTGTCTATCAGAAACATGGATAGCTAAAGATGCAACTGCAAGTATGAATATCTCAGACTATACACTGCAAACCTTTTTCTGTCGTTACATACACTTACATGGAGGGACCGCGATATACACAAATAAGAACCTAAACGTCGAACCAATTGAATGTATGAAGGATTTTGCTGTGGAAATGCAGACGGAATGTTGTGGGATAGAACTGGTTCTAGAGTCACTGAAAATAATAGGGATAACTATATACAGACCACCCTTAGGAAATACCAAAATTTTCCTCATTCAAACCTCAAGTCTTCTTAAATATTGTTCAAATAGGTGTCAAAATGTAATTGTATGTGGGGATTTAAATATCAATAGTTTGAAAAAAGACGACTACTCTTTTAAATTGCTAAAAAACTTACTGGATTCATTCGAACTAAAGAACCACTGCACTGGACCAACAAGAATTTTTACTTCGAAAACGGGCAACACTATAAATACGTCAATTGATTACATGATAACGAATACGATAGTTTGATCCAAAGTGCAATTTCGGAGCCGCACCTATCTGACCACACACTGCAAGAATTATTGATTACTATCAAGCCACAGGAAACGACCATTAAAAACGAACAAATAAATAAAAGATCCCTAACTAAAAATAATCCCAATAATCTAAAGCAGAGACTGACACAAGAAAATTGGAGTGGTATCCAAGTAACTAACATCGATTCTGCATTTGAATATTTCTTACAGTGCTTTGCCAAGTTTGGCATCTCGATGCAACCTGCCCAAGAAAACAAATAAAAATAAGAAAGACTCACAATAATTGGTTTACAACCGAGCTGAATCTGTATTCACTGGTTATTCAGACGGAAGATGAGAATATCAGTCAACTCTATAAGAAGCAGAAAAAGGAATACAGGAAATCAGTCAACAGCGTCAAAGTGAACAAAGATCGCATAATGAACTCGGAAAACACGATGAGGAAAATGTGGGCTATAGTCAATCCAGAACTAGGAAGAACCAAGCAAGAGAAACCAATACATCTTAACATCAAGGGGGAAATGATGACTGAGCAAAGCCAAGTGGCGGATGAATTTGGAATATACTTTTCGACTGTAGCTGAAAACAAAATAAAACAAAACTTTGGAAGCGTCAACGATGCCACTGTGACCACATATTCTACGTTTGACTTGCAACCAAATAGTATATTTTTGGAACCTGTAACAATACCTGAAGTGGAAAAGATCATTAAAAATTTGAAAAACAAAAAATCAATTGGCGCTGACCACATTCCCATCAAAGCACTAAAAGCAGTTTGCAGTGAAATTGCCCATCCACTTCAGATATTGATAAATCAATCCATGGAGACAGGCAAATTTCCAAAATTGCTTAAAAAGGCCAAAGTGATTCCGCTAGACAAGAAAGGTGAACATACAAACGTAGACAACTATAGGCCAGTGTCAATTTTGAGTGCTTTCTCAGAGATATTTGAAAGAGCCATTTACGACAGACTTGTAAATTTTCTAAATACATATCAGCTTTTCTGCGAGCATCAACATGGTTTTAGAAGCGAAAGATCCACTGAGACAGCAGCAATTGAACTGGTAGAGTTCATACACCAAGAATTCGAATCAGGACATGTTGTGGTGGGATTGTTTTTCGACCTATCAAAAGCATTTGATACCCTCAACCTCAAAATTCTGTCATTCTTGGAAGAGAGGCGGATTATGGTGCAACTCAGCAGTTGCAGATCTGAACAATATGAGATCAATATTGGAGCAGCACAGGTCTCGGTTCTGGCACCACTCTCCCCTTTTGCAAAATATAGCACTGGTATGCAACAGCATGAGTCAGTGGTGTACCCAAAATAGACTGATCCTCAATAAAGAAAAGACGGTGACAGTTCACTTTTACTATCTCAAACCAAAAGCAAATATAGAGGGCAGTGCTGATGTGGGTAAATTTTTGGGTTCTTACCTAGACTCCAGAAATAGTTGGAGTCCACAAATAGATCATATATGATCTGGGCTTGGTAGGGCATATTTTGCGATACTGAAACTACTGGCTTACCATTACCTCACATATAACATCATGCTTTGGGGCCAAGCCTCCGACGTCAACAGGGTTTTTGTGTCGCAGAAGCGGATCATCAGATTAATATTTGGGTTAAATCCACTACAAACGTGTAGGGACACATTACAAAACTGAAATCTTAACAGTCACATCAATTTATATATTTAAGTGTGCTCTTTATGTTTTTTGCAACAAGGATAGATTCCCACAAAAACAGCATTACCACGATTACCCAACACGTAATGCATCTGCACTGACAGTGCCAAACCACAAAACAACACTTTTTGAGAACTCGCCGTACTATGCCTGTGTAAGAATCTATAACCGGATACCCGATGCCATGAAACGTCAAAAATCTGTAGGCCAATTTAGAAAGACTCTCCGAAACTATCTGTTTGAGAAGGCGTTTTACTCCTTAAAAGACCAGACCTGAGTAATGTACATATGTAAACTGTTTGTCAAAATTTTAGTGTGTGTTAGGAATTAAATAATTTTACTTTATATTTGTTCAATGTTAAATGTGTTCTGGATTTTAAATTAGTATTTAGATATTTTTAAAACATTGACCTGTTCTATATCATATTTGTGATCTCAGGAACTAATAAAATGAATTTGAATTTGAATATCATACTTCATTTTAATTAAGTCTTGTTTATTGTTTAGTTTAATTAAATTTCCTGTGGAATGTAGTATTAGTCTATATGTTACATTTTATCTTGCGTTTGTTTTATTATTTATTCTTGTATAATTAAGTAATGTAACTTATAGAAAAAATTAAGTGAACTATTTATCGGTCAAAGTTGTTTTAAGCTCCTTTTTTATATATATATTTTGTTTTGACGTATGTAAATGCTTAATGTAGATTAACATGAATAAATAAGTTTGAGATTTAATATGTCATATAATATCAACGTTTTTTTAATGATTAATGTTAATTATTTAGAATAATTAGTAGAATCGGAAAATGTAATAAAATACAGGGTATTCCATTTAAAAAATAAAAGTGTCTATCAATTACTGAAAAACTGTAAACTTTGCAACGTTGCAAATGTCACTTGAGGCTTCGTCACATTTCCATACATGGCTTATCCAAATTTAATTAAAATTGGATGCGTGATTATTGAGATATTTGGGAGGCTTCCAGATTCTTATTACACAATGTATACCCAATTACTATTAATTTGTTTTTTATGAAATCGTCTTTTCATTTATAGAAAAAAAATACAGACTACATCTTTCTGCTAGTAAATATATATATATATAAAAAAACGAGCTTAAAACAACTTTGACCGATCAATAAATAGTTCACTTAATTTTTTCTATAAGTTACGTTACTTAATTATACAAGAATAAATAATAAAACAAACACAAGATAGAATATAACATATAGACTAATACTGACGTTCCACAGGAAATTTAATTAAACTAAACAACGGAAAAGACTAATTAAAATGAAATATGATATACCAGTGGCGGCTTGTCATAAGGGGCCGAAGGGCCGTGGCACTACCACCAAATATGCCGACCACTGAAAATATCATTTTTTTTTAAATACTTTTAATTTCAATAATTTTCGGCTCAAATGACTAAACAATAATGCATAAATTATTCCTAGAACAACAGATAAACTCTCCGTCTGCTGCCGTGGTCGGCTGTCCGACTGTCCGAGCACATCGCTAAATGGTCCTGCTGGAGTATATTGGAAAATATTACGCGAGGTCACGCTGTGCATGCAGTGATCACTGTGAAAATTCGTATAGATGTTGGCGTTTCGCGTAGTTGCATCGCGGCCGGTCGGTACACATAAGATGAACATTTTGCGGGTTTTTTAAAGTTTAATTAATTTAATTAAATACCTAGGTACCTATTGTTTTCAATTCGTTCGAGGCAAAATGAATAAAATAAACAGTGTATTAGAAAAACCTTTTTCTACGCGATCGTTCGAGGTAAAAATTCAAATCAAGGAGCTTGGAAGACCTCTCCCCGATTTAGATCTAACCAAAACGCCGAAGGCTTCCACCTCTAGTTCATCAAGCTTCAAAGGCCGTGTAAGGAAGTTTAATCGAAATATGTATTCGAAAAATAACTGGATTTGGGGATGCGATAAAAAAAATGCATTTTTTTGTTTCGTTTGTGTTTTGTTTGGTGGTCATTCTACATGGACAAGGCATGAGGTTACTGATTTAGTGCATATGAGAAAATTAAAACGCATGAAAACAGCAAGGTACATTTAAATAATATTTTTAGTTTTTCTTTGCTCGGAAAATCATATATAATGACTCAATTAAGTTTGGCTTATAGACAAAATATTATTACGCACAACAATCAAGTTGATAAAAACAGATATATTTTAAACATCATTATCAACTGTATTAGATTTTGTGGTGCATTAGAATTGGCATTGAGAGGTCATGATGAAACCGAAGAATCCGGAAATAAAGGAGTGTTCCGAGAATTGATAGATTTTAGTTCTCAACTGGATAGAGATTTAAAGGAACATTTCAACAAAGCAACAGCATTTAAAGGGACCTCTAAGATGATACAGAACGAATTATTGGACTGCATGATTACCATGAAGAAGTGACTAAAGAAATTAAAAAAAGCGAATTATGTGTATGTATGGCGGTAATAGCCGACAAAACTACCGATGTCGCCAACGAATTTCAATTAGTCATTATTTTACGATACATTGTCTCCAGTAAGCCAGTAGAAAGATTTTGGATATTTGTAAATCCTCCCGGACACAATGCCATTTCAATAGCAAATTGCATTTTAAATGAAATTGATCCTTTAATTAGTGACACTCCCAATAAGTTAATAGCGCGAAGCTATGACAGAACGTCAGTTATTGCTATGCTCATCAGATTAACCTTATAATGAGCAGTGCAGCTTCAATTAATGCATCGGTTCGAAGTTTTTTTGCTCATCTGACTGGAATTTGTTCTTTTTTTTCTCACCTCAGAGAACAAAAGTATTGGATGATATAGCTCATAGACGATTACCTCGATCATCACAAACGAGATGGAATTTTCATTCTCGGGGAATTAATAAAGTTTATGAATACCGAAATGAGCTGATACACGTTATGGATACTTTAGAAAACGACAAAAATATTAAATTGAATTCAACGATTGAACAAGCTGGTGCATATAAACTTAGATTGCAGAACAATGATTTTATCTTTTGGTTGACAGTTTTTTATAAAATCATGCCACGTGTCGAAATAATTTTTAAGCAACTGCAGATGATTAATACCGACCCTATCAATGCTAAATAAGATCTACAAAACTTCGAAAACGCAATGCAAAAAGCTCGTGATGAAATGGACACAATTATTGACCAAATAGACTTGGAGCTTATAGAAAAAGAAGATGAAAATGTTCCTCAAAAAAGGCGACGTTACACTCGTTCCGATCTATCTATTTCAACAAATAAATAAATTGAAGCCTTGGAAGTTTGCGATTCCATAATATAACAGATTAAGGTTCGCATTACTTTTACAGGACATCTGACAGCTACCGCATTATTTATGAAAGAACGTTTTATCGAATACCAAAAAAAAATTCCCGACAAATTTCTCTCTGATACAGTTAAGTTATATCCATTTCTAGAGAAAAATCGTCTAAAAACAGAACGGCAAGTACTTTATGAAAGAGAAGAATTGCAAACCATTTCTGAAGCCGTTCCTCTTTTATCGTTGGTTTCACAGGAAGATATAGCACTTTTCAAGAAAGTGTTAAGTTATTGGAAGTTTTAGTGACAACACCTATGCCAACCTCTGATGCTGGAAGATGCTTCTCTATGTTTAAAAGACTAAAAGCTTTTTTGCGCAACTCTATGAAAGAAGAAATGTTATCAGCTGAAAAAGTGTTTCTTAATAATATTGAAGACTTCAATAAACGAGTCATTGACCTTTTCGCCAGTAAGGCAGAACGAAGACTAGATTTCAAATACCGCAGTTCAGTGTAAAATATTCTTCCTTTTACTATATATAGTTTGGGAGTGTATTACTTATTCATTACGACTAATTATTCTGGTAAGTTTTTATCGAGGTTTATTATGTTGTTTATTACTTTGTAAAAATGGTATATATGCACACGTTATCGCATAACTAGAAATACTTAAAAACATTCACCCCGACACAAGAATAGAGGAATCGATTTGATTTACAAACACATATGTAACTAGGCTTAAAAGGCGAATAAATTATCTCGAGGAACTCAAGATTATTATTCAATTTTTTATAATGTTTAATTTTTTCTAATTTAGCAAGTAGAATGAATGGTATATAATGAATGTAACTAGTAATTCTAAATAATTCTAAAAAAAACAAAAAGGTAAAAATTAGTCATTTTGGGCGTGGCACCCCGAAAAAATTTCGCCTACGGCGCTGTTTACCTTCTGGTGCACCGCCAAACTCAAATCCCACGGGCCGCCACTGTGATATACACTTAATCAAGATAGTCTGCACCAATGTTCTGAAATTCCTAAACAAAGTAAAATGCCTTGCTGCTGAGGTAGTGTCTGAGCGTTACCTTTAGTTCCTTAAGGGGTAAATTTCTTTGATATTCTGGTATCTTATTGAAAAAATGAATTTCAAACCAACCCGGGCCATCTTGATACCTCTCAGTCGCCTGTAATTTGGCACAAGATCTGAAATATGTATTGTAGTCATGCTGACAGTTATGTGTGGCATAATGACTGATGTATGATCTAACATACAATAGAGTTTCTAGAATAAACAGACATGGTATAGTGAGTACTTTACTTTTTATAATTACTGGACGACAATCTTCTCTGCATCCCAGTCTACATACCATCCTGACTGTCCTCCTGTGCAGAGCAAAAACCAGTGCAGCTCCACTGCTATACTCCCAAGCGATCACAGCATATGCCATATACAAATGAATGGTTGCAAAATATTCCTCTTTTGGTACCCTCTCGGACACACAATAACTGAGGTTTCTAAGCATAAAGATGTTTTTGCTTAATAGTTTACACATTTTTGAATATTGGAACAACTGTCCAATATTCAAAGGAAAGGTGCATTCCTTAAAGCAGAGATTTATAAGTGTTGTTAAAGGACTAATTATTATGTTTTCTTTATGGTTTTGATCAGGGGTATATTAAAAGCATAAGAATCTTTGGTTGTTTTATTTCTTAGTGAATTTATCACATCTCGAACTTCTTTTATTGAGATATATGAGAAGTCAAATTGATCCACAGGCACTCTCCTTATGTCGCGCAGAGAATTAGTTCCTAAAACTCCAACCCTATTCTGTAGATCTGAAGCAATACTTACAAAAAGTTGTTAAAAAAATCGGGATGCATGATACTTTCCTTTTTGTTATTTTGAGATATACCTCTGTATTCACTTATAACTTGCCACATTGTTTTGGTTGGACTTGCAGAGTCCAACAAAAAACAGCAGTACACTTTGTATTTGTTACCTGTACTAAGAGCTCAAATTCTAATATTACTGCTAAATGATTCGGAAGCCTGGTCTCCAGCAGCGATGAGCTACACGTTAAACCAATAAAATTTAAAAATATATTATCAAGGCAATTTTCCCTTCTTGTCGGAAGCTCTATCATTTGTTGAAGTAAAATGTAATAAAATACAGGGTATTCCATTTAAAAAATAAAAGTGTCTATCGATTACTGAAAAACTGCTAACTTCGCGTATTCTTTTGGATAATAAAGTAACTTATAATGAACATTGAATATAATTTTTCAGTGTGGCGTGAAGTTTGCTGCTAAAGAGACATTAAATAGGCACTGGCGAACCCACACTGGCGAAAAACCACATAAATGCAAGTTTTGTGGAAAGGTGAGTTGAGTACACACATCGGCGTCCATTTAAAAATAAATGTTACGTGAAATTGTTTTTTATCATTTTACATTAGTTATATAAATTTATATTTCTATTTTTCACTTTCGTCCTAACTGAATTTTAGGCGTTCATCCAAGCGGCCCAGCTGCGCGCGCACATATTCCACCATACCGGCGAGAACGCGTTCACTTGCCCTCACTGCAATCGCGCCTTCAATCGGAAACTGAGACTCACCACGCACATCAAGTTCATGCACGAGGGCGCTGACCCCCTCCCGTGTCCCCAGGAGGGTTGCAACAAGACCTTCTTCCGCAAGGAGGACATTCACCGGCATATGATGACGCACAGCGGAGAGAGACGTGAGTGGCAACCTTGTTCTTTCACCCTTAATAAGTGATAGCATTTCATCTTTCTGTAAATTAGAGTTACCGATATGTTGATAACTACCCATATATCATCTGTCCTTAAAATTCTTGATAAGTTGGACTCCAATCAGCTGTCCTAGTGTGGGGGGTGAATAGTCATTGAACAGCTTAGTTTTTGCTCCGGTAGATTGACGTCATCTAATCTTTTGGAGTATCAACACCAGTTTATTTAAAGAGTTTGAAAAAGGCCTCCAGGTTGAACATTTAACTTTAATGTAAAATATCTAAAGTAAATATGTCACAGTTAACAAAAAAATGTCTCATTTTTTTTCATACATATAAATAAACTATCCCTATACAACCATCTTATAATAAATTGTTTATTGAACTTTTTTTTTATTTCAGCCTATAAGTGCAACGTGTGCGATAAAGCTTTCGCCGTTAAATCTTCCTTGAAGATCCACATAAACATTCACAAAAAGGAGCAGCCGGTATCGTGCGAAGTATGCAACAGAGCCTTCATCCGAAAAGACTGCTTGATGAGGCACATGAGAGCTAGACATAGGTAACGTTAACAATTGGTATAGTTCTTTCAAAGATATTTCGTTGGTCCCTGAGATAAGAATTACGCCACCTTATCATAAACTATTGTATAGACCATGGCCGACTTCAGAAGAGGCTATGAAGAACAACTGGCAACAGCGCGGCGGGGTTATTACTCGGCCTATTTCGCCCGACCTGGTTTTTATGGGCCAAAAAATATGTTTAATAATTTTCGTAGGCGGTGTTATTAATCTATAAACGGTTTTTGATTGATAAATCGGAATATCAATTTGTACATTTTATGAATAAAAGGCATTTATTATTATTATCGACTTGCTAACGATGCTACATGTTTTCAAAATGACCGATTTCTGGATGTTCCTGTGAATGTTTCTATTAAGTCCTAGTTGAGCTAAATGCGGTGTAAATGTTGTTGGGGTGAGACCTGTTACTGATATGACGAGAGGAACAATGATGACTCTTCCCGGTTTCCACAGCCATTTTATTTCCATTGCCAAGTCGGTGTATTTGGCGATCTTCTCACTGTATTTCGCTTGGATGTTCTCGTCGTTGGTCAATTAAATAAGTGATCTTTTCTTTTTTGGATTGAAAGGTGATATTGGGTCTGTTTGCGGGGATTGTTTTATCTGTGTGGATGTCAATGTCCCAGTACAGCTTGTAGTCTTCGTTTTCAAGTATGGATGTTGGTGTGTAATGAATGGTAGTAAGTATCTGTGTTCTCCGTTAGTTTGTATGTTGTGGCTAGTGCTTGATGAACGATCTTCGCTGCTGAGTCGTGTGTCGCGGTGTATACAGGTCCGTTTCTCTCTGCTGGTGACATCTCCTGCACCTATCATCTTCAATGGTTGTGTCCTTGATGATGTGCTTTTGGTAGTTTCTGGTTGCTATGACTGTCCTGGATGGCAAACATGAAGCCTTTTGTTTCGTGGAACAGCTGCCCTTCTTGTAATCACGTATATGAAAGCTTTTTATGTATGTGGTCTTGCTTTATGTGGTATTTGTTTTTTCAGACCAGGTCTTCATCTTTTCTAGTCGTGATTGGATGTGACTATGTGCGTCTGCTGCGTGGCTCGTTTGTTTTGAGACAGGTCGCGCTGTGTATAATTCTTGTCTGCCTTCACTATTGCCTGGTGGCGGTTAGTTTGTTTGTTGTGGAAGAATTCTCTGAGTTCGTAGATTTGTTTTTTATTTAGCGATTGAATATCTATAATTCCCCTCCTTCCTTCTTTTCTCTTGATGGTGAGTCTTTCCGTGCATGCGTTTGGGTGTAACTTCCTGTGTTTAGTAAGTTCGGAGCGTATAAGAATGTGAACGTTTTCTATGTCTGTATGTGACCATTTAATGATACCAAACGAATACATAAGAATAAGTATGGCAAAGGTGTTAATAGCTTTCGTTAGATTTCTGGAGTTCAGTTTTGTTTTTAGTAATTTTGTGAGGCTGGTTTTATGTAGTTTCATGATAAAAGTATAAAAATGCACTATAATATTCAATTCAATTCAAAAAATATTTTATTGTGATAGAAAAAATATTCCGTTGACAAAGTTGATTAAAGTAAATTAAATCTAAGAAACTAGAGTAAAAATTTTAAAAGCTAAGAGCCGTCATACAAAATACACAAGAAGGTGAACAAACATATAAATTAAAGCAAAGTATAAAATCAGTAGAACAGAAAAATATATGTAGTCTCTAGACTAATAAAAAAGAAAGTAAATAATCTTAAACTAAGATAAAAAAGTTAATTTCTATTAAAAAAAAACAGCTAATAAAATATTTCCAGCAATACAGTTTTGCTCCTTCAAAGTTCATTCTAAGTATTGTTTGTTAGCCGACCATTGTTATTAAGGTAGTGCCAAGTATCTAGCCAAATTTCGAAAAAACAGATGGAACTGTGTTCGATTTAAGCCTAGTTTTTGTGGAAACTTTTTGTAAAGTTCCATCGAGCAATAAATGATTGTCCTCCCCAATAAAAGGTAAGTAGCAAACTACAGAGTACTGTGAAGGGACCCAATTATTCTTGAAATTGCTTTGAACCATTTGGGTTTTGAAATTTTGTTTTTTGGGAAAGTAGAAGCAGAGACAAGTACCCATCCTACTTTTAACATACTATTATACAGTAGCTTCTAGACATTTTGACACAAATAAATACAATTACATTACATTTGAAGCGGTACCCAAATTCAAAGCCATTGTGTAACAAATATATTGTTTTTTAATATTAAATGGTTTCAAAATATATGTCATTTTCTAACATTTAGTTATGAATTTTCAATTTAGTTTTAGTTGAACTGAGAGCTTTTTTACTTGCCGACTATAGTAACTGGCGTTGTCCATTACAATCACACTATTCTAAGGAATATTTGCTAGTAAGTGATTTATAAACCAATCCTCAAAAAATTGTTCTATACAGTAATCTTTTACATTTTTGGCAGACAGCCCTTAGCATTTGGAACCCAGCTGTTCTCTGAACCGGAATGTAAAATGGTTATTCTTTACCACTTATTTAATGGAGCTTTGGTTTGACATATTGTTGATAAATCAGATTTTCGTCTTGCTGGAGTATCATGCATATGAAACCATGTCTCATCAAGATAATTTTTTATCGACCTAGAGCTACTGCCCCAATCGCTGTGATTTGTGTGTTTGCCTTTTATTGATAATGCAGTATTTGAGGCCCATTATTGACAGATCTCTCGTCCATCAGCTTGTTATGCTACAGGAAATGTCAGCCCATAAGTTTGACAAGCACTCTGTGTCAGTGCCTGGAAAAAGTTCTGGTGAAAGAGCTAACAAGATTTTTTCTTGACGCTCATATCATTCCATCTGAGCAATACGGCTTCCTAAAAGGTCAATTACCACAAACTTGTTGACAAGACTACAGCAGTGGACATTAGCAGGTCAGTCAACAGATGTGTTATACCTCGACTTTGAAAAAGCTTTTGACAAGATCCCCATTAGTAGCCTGTTAAACAAACTTGAGCATTATGGCGTCAGAGGCCGGCTATTACAACTAATCAGTTTTCTTCAGAACCGCAAATTTCAAGGGTAGAATCTGCACTCTCTAAAGAATACAGTGTCTCCAGTGGTGTTCCACAAGGCTCTGTATTGGGCCCCCTGCTATTTATCGTGTACGTATAGCTTATATGCTGGTTTAAAAACTGTATATACTTCGTTTGCGGACCACACCAAGATCTACCGCAATCCACTGCTGCAAAGGATGATCTGAATAAAATAAAACTCTGAACATTAACCTGAGATATGCTCTTGAATGATCTGAAGTGTAGTGTTCTTCACATAGGCCAAAACAACCGCAAACAAACCCATTATTTCAATATATTTATTTATTGAATAAGCATCTACAGCATTTAAGCCAGTTACAGATAACTCAGTACCCTAACTATACTAAAAAGTTCAATCCTGAGCCTGAGAAGCAGACAATTTTTTTATTTATAAGTTCAATAAATTTACTAACCCCAATGTTGTCTATATTTATATTGTTAGCATAAATATTAAAATAGTTGCATATTCTATATACTGGTGAATTTTTATAAACATTTATTCTAGGAAAGTCCACATAAAATGTCTTTGTCTGTCTTGTGCTAGATCTGTTTATCAAAAATGACAGATCTTGATCTCATACAAGAGGCATGTTTTTATTCATCTATTTTCAAGGGATAGCCTTCCAAAAATATTCAACAGATTAAAGTGGTTATAACCTTGTTTCGGATAGTAACAAAATGTTTTAAAAAACATATATTTTCAAAATTTTCTCTGTACTCTCTCAATACTTTTACTCCATACATCAAACTTGCATATTCTAATCTAGGTAACACAAGACAAACAACCTTAAACAAACGTCTACCTTAAAATTTTTCCTAGATTTGATGATGAAACCAATGATTAGATGGGATTCATTAATTTAATTCTTAATGTGTTTTAAAAAGTTTAAATTAGTGTTGAATAACACTCCCAAATCTTTTTGAGTAGAGGTTTGCTCAAGGGCCACCTCATCAATAAAATACTCTTTGTTCACAATATTCTCTTTAAGTGCAAAAGACATTGCTGAGCATTTTCTTACATTAAGGGTAAAACTATTGGCCTTGCACCAGTTAACCACACTACTTATATATTCTGTAAACAATCACAGTCATGGTCATTTATCACCTCTATAAAGAGTTTAAAGTCATCATCAAACAGTAACTTAGTAGAATGTTTAACAACTCGGCATATATTATTAATTGCTATTAGGAATAATAGAGGTCCTAGGTTAGATCCTTGGGGAACCCCGGAAGTACTAATATATATATTAGATTTGGCGCTTTTTATCTCAATGTATTGCTTTCTGTTACTTAAATATGACTGGATTAACTAAACTTGGTGTTACTTCATTTTTTTCAAGGAATCAATTACAACACTATGTGATACCCTATCAAACGTCTTTTCCATATCAGTATAAATTAAACCAACTCGTGTTTTATTATTTAAAGAATTATGGATAAATTGTGAAAAGGTAAGCAAATTAGTAAGTGTTGATCTGTTCGGCAAAAAACCATGTTGAAATTAAGACAAGCTATCCCCACCTTTAAAAACGGGCACTACTTTGCTAATACACCAGTCCGTAGGATAGGTTGTGGTATGGAGACTAAGGTTAAATATGTGCAGCAACGGCTGTACTAAGAATTCCCCACAACCCTTGACTATATAGCCTGGCAACCCTGGCCCAATAGCTCTGTTGCTTCAACTTTTTTAGAGCTGCTAGTACCTCAAGATCAGTAAAAAGAGACTCGCAAAAATAATCTCTGGTAACTACAGTCTGATTCGCCATTGGTTTCTCCAATGTAAAAACAGAACTGAAATATAAAGCAAAGACATTAACAATATTGTTTGTGCCTGAGTAGCACACATTGTTGTAATTAATCTCTGCCGGAATATCGACATCATCCCTCTGGTTGTTTACATAACATAATTTGTTGCCTTAGCATCTTATATTTACCATACCAATAAGAGGATGTTGACTTTTTGTATTTTTTGTAATATAATTCTTTAGTTTTAATTAGTTTAATAATCTCCCCATTGTACCATACAGGAAAGGTTCTCCCAACTTGAGTTGACATGGGGATGCACTGAACAAATATATTATGTATTCTATTATAAAATTCAGTTATCACAGCATTCATAAACAGTATTCCACTCTTGATTTTGGATTAGCCAATTCATAAGGTTGAAGTTTGTTTTTTTAAAATTAAACTTTGTATTCTTTACTTGCTCACATGCATTCCATTCATACTTAGATTTAAAACTTATAGACAAAGCAGGGTGGTGCCGATCCAATGTTAACAATGGGTCATCATCAGTTTCTACTTTGTAGCTGTGCAAATGGGGACTAACAAGTCTAAAATAACATTATAAACATTACCCACACAGTTTACTTGTAAAAAATTTGTGTATCAATCAATTAAACAGAAATAGTTGAAGTTCAGAGCCAGAAGGATTTGGGTGTAATGATAACTTCCGATTTAAAATGGGAGCAGCAAGTAACTCAAATAATCAAAAATGCAAATACTCTTATATACCTTATGGAAACATTATTTAAAGATGATTTAAGTGAGATGATAAGAAGGCTCTATAAAACTTTTGTGAGACTAAAGATCTGGACCCCATATTATCTCAAAGATAGACAGTACTTTGAGAGAGTTCAGAGGAGAATTACCAAGATACCAAACGAACTAAAGAAATTCCCTTATGGGCTCTCAGACGGCTCTGTCTGAACTCTGAATTTGACAACTCTTCAAGAAAGAAGAATATGTGGGGATCGTATTGAAACATATAAGATCAATTGCTGGATTTTTTCAAATCAAAGAGCAAACGTGCGAGGACATAATAAGAAACTAGCCAAAGAGAGATACAAGAAATTTCTCAGAAGAAACTTTTTAATAAACTAGGTTATGTATTGCTGGAATCAATTGGAGACTGTAAATTCTGCTAACATCAGTCAGTTCAAAAACCGTTTAGACCGAGAAGTAAAAGACTGGTGCAACAACTTCTTTATTCACAATATGTGAATAATACTACGAGAAAAAAATACCTGTGATAATTGACTGTGGTGACTATATAAACTGTGATATATGTCAATGTTAAGGTAATGCTAGCTATTTTGAAGAATAATAATGATAATAATCTTTCACTAGTCCTATTTTTAAGCGAATCCAAACAATTAAATGGTTTTCTTCATATATATGTAATTTTTTTTGCGAATTAAATCTTTTGTCTCCTTCGTCGAAACATTTGGTTATACCGAGGTCACTTGGTTTTCTTTAATCGTTGCAATTGGCCTGGAAGCAATATTTTTCACTGTAGATAAAGATGTTTTGGTTAACATACACGTTTTTTTTAAAGCGAAATTGTCATTATTCCCTGTTTACCAGTAAAACATACACTTTTCACACATTTGCATATTTAAATTTGATTTTCGGTTAAACCCAACAAATAAATATAAGTAAATGGAACACACTATATATTTTTGGGTTTTTAGATTTTACGATCCATTCTGTATGACTGTCTTATAATAAATATACTAAATGTCAGTGAATGATGTTTAAATTGCACAGTTTAATATTAGATTATTATTAGGCGAATGTTGTAAATACAGTCGTTTCATTTTAACAGGGATGTTCTAGAAGATATTGTGGCCAATGTAGAGAAGAAAAGACTTCAAACCCAGCTGTTCCGAGCAGTTTCTGATGCAAATAAAGACTCTTTGAAGGATACTATTGTGTGGAATGAACTCACATTAACAGGTAAGAAAATTTAAAAAATAGGTATTTTAGATATTAAAATATATATTTTGGAGTCAGAAGTAGCCTACCAGCATTTTCAGTCACTGTTATGTATCAGTGACTATAAAAAATCTTAAAGTTGCAGAGTCGCAGTTACTAGTGGTGGGAACTGTTCAGGCATTGTTTATTCACAGGGCCCCGCAAGGGTTATCGGCGCCCGCGGGCCTGAAATATTTTGGCGCCCTTTAAATATTGTGTGTAAATAATATTTTTAAGAATAAATAAATAAATAAATGTAATATACAGGGTGTTTCAAAAAACATGCGCCAAGAAGAAAGAAGAAAATAAGATGAAAAGTTTATATAAATATGGGTATGCATATGTTTGTTTTTCGAGCAACATCCCTTGCAGCACCTATTTATTGGTCCATAAGATAAGATAGTTTTCGTCAGATTGTTTAAATATTATCCCATTATTGTAAGCCAATATTGGCATCAGTGGCGGCTCGCGGGTGAAAAAGTAAGTAAAGTGCAAATGAAGCAAGAAAATATGGCAATAATTTTTTTTCCAGAATTGAATGGAGGGGGTAGAATATTTTTTTACGACTTACCTAAATTTTGTTTACTCAATCAATTCTCCTATCACATATTTTACACATTTGAAGCAAGAAAAACTTCTTTCCACTGAAGCACTTTTCGACGGTATTGTTAAAATAAGGGAAAACAATTTATAAGCTTTGGTAAAAATATATTTATTTTTATTAATTTTTTTCACTTTCTCTAGCAGCGATATATTCCAATTACTCTCATTGGCAAAAATAAGACAAAGCTCATTTTTAGGTCGTTGACTTTTTGAAAATATTTCCCCATATAACTGTAATAAATTTTCAAACGGGCCAGTGAAAAATTTAAACTATATTCGGAAAATTTAGCAGAACCTGCCAAACATGAAAATGTAATTTTTTCACAGTCTTAAAATCTTAGTGTCATTTCCATTAAAATATGGTCCAATATTTCATAAAAAAGGGTTCTATACTTAGCCTTAATTTCTTCAGGTGAAATCTTAGCAAGCTCACGTTTGTAATTATTTATTTCTGTAATAGAATTTTGCTTTATCAAACATGGTATTTAAAATATGTTCATTTCTTTTTTTACAGAGCGCCTCACGACAGCGTTTTATATTGGATATGCAAAAATGAATGTCAAGCGATTTTTTTTGAAGAACGTCAAATAGTATGTCTGTGATTGAGAAAATGTCATTAAATACTAATGCCAGAAACGTGAATTCAAAATCGTTCATCTCACCTAAAAATCCTTTCGCAAGGCGGCTTGATTTTCATCAGATTTGTCACAGTTTGTAATAAATTCAAAGACGTCTTTTAATTTATACCAGTCTTGAACAATCACATTTATTAACTTCGAATTTGAACTTGTAACAACACCATAATTAAATATAACACAAAACAGTCAAGTTAACTGCAAAGGAACTCACCGGTTGCAGCGAAATACGCGAAAATAAAAGTAAACAACCACCGCAAACTGAACGACACGTGGGCGTAGTGTACTGCGCCTGCAATTCACCGAGAGCGTTGTATGGCGCTGGGCTCGACTTCATCGGATACGCGTTGTCATGGCAACATAGTAGGAAAATCGTAAACTAAACATAGCACCTCCAGCAAAGTCAAAGCGGTTTGCGCCACTGTTATAGTTGTTATAATAAAGTTCGATTGAAAGTTTTAAAAAGGCATGCTGCCAACGGTAAAATATTTATTCGAGATGTACATTTTATTTTTTATTAATTAGGTGAATAAATGAATGTGAAAATTAAAATTTTAAGAGATATATAATAAATATAGTTAGATGTTTGCTTGTTTATTTTTATTGGTGAAGTAGCCCTTCACCTACTTCACCTGAATAGCCGCCACTGTTTTATATTTGCCCCACTTATAAATATTGGGACTAAATGGGCCCAGAAGTGGCAGTATATATCGAAAGATATGTTTTTTGCCAGTATAACACCTACGTACTTGTAACACTAACACTTGTAAATATTGGACCAACAGTGCACTAGGCTAGGACCTATATTTTGTGCTACAGGGGATGGTGTTAAAAGTTTAACAAAGCATTATCATTTCTTTAGTAATTCCAAAATAGTAAGAGTTATTTGACTAAGATTTAGTACAACTTTATAAGTTTTTAAAAGGCTATATTTTTACTGTATTCAGCATTTTTCACTTCAATCATGAGAATAGGTATGGGTAACCATCCTTGACTTTCTTAATAAAAAAAAATACGCCACTAATTTAAAAAAAAAAAAACCACTAGCTTTATCGTTTAGGGTAAGTAAAAATACCTCTTAGTTTGTTATGATTTTTCGAGAAAAAAAATTTCTCTTTTGATGCACGCCTGTGGCACCTTTGTGGTTTAAAGTGGTTCCTTCCAAAAAAAAAGTTTTAATAAATATCTGAGCGCAAATTCCCTATTTTTGAGATACAGGGTGTTAAAATTTAGGATTTTTTTTAGTTTGGCATCTTGTATCTCAAAAATAGAGCATTTGCGGACATATATTTAATAAAACTTTTTTTTTAAATGATCCAATCACTTTTGTAGAGTTTTGAGCAGTTCTAACTTCAAAACTGAATCAGGATTGGTATCAGAGGCATGCATCAAAATAGAATTTGTTTTCTTTTTCTAAAACGACTTATCCATCACAAAATAATAAGAGACATTATGTATTTTTACTTGCCCTAAACGATAAAGCGAGTAGTTTTTTAAAAAACAAGCTATGCCGTGAACTGATGACAGACGGACCGACGGAATTGACATCTAGGGTCGCTAAAACGTGAAGATATTTAAAACATAAGAGGGTGATTTTTTCACGCTTACAAACATTTTATTTGGCCACCATCTTGTTCGGCCAACTTGATTTAATACCACAATATTACTGGTTGACCCCTATACTACAATTAGTTATGGCACACAATTTGAAATCAAACCATTAAGTAGTTTTTTCAGGCTGAATTTTTAAATATTTTATTAAGCCGCCATATTGTTCCGCCATCTTGAATTCGTACCAAAATTTCACCAACTGATTCCATCATAATACTTTGATGATGTTTGTGCAAAATTTGATATTTTATTTATTTATTTATTTATTTATTTGTTTATTTATAACAAGTAACAAGTATCTACAGCTTATGCAAATTACAGACACTTAATCTAGCTTAAAACGAACGTTACAACAATTATTTGAGAACAAATGTAGATGTATTTATGTAGATGTATTTGATATACAATAAAAGATGCACGATGGACTTAGGTCTGTGTGTGTACTTTACATGATTGCCATTTAGAATCTAACAATAAACAAACAACTATTGTAGTTCCAATAAAACTTCAACGTTAAACTTATTATGGATACAATTTAAACATTAAACAATAATACAGGAACTATAACAGATTTTATTCTAGTTAATCTAAAGTAACTTTAAATAAACTGTAAACACCTAGTTATTACAAAAAAAAACTAGAGTATTCTCAATTACCTCCCAGTTGTCTTTAATCCATTCATTAAGTTTATTTTTGACATTAATATATGGTTTGAATTTGAGTTGTGATGGTAGTAAATTTATAATTTTAGAGGCTACATATTTAAGGCTTCTTTGTACGGCATTGTAATGAATAATTGGAATGGTCAAATTACGATTAATATTTGCTCTGGTTCCAACATCATGATCAATGAAATAACCACATATGCCTCTACTTAAAGAAACTCTTAAGATGTTCTTTATGTAAACTTGTAAAATAGTAAAGACTCCTGACTCTTTGAATAATAACTCAGAAGAGTAACGCTTTGACTTAAACATTATAATTTTTAAAATATATTTTTGAGCAATAATTATATTGCTAAGAGAATATCTGTGGGCAGTGCCCCAACAGATAATTCCATAGTTTAAACTGGATTCGACAAGAGCTCTGTACACATTAATGCTAGTTCTTTTATCTAGAATATTACGTAGTTCATAAAATTTATATACAAGCTTCCTTAATTTATTTTTCACATAATCCCAGTGGTTGTTCCATTTCAAATAACTATCGAAATACACACCTAGATACTTGATACTGTCCGTTGACTTAACAGTATCTACCCAGGAGCAGTTACTGTAACTATTACAGTCGCTAGTGTGAATCTTAATAAATTGATTATCTGGAATCCCCCTAGAATTCATAGAGAAAGTCATCAATTGCGTCTCCTTAGTTTTTAAAGTTAGTGAATTTAAATCCAGCCATAATTTGACAGTTGTGATTGCTTTTTCAGCTTCATGGAATGCTTCATCCCATGTAACTCCCTTACAAAGTAGGACAGTATCATCAGCAAAACAAACAGTTTTAGTCAATGGCAGCAAACTAGTTAAGTTATTAATATATATTGTGAACAAAACTGGGCCAAGCACTGTACCTTGGGGAACATCATAGTCAACCTTGTTTTCAAAACTGACATTATAATTTAAATTTCCTTTCAAATGCCTGTTTGTAAGGTAGGATTTAAATAGGTCATTCGCAACCCCCCTAATGCTAATGTTATTTAATTTATTTAGTAGAATATGGTGATCTACAGTGTCAACCGCTTTGGCAAGATCCAGAAAAACTGCTATTGGTTTGCTGTGCTCATTAAAACATCCAGTCACAAACTTAGTAACTTCATGCAAAGCACTATCTGTACCTATTCTCTCTCTAAACCTATACTGGTATTTAGACAAAATGTTGTTTACATGCAAAAAGCCGCACAGTCTTATTTTAATACATTTTCAACAATTTTACAGATAGGACTAGTTAGCGCAATCGGTCTAAAGTTATTTTTGTCACTTTTGTCACCTACCTTTTGCAACGGTATAATTATTGCCCTTTTAAAAATATTGGGAAAAATTCCAGTTTTGAACACTACATTAACAATATGAATTAGGGGCTTCACCAGGCTTTTATAATTTAATTTAATTATTTTATTAGAAATAAAGAAATCATCAGAAGAAGAGCTGATCTTTAATGCATTTATCGACTTAATGACTTCTTCCTCAGAAATTGGATCCAAATACATTGAGTTCGGAAGATAGACTTCACTCGTCAAATGTTCCGGAACGTTATTAGGTTTGTTAATTTTGCTAGCTAACCTGGAACCCACACTGCTAAAAAAGCCACTAAGCTCATCTGCAATCTATTTCTGGCCTCGTATTTCCTTTGTATCCTCACTCATTAAAAACGGAGTGGTCTTAGAACCCAAATCATTTGTAGCCTGTTTAATTATGTTCCAGGTTTTTTTCGTATCATGCCTGACGTCAATTAATTTATTTTTATAGTAAAATAATTTAGATTTTTTAATAAGATTACTTAAGGTAGCTCTGTAGTTTGTATAGTTTCTTCTCAGAACAACATTAAGAGGATCCTTCGCCCACATTCTATGAAGATTATCTCTCTCTCTAATTGACAAAAGAAGGCCAGGTGTAATCCAGGGTTTAAGTCTTAGTTTTTTATTGGGAATAGGCTTCTCCGTTGTAGCCACAGTAATATAGTTTTTTAATTTATGTAAGAAGAGTTCAGTGGCAGCATCAGGGTCTTGACACAAAAAAACATCATTCCAGTTTTCCCTATAAAGATATAACTTAATTTTGTTGTTATCTATATGTTTCAGAACTTTTTTACATTTTTATTAACATCGCTAATATCATACAAGGAATGTCCTAAATTGATATTAAATAAGATAGAATGGTGATCTGTGATTGCACTGTCAAGCAAAACCAAGTTATTTTTGAACTTTTTTACACTTTTCATAAAAATGTGGTCTATACATGTATTGCTGAGACCATGGACTCTAGTTGGTTTATTAACTTTACAAAGGTAGCCGAAGCTATTAAAAAAATTTAAGTAGTCATTAACAACCTTCGATAGAGTATCTAGTATATTAATATTTATATCTACCACGAAGAGCTCAATATTACAAGAAGAAAACTTGGCATTACCAAACAACTCAGTTAAGGCATTTATATAATCATTTTTATCGAGTGAAGGAGATCTATAATGAGATATAACACCTATTGTTGTGTTGTTCTTAATGAGTGTGACTCGTAAAAATTTATGGTCATTGATTTGTAAAATTTTGCTTTGTTTTACTAAGTCGCTCCTGCAATATATCACTGTACCATCACATTTGTTAATTTTGCTTTTATTATAGAAGATGTTGTACCCTCTAAGATTGAAGTTATACTCATAGTCCAGGACATTAGTTTCTGACAAAGCTATAATATCAAAATCACATCCCAATGATTCCAAAAAGAGAGTCAAATTATCAAAATTTTTGTTCAAACTCCTAATATTTAAATGTAACAAATTAAAACATTTAACACAGTCATTAAAAAATTTAACATTTTCAAGACTATTACAAATCATAACGTTTCCATAATTATCTTCATAATCATCAAGAAGAGTGTTTAGATCCATAAGGATTAAAAAAAAGATATTAACAATAAAAAGCTATTAACAGGGAGGTAATTTGAATAAAATGCACTTAAATATAAGATATACATTTTTTTTTAAATCGTCCATTGACAACAATAACTATGGTAAATGATTGTAAGATGAGGTATACTCCTCATTAAGACTTTGATTTTTTAGGTCGTCGATATCATTTTGATTCCTAATTTTACGCACCGGATCGTTATCCCTTCTTCTCGTCAAGATTTGACCATCTTTGACCCATATATACTTGAATCCATTTTAACGAAGTGTTATCGCTTGATAAAACAGCGTCCTCGCCTCTTTTGACAAATTTTCGGTAATAAAAATCAACTCAAACATATTCAATCCACAATCCTTGCCAAAAATTTTACCAATTTGTCTTCTCTTTTGTAACAAATCATATTTTTGCTGAATGGATTTAAAAGAAACCACTATCGGCGTATTTTCCAAAATTGGATAAGTAATTTTTTGATAATAATTTTTTTAACATTTCACTAGGCCGCCATTTTGTTTCGCCATATTGGATTTTTACGATTACAAAACATTTTATTTAGCCGCCCTTTTGTTCGGTGTTCTTGAATTAGTACTAAAATTTTACTACTTAATCTCTATACCACAATTAGTTATGACACACAATTTGAAATCAATCAATTAAGCATTTTTTTCAGGCTGAATTTTTAGCAGCCATTTTGCCCCTTTTACCAGGGAAGTAAAAAAGGATTTTAGATTTTCTTCCTATAATTGGAATAAAGCAAAAGACTGGAGTAGGATTTTCCAAGGGATTAATTTTTATAACCATATTTTTAGTTATTGTCTGAATTGTATTGCAGAGTCAGTAAAAGAATTATTAAGCCTTCTGGTGGATGAGGAGTGTCTAAAGGAATTTGGACATCCCGACGCTCCGGTAGACAGGGTTTTGGAATCAGTTATTCGGAGATGTGGCCATTCTCCAGCTTTAGAGAGTGACTTCGACTACATTAGTAGGATGAGAGAAAACGCTAAACTTCTTTTTACAGTAAGTACTAATTGATAAAAATAAAAGTTTGTTGGAATTTGCTTACAGGTATTCAGATTTTGCATGCACTTGTCACAGAAATTTTGATAAGCAAGCTAAATTTTTATGGAATCCGGGGTATTTCTTTAAATTAGTTTAAATCTTATCTCGGGAATAGACAACCATTTGTAAGGGCAAATGGTTCTGATTCTGATTGTAAATTGATTACAAATGTCCCTCAAGGTTCGATCTTGGGACCTATTCTTTTTTTGTTATATATTAATGATATCACCAACCTAAAAATTAATGGAAAATTTTCTCTCTTTACTGACGACACAATCCGCTTTACGGCAATACTATGTCCTAACGAATGTTTTATTTACAATTTATTTATTTGCATTGACCTATCGAAAAACTGATTTTTTTAAAATTAATATTTCGTTTTTTCATTGTTTTGTTTTATTCTCTTTTAAGGTAAATTTCGCTTTGTCCATAAAATTGTAAGAATTTTCTTACAGCAATAAAGCATACTTTTGTTTGTTTATTTGTATCTCTTTGGAAAATACGCTGTCCGCCAAAACTTTATAAATAATTATTTAACTAAACAAATACTACAAACTATAAACACACAACAATCCATTGTTTCGACTCCACCTTAGAAAGTTAACGACCCTTGTACGTTTTACCTCTAACCTCAAGATAACTGGTTTATAGAAAATTCTCGTCTTTTGTTAGTAAAAAATTGGAACGACTGTATTAATATTGATGGAAGAAGTGACAATGATATTTTGGCACCAGCGATTATATCGTCTTTACAAGAGGAAAGAAGTCTTTTATACAACAAAATAATAATATATAATTTGTTTTAACTACGACCACTATAGAAAATAGACAAGACGTTCTCCGTAAACCAAACGCACGTCCACCGTAAAGAAAACGCACACTTGAATGTATTTATGCAGCAGCTATAGTCATATAGCTATATATAGTTCTTAGCGACCTGGAAAAGTAAGGAAATTCAGAAATCCGACTAAAAATCGGGGAAAAGTCAGGGAATTTACAAAAAATAACAGAAAGTCAGGGGATTTTATACTAAACCTGGAAAAATAATAAAATTAATATTGCTTGATTGTATTTACACAAAATTATTTCGTCGCGTTTGTATAACTATAATTATATTTAACATATAAATTTATTTAACATCCCCCGTATATTCAGGCTTGCCCGCCGGCACCATTCACAATAATGGTGACTCGGACGACTAAAAAAATTGTGACAAATTGCCCTATAAATTTTGTAAAATTAGATGGGTAGAAAATGTTCGAATCTGTGAAAGGGCTTTGGACATTTTATCTCTCCTTAAAATTTAGATGGAAGATAAATCCACTAAGCTTCCATCAAATATCTCAGTTACTAAGACAAAAAAGGCGTTAAAAGATACAATTTAAAGACCAAAACTTTTTCACACATTGCCGCCATTTCAGAACCATTTTAAAAAATCAGAGCGATAAACCTATGGTTTCTTTTTTTTATGATGATCTATTACAAATACTAAACGAATTAATCAAAAAAATCTTAAAAACAAGTTATGAATAAAGGTCTCCAACAAATTTTAAAATTAAATTTTGATAATAAAGATATTCTTTTACCAACTAATAAAACTGTTGTTGGTTTTGCCACTAAAAAAGCATTAAGACCTAAATGTTCCTTATTATCTTTCCTTATTATTTTGTCGGAATGTCAGATATTTCTGATAAATCAAATAACGAAGTCAATAGAACGTTGTCTTAAATATAAGTTTATTAAATATGTAACATGCCTAAAACCAAACACCATTCTTGATCAAGGACTTTCACATACAAGAGCCCAAAATAAGCGTATTTGTACGAAAAAGAATTAATTTCTGCAGAAAAAAGTGGTTAACGGTATACCCAGCATCTAATAGATACCGAATTTATAAATTTTTGCAAAACATATAATCAAACTACTCGATTGGATAGATTTTTCTACAATTTCTTGGGACACAATGACTACTTTAAAAATTGTGGCATGTTATTAAGTTAATTTTGATCCTTTCTCATGGAAGTGCCACCGTTGAGTCGGGGTTTTTCATAAATAAAAATATTTTACTTGAAGATCTGTTGGAGGAGTCCATTATCTGCCAAATACAAGTATATGACGCAATTTATCAAATAGGTGGTGCATTAAATGTTAATATTTCCGACAAAATGAGGGTATGTATTAAAAATGCAAACAAAATTTATCAAGATGCCCTCGACAACCAAAAATCTCCGAAAAGGGAAAGAAAAAGAAATTGATCACGATAAAAAAAGAGCCGAAAATGAACATCATCATTTAGAAAATAAAAAGACAAAACTAGAAAAGGAAACAGCATCCATGGAACTGGAAATATCGGAGCTGAGACGAAAAATTTATAATACTTATTTTCTATTTTTTCTATAATCCTTTTAAATTTAAGTTTTAATAAAGACATGTCCCAAGTATATATTAATTTTTTGTTTGGAAATGCTTTGTATAACTGCATTTTTTTACTTAGTTTTAAATATAACACAATATCCTTTTAAAAATGTACACCTCTTCCAGTTAAAGTAATCCTGCTTGCTCTATTACTATAGCATTTTCTTTATTAGTTTATATTTCTTATACAATTACATTTAAGTTTAGTTTTATTAGTCTTTTTTATAAGAAATATAAGTTCTCAAAATATAACCTGGAATTTCTGTGAAATTGTCAGGGAAAACCTGGAAAAGTCAGGGAATTTGATAACTGAAAATTGCTGAGAACCCTATCATAGCGACTGCCAAATACAAAATACAAACAAACTTTTTTGACTGGGTAATAAGATTTAGTTAATTGTTAGTCTCATTATTCAAAAATGTCATGTGATAAAGGTCGTATGTAAAGTATAGTATGTAATACATGTTGTAAACGAATTGCGTTTTACAACTCTTGTTAGGTAATATACTATTATTACAAGGGTAGTTTAACATTTATACTCAATTCATAATTAGAAAAAAATAGGAAGGAAAAAACATTATATGAACATATTTTTACCTATCTTATATTATATCTTGAATCAGTCAGCGTTAATCTTATTTTTTAGGTTGTAATTGATGACAAAGCTGTAAAAGAACTCCTCAACAATCAAACGGTGGACGAAGTTATTAGGCACGTCTTGAAGTTAGCAAAAAAACAAGTTGAGGACCACTATAAAGAAGAAGATGAGGACACCGAAGAAAAAGACGTGAAACTGAGTGTTTCGTCAGAAAGTCCCTCTGAACAAACTGAAGAAATAACTTTGATAACCGAGCAGGATGACGCAGCTGATGAGGCGCCTATTGAAGACACGTCTATGGACGAGGAGTACTATGAAGATGACATAGATAATCCTGAGACTGTTTTGTCTGAAGAGATGGATGATGTTTCGTACGAGGAAAATGAGAATTCCGTCGAATTCGTAGTGGAGGAAGATAGTGTGCCTGTAGTAATTGATGAAGGTGAAGAAGTGGTGGTAACTGAGGACGCGGACAGGAATAGTTAAGAAAGGATTAGATGGAAATTTGTTTCATATTGATCGTGCAATTGTAAATAAAATAGTTATGTATAGTAACTTACTCTGTAATATACAATTATTGTTTTTTTTTATATGTATTATATTTAAATAGGTTGTTTTTTTTTTACTAATTGTATCCAATTCATATCTAATGGACAATAACAGCTGTATTGTGTGAACAAAATGTGTAAATATGAACGAACTTGGATTTCACTGAGTGGTAAGGAAGATTTTTTACAGCTGGCGGAGGAACTATGACAAGTATTTGCATTTGCAATTTTTTTAAGTGAAAGCCTCCACTATACTGTTGTGGAGTAGAAAAACAAGACATTCTAATCAGAGTGCAGATGTAACCCTAACACTTTTGTCTCCTGACAGTGATGTACTTGTCTACTGACATTTGCAATCCACACAAACGCATTGGCTTGAAAGGTTACTTTACAATCCCAGAAATGTAAAAACGTAGTTTTTATATAATCCCGTGCAGTGGCTAGATCTCAATTTCCAGTGCGCTTTGTAACGGGAGATACCCTATTGGCTTATTTTAGGTCACTAAGTTGGCCAATCCCGTTGAATTATATATACGTTTATCTCGGCCTAGTATAAACAAGTTTTGTTGAATAGGAGGATGACTTTTTTAAGTTTCTTTTTAAACAAAACTTATAATTAATGTGAATTGGATTGGTATGCGGGCTAACCAAATTGCGAGGCTACATATAAAACATATATAATATACAAAGTGCGTTAAATTTTTGGGGGGAGATTTGCTAGCTCACTGGTAGGGTTTTGGAAGAGCATTGCAAAGGCCCTGTGCTCCATTCACGACAACAAACATATATTAAAACAAAATATATTAAAATCATAATTATGCTCATTGCCATTATAATTTTTAAATAGCGCGCGCTATTTGTTCACTCTGCCCACTATAATTTGATTGGTGCGATATATCCGGTGGGACAGGGTTTAGCCGCTACTAACTAATAACGCATTTTAGCAAAACTGAACATAGAAAATGTATTTGAAAATTGCTTAGTAATCCAAAAATGTGTTAACTACGAACTAATAACTGAGGTGTTTGTGCAAAACTAAATATAGAAAACTTATTTGAAAATTGCTTAGTAATCTGAAAATTAAATAAAATATAAGAATGTCTTACAAATTTTAATAACTTAAAATACATTTCCACTCCAATTTAACTTATTTCACATTTCTCGAAATGGTTACGCTCCTGAGATTTAGTACTAGATTTATGGAAAGGTGAATACCTCCTAGAAGAAAATTGTTTTAAAATATTAGATACTTTGATTGAATAAGGTCTAAAGCCAATCATTGAGTTCACGAGATTCGCCTTTAATACAAACATTTTTCACAAATACTAGTGATCATTTTTTAATAGAAGAATTGTAACTTTAATTAATCAGTCTTCCGGTTCGTCTCGTCGAATGCAGACCTCTGTGTTATTAACATAAGTGGTTCCACGTGTTAAAAAGTATTTGAAGAATAAGGTGCAGGGTCGACTTTGAGGGCCGCCAATTTAACGACTCTGAGCCCCGGACGGAGAGCAATCTGGCGACTGCCTTGTAGCAAAGCCAATAAGTCCTGTTATGTAACAGGATAAACAGGAATGAAGAAGAAGAAGAACTTTAATTAATGTTGGTAACCTGTAAAAACAAACAACTAACCTTACTTTTTGATCTGTCAGATCTTATATAATTTGCTTTTTTGGGGCACTTAAAAAATGGCTCAAACAGAGAGGGGCGAGAAGAAAGAAGTTTACCATTATTTTGATACACCCGATGGTCAAGACACATTTAAAAAACTGTGGTGTGTTTTGAAACCCACCATTCCTTCAGCAGCAGCGATAGGTGTTTTTGATTGTGTAGGTAACTTAGATATATATTTAAAAATGTTTCTGAATTAGCTTAAGACTACTATTCTCAGTGTTAAGTAACTTGATGAGAAACGTTTTCAGAGAAGGGGCTTTTATTGGGTTATTGGTAATCATACACATTTCATCATAGGGCGACCAAATGTTTGGATCAGCTCTCTACAAAGTTAACAAGACAACAGCGTAGTATATTATTGTTTAAAATGTTAATATTTTTTTTTGTTTTAAGGTAGTTTATTTTATTATATAAAAAAATTCTCTTCAGGTATTTCAGTGTGTATAGTATTCATCCAAAATAAAATCAGGTCACCTTAACTTTGTACCTAAATAATATGTAGGTATACATACTTTTATATTATATCAACTTTCAGTTGCTCTGGAGTTATCCAAAAGGTTACACTGCTACTGCTTTGAGGTTTTCTGCAGTCTCCCTTCCCATTATAGCAACCGCAAGTGCTTTTGTTCTAACCACCAATGCTATGGCTAGCCTCAGGCAAAAAGACGATAGGTTAAACTGGTTTGTCGGTGGTAAGTAACATGGATGTTTAAATTAGATTATTATATTTCATTATTGTCCTGGCTATTTCTTTTTTTTTTCAATGAATGCTGGCTAATATTGTTCACCTTTTCCTGCTAAACTTTTAAATATTAGTGACAAACATTTAGTCTTCTGCAAATTAGATTTAACCAATTGTCTAAAAAAAAATCTTTTTTTAGGTTTTGTAGCTGGAGCCTGTGTTGGTGTCTGGACTAGGAAAAGACTATGGCCGTTCAACATTGGCATGTTTGGTGGAATTATGGGTTTTGTGAGGAAGGAAGCTGTCATTCAAGGATGGGAAGTAACACCCTCAGATCCTAAGGTAGGTGTAATACCTTGTAATATTATAAAGTGTTTTGTACACAGTAAAAAAATGATAAACTCAAATCATATTCCCAAAAAATATCTTAATATTGCTCACTCTGCACGAAAAGATATCCACATTTTGACCAATCTTATTATTTTCATTGCACATAGTATATAATGGTAAGTTTTTAAATATGTCTTGTATGGAGAGTACTAATCAATTCTGTAAGTTAGGTATTTTAAAAAAGTCTCTCCAACCTATCAATATGTATCTGATAGAAAGGACTCCAGACAGCCTAGTTTGAACTTGACATACATGCTGTAAAGAGTCTTAAAAGTCTTGACATTGTTAAAATCATACATACGGTTAGCTGACTATAATATTGTTAATGTTATTATTAAATAAAAGTGAGTGATCAAATGTGACTCCAAGTCGGTAAATATATCAGGTCTCTCGAAAGGTTGATTTTTAATATAGTATCCATATTTGATAGGATCATTTTTTGATGTATAAGACAACTTGCGATGTTTAACTGCAAGTTGTTCTGTAGATACCACTCTACCATGCATGCAAGGTTTGCTGAAAGCCTTTCACAGCCAGCAAGATCCTTCACAGCAGAATAAATTTTTAAATTGTCTGCATATAAAACTAACTTCACATCTATGACATTGACAATATCACCATAACCAGCTGGTCTAATATCCCAAAGGCTGACAGTTTTTGTAGTAAAATATTGTGTTCTATTCAGTCAATGAATTCAGGTCTGTATATATGACATCTGTTTGGATTATTCGGTCAGTGTTCTTTGCAATATCCTGAGTGGTCACACAAAGATTGAATACTGTCAAGAGACCCATAAAAAAACCATGCTGTGTGCAGTGTTATAGAATTGTTAACCTGACTATATTTTTTATTCCTATAGTACAGAAATTGCATATGATTGAGGTAGATCTATAATATTTGATTTGGGATCAATTTCTGCTTTTGAAAATTGGACATACCTTTGGTAATTTCCATATAGATGGAAATGTATCTGATTCTAAACAAAGATTTATTAAGGTGGTCAGTGTTCGGGCCAAAACGCATGCGCAGTCTCTCAAAATAAATGCAAGTATATTATCTGGCCCAACTTATTTTCTTAAGGATTCAAAATTGGTAATATTAGGGAGAGATAACTAATTTTACAAATTATAAGTATTAGTGCTTTAGTCAACCATATGATCCACCAAAATAATCTGCAAAACTATTTAGTATATCAGAGGGATTATTCAACTTGGAGTCGCGATATGTCATTACATTCGAGACCTTGACAGGTGTCCCTTTACTATTAACATATGCCTAAAATTTGTTGAAATTGATTGATATCTGTGATTCGAAATTTCTAACATACTGCTTATAGGCTTTGTTGGTACCTGCTTTAAAATTTTCAAATGCCTGAATGTCATTCCTTTTTTTTATAAAGGTGCCAATGCTTTGACTTCTCGTGAATTTGCCAAATAATATCACCATTGAAACCAGGGTGGATATTTATTATTATTATTATTAAGCAAGGAGTACTTTGGTATACACCGGTTGAATATGCTATGCAATTTTTCAAAAAAACTGTGCATCTTTAGGATTATTAAACGGCTCCAGCAATGACCAGCTAATACTAGTGGTTAGACCGTACTTATAGTGAATATCAGCCTTTCGTAAGTTATAACAATTTATGAAAGAAGGCTAAAGGTTGTTTTTAATAATCCAGTTTTTCAGTCACTGAGGGTTCCAATGACAATTCAACAAACATGACTGCTAAAGATTAAATTAAGTAGTCTATTGTACAGGGTGTCCAGATTTGGTTGCAAAAGCAGGGTATGTGGCTTATTTTTAAAGATAGAACCTTGCGGTTTTCAATATCGGATTATCTGGAAAATAGAATTTACAAAGACCACTATAATAATGTCCAAGATTTAGGAAATGCAATAAGAGAAAATTTTCGCAATTTACAAAATCATCCCGTTATTTTGCTTAATTACCTAAAACGAATACGAAAATTGTGGGAAGCATGCATAGAACAAAATGGAAATCAGTTTGAACAGTTCTTTTGATTTTCTTGGTTACTGTAGTTCTTATACGACAGTTGATTTTTGCTGAAAGCTTGTTACATAATTTATTACTGTTTTGTTCTTGTGTTACATAAATCTAGGTAGGTGGTACTTTTTTGCTGCGAAATTATCAATACATATTTTGATAAATAGATTTAATTACATATTTATTTTGATTTATTGTTAGGATGTAGATATTGTTAACGACTTTAATAAAAGGCAGCATTGTTTTGCATGTGTGTTGTACTGCAAAATTTGGGATGATAATTATAAAAATTAGGATTTTTGTTGTTGTTTATTAAAATAGACCCATACTATTATATATTTTTGAGGAGCTTTTAAAAGGACAAATAATAAAATAACAACTCAAATGAAAAATATGACTACGCTACTGGATCCAGCGTAAAAAAACTGCATAAGCAGCAATTTTTCCCTTTGCGTTAAGTTTAAGGATAACCGAGATACGAGGGGGGTCCCAAAATGCAAAATTCTCTATTTCGCCCTGTATCTCATAAACGAAGAAGGCTATGAAAATTTTGTTAACGGCTTCATGAGTTTCACAAAAAATTAGCTAAGGTTCGTGAAAACCGCAAGGTTCTATCTTTAAAAATAAGCGAGATACCCTGGTTTTGCAACCAAATCCAGACACCCTGTACTGACTAAAAATAAAATTATTCTGATTTAGGTCAAAAAAGTCCCTAAAATTATTAAGAACAGACATTTTTGCTGTCTGAGTGTTACAGGCATATTCAGAAATATTAAAGTCGTCCAGCAGTACAATCTTAGAATTAAACAAAAAAATGAGTGACTCCAATACCTAAAAAAACCGCGAAATTTCTCAAAAAGCGTGCTAGGAGGAACATAGGTTAATAAAATACATGCACAATACATTCAGCATAATTTTTTTAATATGTTGGAGTTGTGAAAAAGCGTAAGTATATATATTAACCAGAGTAAGTTAAATTTTTCATGAACACCCCCCCCCACTCCTAGTGGCATTCCTCAACAGGCAATTCCTATCTGCCCTATATGATCATTAAACATAGAAACAAACAAGTCACAGACTAGCAATAATTTCAAGACTGCTTTGTGCTACAGAATTGAAAAAATCAGTGGTTTTTTACCTGAGACTTTGTGTGTTTTGGTATAGAATTGATAAGGAATCCCCCACACACAATGTAGTTTCGTTTACTTATTTATTGCAAAAAAAAGCATCTTAATACATCAACATGGGTATGGTAAACCAGGCAGTTATAAATCCGGGGGGGAGGGGGAGTTCGCCCGCTCCTGTTCCTATTATATGTTCTGAAAAAAGGGGGGAAATATTCGTAAAATCGGGGACGAACTTAATGGATATTAATTTGCAATTTCAATTTAGCCTACACAATATTAATTTATTTACTTACTTTTTAACTGGTTTGCACAAAACTACAAAGAATTCGTTTTCAAATTGAATTGCAGCTCTTAGTTGCAAAGACTTAAAATTTGGTATGTTTATTAGTGACCAATAGAAAAGTTTTTAACAAAATGTATTAAAGATAAAATTATAAAAAAAACTCGGAATGTTGTGAGGTTTTAATTGTTTTCCAGGTTATGTATTGTTAAAAAATAAAAGCCCCATTATTTTACAAATACCAGTTCGTTCTTAAGTAAAATTTGATTTTTGTGTAAAATTTGAGGTAAATTGGATTCGTTTTTGTAGTAATAATTTTTTTAACGTTTCACTAGGCAACCATATTTTTCCAGCATATTCAATTTTTACCAGGTCATTCCTATATGACCCTTAATTTTTTACTAAAATTTGAAGTCAATCTGAGGAGTAGTTTTTAAGCTATGCTGTGAACTGACACACAGACAGACGGAGTCAGGGAATTGATCAAACCTATTTTTCGTCATCTAGGGCGGTTAAAACGCGAAGATTTGTAAAACCTGACAGGGTGATTTTTACCAGATTACGAAAATTTTATTTGGCCCTCCATTTTGATCCGCCATCTTGAATTAGCACCATAGTTTTACTAGTTCATCTCTGTACCACAATTAATTATGGCACAGAATTTGAAATCAGTTCATTAAATAGTTTTTTCAGGCTGAATTTTTAAATATTTTATTAGGCCGCCATTTTGTTCCGCCACATTGTAAAAATTGGCAAAATTTTACCAGTTGATTCCTGCATAATACTTAATTTTTATGCAAATTGTATGATAATTAGTTTTTTAGTAATAATTTATTTTAACGTTTCACTAGGCCGCCATCTTGTTCCGGCATATTGGATTTTTACCAAAATATTACCAGGTCATCCCAATATCAGCCTTAATTTACTGACTAAAATTTGAAGTGAATGTGATGAGTAGGTTTTAAGCTATGCCGCGAAATGACAGACAGACACACCGACAGACGAAACAACGGAATTCATAAAACAATTTTCTGGCGTGTAGTCTAAGCGACTCTAAAACGCGAAGATATGTAAATCCTGAGAGGGTGATATTTTCAGCTTACAAAAATTTTATTTGACCGCCATCTTAAATTAGTACCACAGTTTTACTAGTTCATCGCTTCTCACTATACCACAATTAGAAATCAGTTCATTAAGTAGTTTTTTAGGCCGAATTTTTAAATATTTTATTAAACTACCATTCTGTTCCGGCATCTCATTCGTACCAAAGTTTTACCAGTTAACGCAATACTTGATTTTTGTGCAATAAGCACTTTTGTAGTAATAATTTTTTAACATTCCACTAGACCGCCATTTTGTTTTGACATATTGTATTTTTATGAAAATGTTACCGGGTTATCCCTATATGACCCTTAATTTTTGAAGCCAATCGGGTAAGTAGCTTTTTAGCTATGCCGCGAACAGACAGACCGACGGAATCGAGAAAATATGTTTTTCGTCATCTGACATGTAAAGATCTGAAAAAATTCTCAGAGGGTATTTTTTTCTCGATTACAATACTTACCTTTTACGAGGGAAATAAAAATGTAATTTTGCTTATATTAAATTGTGCTCAAGTGATATTCAATACCATTCGTGAAATAATATAGTTTCTTGGCAGATTTTAATCATATAGCAAAAACACTAGTATAGTATAAAATGAAAAAATCAGTTCTCTTCTCTTAACCAACAATACATTTCCTCGTTTGATTTTGCTCATATTTTAAGTATAGAAAGCTTTGTCACACCTACAATTGCTGGACTTTAGAAGTCTCTAATATGATACACAAACGGGAATCAGAGAAACAAATACTCCAATGGCTAATTCCACGACCGGTATTGAATCACACTGCTGAACTTTTGTTGGAAGCAATAATGATAATATATTTTTATTTCACCTTTGGATACTAAGATTACTGTCTGGAACAGGTTCTGCAAAGCCGTAGGCTTCTTTCAGAGCTTATCGGTCCGCTAACAGAATCGAGCCCCGTGTAGCCAGCGGAGTAGTTTCTGTGACTGGATTGCAAACCTTTACCCTACACGGGACTCGCTAGTCTATGCCGACCTGACAAGCTCTTAAAGAGCGAAATCGCGATAGTCGTTTAAGTAAAATGGATAATTGCCCCTGCACCATTGTAGGGCATGTTCCAGGGAATCATAGAATTCTTGTTATAACGTTGGTAAATGAAGCAAAAATATATTAATATCTAAAATGTTATTTCAGTTTTTGTGTTATTTTAGCGTCGTAGGGGTGCCCGCTCTTTCCTCCTAGATTACACTCTTAGTGCTGAAAGGCCCAGGAACTGGACCACGGGAACTTCAAACTGAAGACTAGCATACACTTACTTTTGTAATATTTTCATTAGATTTAGATTCTGTTATTAAAATAATACTTTAAACGTGATAGCATCTTTTCCAATGAAAATTTCAGTTGTTTCCCGGGGGTAAAGGAATTACAAATATGGAAAAACCAGAGGGATACTTGTCATCTATTGCTAATATAACTGTCTATAAGAAACACTTAAGAGGATATCGCAATACCTCTAAATCGCGTCTAATTTTCAACGTCTTATTAACAGACGAGGAAAAACAATATTATTAGTAAAAGTATGTTGTTTTTTTCATTAAGATTATAACCATGAGGATGAGGATTGAGCTTGAACTTATGGTGAAGAAAGGATTAACCTAACCCATCAGCATAGTTACTAGGAAATAAATTCCACAATAATATTTAGTTATTTGTGGAGATTGATATATTGGCTTTATAATTGATGCTTATATTATTATTGCTAAATTTTAAGTTTCTGACAGTGCATTTGTGTTTCAAATAAAGGTTTTCCTTAATGTTATACTGAAGAACGCCAATCCTTAACTTATTTTAAGACTAAAAGATCATATAAATAAATACCAGATTTTCTACTATTTTGGAAATTTCCTACAGCTTCTATGAATATTCATATTATTCTCAGAATATTCTGTAAATATATACATTCTCTATAAAATAATCTCCGAATATTCAAGTAGGATAAGATATTATATAATACTTATAGCCTAGGCTCATTCATCTTTCATTCTTAGCATAAAACACAACTGCAGGAATCAAAAAATGGAAAAATATATGATATATTATAATACAGACTCTGCGAAATTTTATTGTATTAACAATTTAAGTTTCTCCCATTTTTGGTTGATACAGTAGTGTTCGTTTTTATTAATCCTGTAAGAAGAGATCAAGCCCCCATTTTTCGTGTTGATTTATCTTCATCGTTTTTAACGGCAAATGACGCGAAGAATGCATATGAAGAGATTGTGCTTTGCAATCCTGAACGTATAGTGCTAAAAACTACAGAATACCCTCGCCTAGGACATTCTGTACTAGAAACAGTGCCTAAACATCACACAAACAAACATTTTATCACATATATTACGATTTCTTCGAGACAGTCTAATTGGTGAACGCACAGTGGCGTGCCTAGGGTCTGCGGCGCGGGGAGGGGGGCCCAAATCAAACAGGGTATTCAAATAAAATATTTTTGGGTATTGAAATAAAATATTTTTTCCATATCCATCCATCACGGATTTTGCAATGTTCGCAACCATCGGGTACATTGGAAATGATGATAATAATAAGATAACAATATATAAACCCTATGAAACATTTGGATTGCATTTACAACTTATTCGACATTTTCAATTCTAAATCTTCAGATATTAGTTAAATGAAAATTTAATACAAGTCGTGAATTCGCAAACTATATTTTCGAAAAATATGAATTATTATTAAGTACTACATCACAACTGTGTTCTGCATTCCAATTATTACTTGTTTTTGTAAATGTCCTTAGGTCGACTATGACTCAAAGTCGTCTTAGTTCTCTAGTTCTTATCTGAATAGAGCATAAGAGGGTTAGAGAAGTAAATAATTGAACTAGTTGATAAGTACTGCCAAAGAAAACGATTCTTGTACTTTTTGTTTTTTTATTATTTTTTAGTTTTGCTTGTACCAGATTATAGTTATTATTTTTCAATATTTAGTTAATTTTTGTTTTATGTTTAAAATGTATATCGTTCGCTTCTTTTTTCTACTAGAGTTGTTTTTTATTCTATGTTACGATTTTTGTTAATAAATTTATTTATTTTTTTTTTGGAGAAATTATGTAAGGGACCCCCAACAAAGACGTTCTTCAAAAAAAATCGCTTGACATTCATTTTTGCATATCCAATATAAAACGCTGTCGTTAGGCGCTCTGTAAAAAAAGAAATGAACATTTTTTTAATACCATGTTTAATAAAGCAAATTCTATTACAGAAATAAATCATTACAAACGTGAGCTTGCTAAACTTTCACCTGAAGAAATTAGGGCTAAGTATAGAACCCTTGTTTATGAAATATTGGACCATATTTTAATGGAAATGACACGAAGATTTCAAGACTGTGAAAAACTTACATTTTATGTTTGGCAGGTTCTGCTAAATTTTCCGAATATAGTTTAAATTTTCCGACTGGCCCGTTTGAAAATTTGTTGCAGTTATATGGGGAAATATTTTCAAAAAGTCAACGACTTAAAAATGAGCTTGGTCTTATTTTTGCCAATGAGAGTAATTGGAATATATCGCTGCAAAAGCAAGTGACAAAAATTAATAAAAATAAATATATTTTTACCAAAGCATATAAATTGTTTTCCCTTATTATGACGATACCGTCGACAAGTGCTTCGGAGGAAAGAAGTTTTTCTTGCTTCAAACAAGTCAAAACTTATTTAAGAAATACAATATTTCAAGAAAGACTTACTACTCTTGGCAATATTTCAATTCAAAAGGAATTTCTGGAAGAGATTAGGGCAACTCATCCATTTTATGAGGATGTTATATATAAATTTGCTGCTATGAAGGATAGGAGAATTGATTTAGTATACAAAATTTAGGTAAGCCGTAAAAAAATATTCTACCCCTACTTTTTCACCCGCGAGTCGCCACTGGTAAATTATGAAGCAATGTCACAGCTTAAAGGTCTATGCGAACAACCTAAAGCAACACGACAAATCCGGACAAGATTAGCTATCGAGTCGCCTATCTGAATAAATACCATCCTTCTTGAAGACGAGATATTAAAGGAATCTTCATTGAATGGCTTCCACCAAACCACTATGGCAATTTAATAAAGAACACCGTATGATAACACAGTAGTCGAATTTGGATCTGAAAGAGTAATAAAGGTTTAATAGGGAGAAAGTTGGTAAATTGTTTACAATTAACTAGAAGAGTCCCATCCATGGAATAGCCAGAGGTAATAAGAGATTTTGTTCTATGGTAGAAAATGAGATGGCATTTTAGCGAAATTTTTTTAAATAATAACTTTCTTCCCAGCTAACTTATGATAAGTTCATTACAGGGAACTATAAAAATATAAAAAAAGAAGAGAGAACATAAAAATAGCAAACAATAACAGTCATATAGGGGCATTAAAAGTAATACAATATATACATACATATATATATATACATATATATATATATAAATATATATATATATATATATATATATATATATATATATATATATATTAGAAAAACTGACTTAAGGTCTTCATTAGTACAGTCAACTAGTTGAGAGACAAGTACAATTAGGGCCAAAATGAATACACAAAACCACACTAGAGTCACTAATATAGACGGTTGGTGACTCTGGCGTGGTTTTATGTATCACACACACACACACACACACACACACACACACACACACACACACACACACACACACACACACACACACACACACACACACACACACACACACACACACACACACACACACACACACACACACACACACACACACACACACACACACACACACACACACACACACACACACACATACATGTCCACGTATGTTTGTGGCACCCTGACCTACACACCAAATTGTGACATATTTGGTGCCGACCACTGTGCGCATGGGACTTAAATTTACGAATTTAATGCGCTAGGTGGCGCTCTTTTACTCACCGTATTTTCGGAGATAAAATTACAAGCTTTAAGCAAGCATGTGGCATCCGTTGCCACATCAAATGCATTTACCTAGAAATGTGTTTAGGCTGTCACCAGAAATGTATTTGCTGTGTCTGTGTTAAAGATGTCACATCAAATGTGTTATTCAAAAATGTGTTTAGGGTGCCACAAGGGATGTATTTTCTGTGTATGTGTTAAAGGTGCCACGTCAAATGTGTTATCCAAAAATGTGTTTAAGGTACCACAAAAAATGTATTTCCTGTGTCTATGTTAAGGATGCCACATCAAATGCATTTATTCAAAAATATATTGGCAAACATGGAGGGTATTAATTAAAAATGCATGCTTATCTCAAAGAACAGCCAATATTAGGTGATATTTATATTTTACAAATATACTTTTTAGTGTGCCAAATGCGTGTTTTTTTGGTTTTCTTTTTGACTGCCAATATATTTTTTAATACATATGAATGTGTAAAGGCGTTTTTTTGTTTTTTAATGTATAATTAATTTTTACTTTTTAAGTGTTGCCGATCAAAATTTATTGACACAAAATATTCGTGCCCAAATAAAAATAAAAATACATGATGTTCACATCCAGAAACCCATTCAGAACCCAATCTTTGCTTGGATTCTGTGACGAAAATAATCGCGCTATGGCTATCAGATATATTTATTATAGATGGCTTTAAATTCAAACAAAAAAACGTGCTCCAAAGACAACAGGACGTGGGTTCCCATGGGATCATTCATCCAAAATGCCACTATAATATTGTTATCAATCATCATACATACGTAAAATTTCTGCTCGATAAAAGCACATTAAAACGATCTGGCAAGATTCCTTCCATGCCGCGGCCGACAATTTTTTTAATAGATTATTTTTCTTTATCTTACCAAAAATTTTATTTGCAATGCTTTTAAGTTAGCAACGCACATAAATTTGTTTATTTGATTTTATTCAAAAACAATCATAGAATAAATCGATTTAGCATAGGACAGCCTCATAAAGAAAAATAACTGTCCATGGTCCGCCTTCAGTAAATAGAGCAAAAATTTCCCAGGCCATTCATCATAGCATGCCGAAGTGTTGAAATCTTGGAGGACTTTCCTTCTGGAAGGATATTATCTGCAAATGATATCTTGCGATCGTATTGTACACATGCTAAATCGAAGGTTGGATGGAAGCCAGGAGTGGCAAGAATTTTTATCTAGTCTAGTAAGTAGTTCGCGTGCAGTCATTACATTTTAGTTATATGTTTCCGCATCCCCATATTATGTTTTCACTTTTAGCCTGCTAACAATTAACTAATAAATTTCGAATGCTGTCTCTAATTTAAGCCTTTCGCTAGCTTCTTGGAGCGTTTGAAGCCTGGACAATTATAGACAAATGGATACCGGACATCGAAAAAGCCTTTGACAGAATGTGGCACCGTGACCTGGTGTACAAAATGTCACTAGCCGACTACGAACGAAGAGCATCAAACTTATCCGCAGCCATCTAAATGATAGATTGTTCAATGTGAAAATGAACGAAGCACGCTGAGAACAAAGAGAACTAACAACAGGAGATCCACAGTGGCCAGTGTTGGGACCCGTATTGTACTCCATCTTCCACCACGATTAGATTAGAGGGTATGGCGCCGACAACACAAATCACATACACATACATACAATCATCATTCTACACCAAAGCAGCTGATGGGCAGACGACCTCAAATAGACATAAATAACCTTTATGACTGGCACCTGATGGAAATTTAAGATCAACTCCCAGAAGACCCAGGCTATCGTATTTCAACAACGGAGAAGGGCTCCTAGAACCAGAGTCTAAGTTGGAGATGTAGAAATCCCATGGACTAACGAGTCCCAGTACCTTTGGATGACTATAGACAGGAGTCTGACGTTGACCAAACATATCAACTAAACTAGGATAAAAACCAGGCAAGCAATGAGTCAACTTATACATTGCTATCTCATAGAAATGTCGAAATGAAACAGGATTCAAAACCAAGCTGCTACTCGCCATGCGTACCTCAACTGACTCCGGTGTGAGCTGCATTTAAGTCTGAGGCAAAAGAAGACCCCTCCTTAGTTCCTCACTACATGGAGTACAGAACAGCAGTATTCCTGAGGGTCAAGGAGATGACATCGACGAAGACCACAACAGGGTTTGAACGGAGACAGACTTGGAACAGTAGGACCTTGGCAGCGCTAAACCGGATAAAGAGAAGAAATGAGGGCACAAAGAATATTTAGAAATCAATCAGCAACAACCATGGTAAGACGACTGTTAACAATTTTTCTTTTCAAATTACATCCAATATAATGAGAGGCGTCACATCAACACCGTGCCGAAAGAGGAACATTCCATCCAGTTAGGACCTTCATATGATTTCCCGGAAGGACGACATCAACCCTATCGAAGAATCTTTGGATTTGGCCAGTGATAATCTATTTATTAGGGATCCGGGGGATTAGAGGATATTTTGATTGAATTGATTGTTTGCAGTAATTGTTACAATAAAAATATTTCATTTATATTATTGCATTTCATTTCGCCCTTTATGTGTTTACGTGTTACGCCCTAGTTTTTAAGTTACAGTGTCTTGAATATTTAAAAAAAAATCAGTTTTTTCAAAATATTTACAAAAACGCGTACAGATATTCTTTTAACAATTGCTACAGTTTAGTACTTTTATGTCCTGATAGATTTGTTTCACTTTCGTCAGTGGCGTGGGGATATGTCTTTAATATTTACAAAGAAAAACATGGTACGCCACTGCTTTCTTAAAAATCTAACAACTTTTTATAATTGACCTATTAGAAATGTACAAAAACTGCCTTTTATGTTTTTTTCGCAACAATGTACCGTTTGCGAGAAAAATAATAAATGTTCTTCAATGCGTGCATCTTCCGACCATTTTCCTAAATATTTTTTTTTCATTATTATTAAAAGCGTATTCCCCGCGCAAGTCAGTGATAAAAATTAAATAAATTTAACAGGGCATAAAAGTATCTCCTTTTGGGATAGTAACCTGTGGCAATTTTTAAAAGAATATCTGCACGCGTTTTGTAATATTTTGAAAAAAAATTATTTTTAAAAATACTGTACACCTTGTATCGTAAAAACTAGAGCTTTTCGAACATGTATTCATATGATTTTTTTGTCTTAAAATTAACTAAGGAATCCCTACTTATCATCTTTTACCTTACTTTGTGAACACCCTGTTTATAATTTATTATTAATTGGATTAATAAAGTAGTTTTACATTTTCAGTATAACATGAAACCATTAAGTTGAGAAGATCCGATGACAACAGCAATAGTAGTAATAAATATTACAGTTTTCACTAACTATTTTTTATTTTTCTTATTTCTGGTTATAACATTTTTAACAAAAAATTTAATATCGGTCCATGATCTGCGACTAAGTATATCATTATGTTCCTGTTTAATCTTCGTACACTTGTCCTTTCTTGGCACGATTTCATTTTTTATTTCTACTTTGAATTTCTTCAATAATATTTCCTTTTCAGAATCATTCCACAGGATTTTACCTAAAGCCGCTTCTCTCTTCGTTCTTTTAGGTTGATTGTTTTCTAAGAAAGAAAAAAGATATGATTGCCTAAGCTATGACCTTGCAATTCAATAGAGTAGGGCTCGGAATTTTTTAAATTTAAGTACATATCCGACAGTGGCGGCTCGCCAGGGTAGGCAAGGTAGGCGCCGCCTACCCTTGAATAATCGTGCCTAAATACTGCCCAAAAAATCTAATATCTCATATCAATTAAACAATATTTAACCGTTTAACATCACAAAATATACAAAACTTTCGAAAAAACCCGTGCGTTTCCCTTAGAAATTCCTAACATTTAAATAAACATCGATTACATGCGAAACCTATGTACGTTTAGAGGCGATATATCCCAACCGCCTAAATTTAGATGTTCTCTACGGCAGCCAGCCAGCCCACGAAAACGCACATCGCCGACGACCAGCGACCGACATACAGAGAAAATCACGCGAAATAAACTACTACAGTAGGCGAAACGATCGTCCGCCTTCGGCAAATATTTGACGTCTTCGCATTGGATTCCAATATTGTTCATCTGGCAGTGTTGCCAAATTCTCGAATTTTCACCTGAACTGCTTTACGTTTTTAGAAAATATGCATATGCATAAGGCTACCAACTTTTTCATTTACGAATGCGGGACACAACAAATTTTAGTATGCGTTGTAGGCGCATTAACCATATTCTAAAATTCTTTATTTTCAGCATTAATTTTTTAATTAATTAAATTGATTATCCGAACATTCTGTTATATACTAAAGCAAAAAAATTAAAGACATTAAACATAAATGTTAGGTTAGGTGAGGTTTTTTTAATAATAATAAAATGAAACATGTTTCTACACTTTGGTATTTTTTTTAATTAAGGCTTATTTATAACACATAATTTAGTTTAACCAAATCTTCTTAAAATGGTACTTCTCTGTATTATTAAACCGATAAACATGGGAACTTAGAATATGATTTGTTGCAATTCGGGACTTGCGGGACATAATTAGAGAATGCGGGACGATTTCTAACCTTATTTGTAACGCGGGACCTTAAAATATAATCCGGGACTGTCCCGCAGAATGCGGGACGGTTGGCAACCTTACATATGCAAACATTGCAAACCATAAAAAAAATAAAATAAGCAGTTTCAATGTTGTTAGGGTGGTTTTGAAAGGGTTTTTTAAACAAAATCTAGGTACATCTCAAGAAAAATAAAGAAATTCTTCTCAGGCTTGCGAAACCTTATTTACAAATTTTGCGTTTGGCAACGTTGGCCACCTGGCTACTATTCTCATTAATCTCATTTATAATTCGTAAAAATCGTAAATAGTATGCATGATGCAATATTATCGTTCGTTCGGATTTCCGGTCAAGTGATTTGAAATTTTGTCAATTACATTCTGACCGCTCTCGTTTTCTGATATCGATCAATAAATAAAAACATTGGACGGTGATACGTGTGTGTTTTTTTGACTATTATTTTACGACCGCGTCTAGTTTTTCTGTGCTTTAATTTGTGATTTTGGTTGTTTATCGGCATTGGCCAGAAGAAAAACGAAGAAATCCTGATAAACGGATAAGTATTTTTGTTTTATTTGTTTCTAATAGACATATTTAGGTATTAAATATTTTGCTTTTAAGTGTAGTTTCGCTAGTTTTAGGGGTTGGACGGTTCATATTCGATGAATTTACCGTCGCGTCGACCGTAGGTTAAGTGCGTTTTTTCCGGTTTGTTCTATTTTATATAGGTACATTACGTTGCTTTGTTTTTTTTTTAATGGATTTTTAAAAAGTCATGGCGAATAATCCGGTGCATGATATTGTTTGCTCTTTGTGCGAGACACCATTTTCGCGTCTAAACGAAAACGATCGAAAAGATGTTATTTATTTTGGCCGCCCCACGCCACTTCTCAATATTTTAAAGCCTGATAAAAAACAGGGCCAAACTTTTTCACGATCGTTTAAAGCTCAATGGTACGAAAGTCATCAGTGGATATGTGGTAGCTTTTTTAAACAAAATTTGTTTTGTTGGCCATGTTTACTTTCGGCAAAAGGCAGAAACAATACTTGGGTGCGTCAGGGATTTTCTGATTTGAAAAATTTATCTGCGGCCATAAAAAAACACGAATCATCGAAAGAACATTTAAGCAGTTATCTTAGTTTAAAGCGGTTAGAAAAAAACAGTAGCACTATACAGGATGCGCTCCAATTACAATCTTCTTTGTCTCTTAAATTATATAATGAGGAGGTGAGAAAAAACAGACTTCTAATGAGCTATTTGGTCGATGTTACGTGTCACCTAGCAAAGCAAGAATTATCTTTCAGAGGCCATAATGAAAAAAGCGATTCCGTTAGTGCGGGAAATTTTCGGGAAACTTTTAATCTGTTAATTAAACGTGATAACGAAATACAACAACATTTAAAAAAAATTGGAAATATTTTTTCTAGTTTATCAAAAACTATCCAGAATGATTTGATATCCTGTATTTCCGATTACCTTGCAGATACAATTCATAGGGAGATAAAAGAGTCGTTGTTTTTTGCAGTGCAAGCTGACGATACTACGGATATTTCTGAGAAGTCCCAATGTGCGATTTCAATTCGGTACGTTAATAAATACGGTGAAATCAAAGAAAGTTTCTTGGGTTTTCATGACGTTAGCGAAGACAGAACAGCGGACGCAATGTATGGATTAATTGTTACAGTCATAGGCAATTTCGATTATAAAACAAAATTAGTTGGGCAATGCTACGATGGTGCTAGTGTGATGGCAGGTTCATTAAATGGTTTGCAAAAAAAAGTTAAAGATGATGCTCCTTTTGCTTTGTTTACGCATTGTAGTGCGCACAGATTGAATTTGGTTTTACAAACTGGTTCAAAAAATATAAAAAATTGCCGAATTTTTTTCGCAAGTGCGTCCTCGATTCCCGGATTTTTTCATCAGTCTGCAAAACGGACATTTACTTTAGATTCGACGATAGGAAAGAGGATTTCTTCCAGTTCAGACACCAGGTTGGCTTCCCGTTCTAAAATCATTCAAACCTTGCACTCTGAATGGGAAGGCCTAAAATTAGTTTTTTCTAAAATTATTGACGACCAATCATCATCGGCTGAGTCAATAAACGGGGCCAAGGGATATCTTAAATTTATGAACGATTTAGAATTTTCGTTTCTTACCGCTGTGTATAAACATATTTTTGACATAACTGACCCCCTTTTCAACATTCTACAGAAAAAATCATTGGACATCACCTATTGTAAAAAGCAAATATTTATGGCAAGAGATCGTATCAAGTTATTGAGAAATGAGACAATGTTTAATACAATATTTGAACAAGCCCAAACAAGGATTTTTAATAATAGGGACTCAGGGCAATTGTCAAAAAGAATTAAGTTATCGGACACCATTAAAGGCGATGAGCAAAGTTCTTTACGCATTTTATTTTATGAGATAATTGACAATATTGTGACTCAAATAGAAGTTAGGTTTGCAGATGTCTCAGTTATTATATTTTTCTTTAGCGGATTCCTCAAAATTCGAAGAATAGAGCAAAAATTTTCCGCTTGAATTTGTGACGAATGTGACCAACTTTTATAAAAATTTCTTTGACAAACAAAAATTAATTAATGAGCTTAGTGTAATATATCTCGATGAACAATTTGCATTGCTGAGCGTCGAGGCAATTTTAAAACATTTCGTAAAAAATGAACTTCAAGAAATATTTCCTGAAAGTTACAAACTTTTTGCGTTAATTGCTACCATACCTATTACAAGTACCTCAGTGGAAAGACATTTCTCTTGTTTAAAGCGAATAAAAACGTATTCTCGCAATACAATAAAAAATGAACGTTTATCGTCACTTGCGCTAATTTCAATAGAAAAAGAGTTGTTCTGCTCCTTACAGAAGGCTGATAACTTTACGGATGTCATAATAAGTAAATTCGCCCTTTTAAAAGATAGGCGGATAAATTTAATTTATAAAACTTAGTTGTCAGCTAAGTGTGTACGCGGCTTAACGTCTTCTTATAACGTCATTATTCTTGAAATTATTGTGGTTGTCGCCTACCCTAGCCTAAACACCACGAGCCGCCACTGATATCCGAATACTTATTTCATTATTATTCAAATATTTGGATTATTCAGTATTCGAATATTTTCTCAAATTTTTGATATGTTCAATTTAAAATTAGCATTTAGATATTTTGCACTTGGGTATTAGATAATTAGGTAAGATAATGATGGTTAATGGTAAAAAAAATTCAAGAATTTGAACCAACTGTCGTTACTGCTTGTTTGTTTATAATGTGACATCAGGTATCTGTTTCTTTATTGTACGACGTATTTAAGTGGAGACTTGCAAGTTTATCATTAAGCCTGATGAAGCTAGAATGTAGCGAAATATGCCACTAGATACCTCTTGATTAAAGCGAAAGTAAGGAAACTCTTTGTATACAATTAACCACCAATATGGATTTTAATTTTCACCATCTAGCGGCTCACTCTATTCAATTAGGTAACATAATAAATAGAGAATCCTTTTGATTTTTATAAAGAATGAAACACATTTAAATCATAATAAATAATCAAATATCTAAATATATTATTAATATGAAGAATTCTAAGGAAAAATATTGGATATTTGAATATCCAAATATTCAAATCATTCCAGTTTGGCTCCAAGCCTTAGTTAAACCCCGTATAGATTATATCATGGAGAAATGGTCAATTTTATTTTTGCCCTATTAGTCGGTTTATCTATACATAAACCCATTCCCAATCCCTATTATTGTGTATCTTTTTAATAAACTGCTTCATAAAGAAAATTCTTTAAACCTTCCTAGACTTTGGTCAGAAATTAGGTTTTGTTGCCCACCCTTTTAAAATTACAATAATAAAGTTACGTACTAGATTTTTCTTTCTGTTTTTCAATAAATGGTTCAGATCTTATTTCTTCCTCTTCGTTCGGACTACCGCGACCTGAAACCTTAGCACTGTATACTGGAGTTTCTTCATCCTCTCCATCATCAGCTTCATCATCATTTTGTTCAAGACCGTCTTCTTCTATAGGTGGGATCTAAGAAAATATTATATTTGGATAGTTTAGCAATAAGTGTATTGTATTAATGTTTCTTTCTTAATGCCCTGTCCTTATTTAAACGCACTCTGTACTGATTAATATGTTTTCTTAGTTATATACATAAGATTCAAACATGTTTAACTTTTGTCAATTTTAAGAAATCATGGTTCTTGGGTTTAGACCATGTCAAATTGGAATTATCTTTTAACGTTTCGCTTGCGATTGTACAAGGCAACCTCACTGCACGAGATCAAAACACTGAATTCAGTGTTTTAATCTAGTGCAGTGAAGATCCCTGAAGATGCCTCGTGCAATCGCAGTCCAAACGTAGGAAAGTAATTCCAATTTGACACGGTCTACAACCAAGAACAATGATTTCTTCAGAACCACCAGCCGTGAAAGCTTTCGTACTGTTAAATCAACCTTCTCACAAAATTGACGATAATAATATTTATAATTTTCCTCACCTTTTACTTCAATATCCTTTAAAGATTTTCCAGCAAAAGCATGTGCTTTCCCTTGGTCCACTGCCAGAAGCAACCGGCTAACTTTGGTTAGTTCAACTGTATTTTCATGGAGACGATAAAATTCCCGATGGACCCTTATATCATGACCAAGGTGTCGCGCTAGCCAATCACACTCGTTTTCTTTAAGATTGAAGACTTGGCAAACGGTAGCTACGTACTTTCGCAGCTTTGTACTTGTTATTGTTTCTGGCGACTCCAAGTTTGCTTCAGAACACCATTTTTTGATACAATCGTGGCCCCTCATATAGGAATTTAAATCACCTAGCCGTGAAAACACAAAAGGATTCCCCTCGGGTATTCCCACTGCTATGCGAGTTGCCAGTAAAAAATCGACAGATTCTTTCATTTCTTTAGTAAGCAAAACTGGTACTTTCCTTCCTCGCTTTCCTACTATCTCTACTACTGTTAGAGCATTTGCTAACTTAGTTTCAAATTCCGTTAAAGATTCTTTCATTTCTGCTACACCTTGACTTTGCCATGACGGTCTCTTCGTGTAGTGTTCAATTTTCATTCTTGCAGCTTCTCCTGAACGCCTTTTATTGAAAAGAATTATACGACTTAAGGTTAATGATGCTAGTTTGCTCCAATTTTGAAAACACTTTCCTTTTTCCATATCATTCTTTGTTTCTTGGATCATGAATTCTAGAAATTTGCTTAATTTAATTAAATCGCCAGTAACTGGAAGTAAATCGACGGAATTGAATTTTCTAGATTGCAAAGTAGCTAATGCATTGGAAGAAATTCTAACACTCCACTCCAAATCCAAAATTGACAAGAAACCCAACAATATTTCATTTCTTTTTAGGTCACCTTTTCGCAAACATGAACCTCTTTCAATCCCAATGCACTTTCTAATAGAATACCCAATTTTCAAGGCTAAAGAAGGAATCCCAAATTCAGTTCTTTTCGCTATTTCATTAGATGTTACACAAAGGGACTTCGTCGCTAAGACAACAGAATCAAACTTCTCAGGGGTAAGAGCGTCAACTAACCTGTGCACATCCGTATTTGTTCTAACGAGCTCTATTGTTAACCGCCCAAGTTGTCGCATAGACTGCCTGATTAGTTCTGCTTGTGTGCTGCTATATTTTTCATAAAGAAACGCTCCAAATCGTAATATTAGGTCATCTTTGCGACATATATCCGATATTTTATCATTTCGCAATTTGTTTAAAACATTAGAACGAAAATCTTCTGACTGGTTGTGTCCATAGATTCCATTTAGTAATGAAGTACTTTCAGCTGCTGGCAGTCTTGTTGATTTTTCAGAGCTCAATATATTTTTATCTCTCATGCAGATGCATGAATATTTAAGATGGTGCCATAGATGCTTTTTAATCATAAATCCTAGGCATTCTGGACAAGGGCCATAATCCGAATATTTTAGGAACTTTTTTTCCTGTTCGGTTGGTCTGCGAGTTAAAATAAGTTCCCCTTTTTTTAATAAGAGTACGTCACAATTATGATAAAAATCGCCATTACGCGTCAAAGCATTAAAAGCTTCTCGTCGTCTTTTAGAATTTTTCGGCATACTCAATATTCTAGCAACTTCCATTTCATTAGAATGAGCCCTTTCGAAATGTCTAGCTAAATTACGAAGCAACTTGTGACAAAAAAAACAACTGTGGTCCTTATTGCGAATTCTCTTACCACCAGATGTTTTTTTGGCACAGTTTATTTTAACTAGTTCTTTTATTTTATTATTAATCGAACTAGTTACACTGGAAAAATGGTTGTCGATTTCCATTGAAGAAAGGTTTTCAAAATGATAAACGGGTAGGCTTTGTGAAAGTTGATTATATTCATTGTCACTTAATATCTTATTCTCAGGTGTGGACGTTACTACAAAACTGCTGCGGGATTCACTACTAGGCAATAATTCTGACTCAAAGCCGCCAGAACCAAAAGGTTCGAATTGTGAAACCTGATTACATTCAGTATCACTTACTGCCATATTTTCAGGAGTGTCTGGCACTATTGAACTGCTAGGGGATTCACTACCAGGTAAGTATTCAGACCCGGAGCCGCCAGAACCAAAAGGTTCGGATTCTGATAATTCTTCTTCTTCAAAATTTCTAGCTCTAACATTGTGTAATGCCTCGATTTGCTCTAAATTAACTTGAATTGGTGGTATTGGTAGAAGGTGTGGACTAAGAGTTTCCGGGGGTTTATCAGTAGATGAAGATATCGATGCATCTTGGAAATCTGTATAAGAAAATACATAGTTTATAATGATACAATGTGGTCCACTTGACAATAGGCACCTTATTTTGTCTTGAAAGCAATCGAGTAAAGTTACAAGTTCCAAATTTTTTTCATTGAAAATTCCACCCCTATACTTATAGACCAATGAGATGCCTCTATTTTTACTCGTTACCACGGCAACCAGAAAAATTTCCGGAAATTTTTTCGGGGCGAGATGAAATTATACTGGAAATGTTTTTGACAGTTGAGAAGTCAAATATTATGACATGTGAATGAAATGTCAGGTTTGATTTATAATTTTATTCCAAATTTTGGTGTGAAATTTTCTTACCCACTACCAAACGAGCGTAAATTATCCCTGGATTTTTTTTTCGGTAACGAATATTTTAAGAAATTTTCAAAATATTTGTCATCTCAAAAAAATTTCAGGAAATAATTTGAGCTCTTGTGAAATTATAAGTGAAAATTTTGAAGATTTCCTGAAATTAGCGAAAAGGTCTATTTTCTGACTTTGATCATATACCGGGTGACAATGAAATCGTTTCCCAGCCTATTATTTTCATATGGTTTGAGATATTTTTTTCAAACTTGGAACATTAACATAGTTAGGTAGGAAGCTCATCTTAGCATAAAATATATTTTTGTAGTACTTACGGTTTAGCCGGAAGAGTCAATGACCTTGAAATTTTAAATAAAGTGACCCATATTTTTTCAGTTTTTTAAAATCTTCGTAAGTTCTCTACAATTTGATATACATACCCTATGTCAAATGTCAACGGTTTCCATGGAAACTGCATTTGAATATCTGGAAATATTCACATTTAATCGTGTTTTCCTAGAAAACAAATGAAATTTAGAAAAAACGAAACACGGTATGGCGTCTATTATGCCTTGGACTATTAGACAAGAGACATAAGATCGTGATAGAAATATCTTTATTTTTTTCAAAATTTTAATATCAGAAAATTGATTTTTAACTAGATTTTTTGAGAAAACACTTTGAGATAGAGAAACGATCATTTTACTTCCCGAACTTACTTTTTTACCAACTTTTTATTTTTATACAAATTAGCTCTCAAAAATCGGTATTTTTAAAAATCGCCTATGGAACTTTTTGATATTAAGCTGCATCCACATCTGTATCATTTGTCCGTTGCGTATCTCCGATGCGTATCGAGATCGCGTTGCATGCAACGCTGGTGTGTACGTACTGGCGACGCGATCACATGCAACGCCGTCTGGATACGCAACGTGATACGACCCGTCCCGGCATTTGTCGGTTTTGGCTTCCGTTTCAAAGGTGATACGGATACAGTGCAGGCCAGTCTGGACGAGTACCGTCGTGCGCGCGTTTCTTGCTTTCGTTGCATTTTGTTTCTGCAGTGTATTTTGTTCTTGAATTTTGTTAAAATGCAGTGGGATAATGAAAAAGTTTTTAAATTAATCGAGGCCTATCGGACAATTATGGGATCCGAGGAATGTAAATTATTTCAATAAAAACTTGAAACATGAAGCCTGGCAAGAAATATCCAATGAAATGGGGGACGATATCGCAGAAGTAAAAAAGAAGATAGATTATTTGTTGGCTGCATTGCGTCGGGAAAAGATGAAAATGAACAAATCAACTACAACTGGAAAAGGTATTTACTTATTAAATTTATTAACACTAAACAAATTAATATTGTACGAATACCGGGTGGGAGCAACTTTTGTTCTACATACATGTTATTTTTCACTATCGCCATAGATATGCGAAAGTTAAAAAAATTCCAAACAAAATGTAGTGAAATAAAAGTTGCTGGGTTTCATGTATACACTGTGTCCCAAATTCGATGCTCACCAGGGGGTATCTCGGTTATTATTACAGTTAGAAATACTGTTAAATTAGGAAAGTTATATAAAATTTCATGCCAATTAAAAATATATTTTTATAACTTATCAGAAGTAGGTAGGTACTTTGTTTTAGGTTATAAGCTAGCAGCATGAAATAGCGACTTAAATTTTACGTCCAACGTTTCGTCTTTGCGGGCCCATCATCAACTTCCGATTTTTAAATGCGGACCCGGGTTTTTCATTTTTTTTTTTTCAGAAGCATTTGGCATCCCAATACCAATGACATACTGCACTTATCCATCCAATATTTAATTTAAGATATTCCCATGAGAACTTATGTGCTAGATTAAGATAGTTAATTTAAAATTTTCTTATGTAATATATCATTACTAGTAAATGTATCAGTATGGCACATTAATAATTTTGGGAGGTCCTCTTGAAAAAGTTAATAAAAAAGGCCTATTAAAAAGTTTTAAAAAATGCAGGCCCGTATTTAAAAATGTGAAGTTGATAAAAAAAAAGCAAAAAACGAAACGTTGGACGTCATATTATCTAATATCGCCATCTTTTGGTGAAAAAGTGACAATGAAAATACTTTCTTTTAACATATTTTTATTTTTCAAATAAATTCTGGAAAAAATTAAATTAATTTTGCAAAATTTCAGTTTTTCTTAAATAACCTAAAAACAGATTGTTTCTGATAAATTCTGAAAAAATACTTTTAATCAGCATGACATTCCGTATAACTGGTACAACTTTCTTAATTTAACGATATGTCTTAACTCTAATAACAACAGAGATTCCCATACTTTAGAATTTTAATGAAATCACTGAATATTACAAATCACAATAAACAGAAAAATACTTAATAATAAATATTGATATAGGTACTAATCTAATTTATTATTTTTCAGGTACCGAAGATGTTTACGTGTCATCCTGGTTTGCATACAATCATCTAGATTTTCTTCTTGACAGAAACAAACCTCGGAAAAGAATTAATACGGTAGGTTCTAAGAACATACGATTTCATTTATGTTTTAAGGCGACTTGTAATTAAGGCATATGATCTTGCCATGGCAATTTTCCCGTGGTACAACAATATTCTGCAATTTCGTCTCTAACAGCCTGCGCGGATAAGGATGCCCGTCGAGGAACATTTATTAATGGTAATAAAGAAGTCATTTCTGCATCGTTTCTCCATCTTCCTGATATAAATTGTCCATTTTCTTCATTATCAAAAGTACCAGGTGGAGAGTACATGTTTACAGATTTGTCGCTGTTTCTTAAAAAGTTATGAAGGTGAGCTATTGTCAACACAATCAACTGAGCTTTTTCGGGTTGGAGCAACATCGGCCGTCTTAGAACTCTAAATACCTGAGCCGAAATGCCAAAGGCATTTTCGACAACTCGTCGAGCTCGCGATAATCGATAGTTATATATCCTTTTTTGTGAACCTTTGGGATGGAGACCTGGATACGGCTTCACAAATGTTTACCTAGTGGAAAAGCAGAATCGGATATAAAGTAATATGGTATACTTTTTTCCCTGCCTTCCAACGGATTTGGTGGCGGAAGGTTTAAAGTTTCACTTTCAATTTTTTCTTTTAGAATTGAATCATTAAATACTCCACCATCCGAAATTCTTCCTTGACAACCTACATCGATGAAGATGAAGTTGTACTTGGCATCCACGACAGCAAACATAACAATACTAAAAAAATTCTTATAATTATAGAATTTGGTCCCACTGTTGAACGGTGCCTGCAACACAATATGCTTTCCGTCCATAGCTCCTAAGACATGTGGAAAATTCCAAACATTTTCAAATTCGGAACTAATTTTAAGCCATTCTTGAGATGAGGTCGGTATCTGAAAATAAAACAAATTATATACGGTTTCGTTTTCATAGTAATAAAGAAAATTCTTATAGTTTCGGAATGTCCGTTCGTCTGTCTGTCAGCATTTTAGCGTTTTTAACCAGTTATTTCTGTTTTACAGGAAGACGTAGCCAGTGCTGAAAGTCAAGAAAATTTAGATTTGCACAATGAAGAATCATCAGAAACTGAACAAACACAACAAATATCCACTGAGGATGTAGAATCCGTGAGCAACGCCGTACGTAACAAATCAGAACCCTCAACGTCGACTTTTACACCTACAGTAATACGGAAAAAGAAAAGGCAAAATGTGGAACAAACAAACGACAGTATGGTGCTAAAGTCAGCATTCGATCTTTTGAAGTCATCAGCTGCAGCAGCCCAAGTTGCAGCAACAGCCTCTTCCACACCTCCTGTTTCCGCTGTTATGGACGAGAGTCAGATATACGCGAACTATCTGGCCAGCAAGTTTAGATCCTACTCTCAACAAACTAGAAACGCACTGCAACATCAGATTAATAATCTATTGTATTACGCTGACAATGGAGAGTTCGACATAATCCACCTACACGGGGTTATTCTTCCCAAACGCACATATATCCTCCACACCAGATGACGGGGACTATCGTGAGTGGAACTCCATCTACACAGGCGGGAGCTCCATCTCCACAGGCGGGAATTCTATCTCCACAGGCGGACATACCTCCACATGCGGGAATTCAATCTCCACAGGCGGAAGTTCAGTCTCCAAATTCACTACCAGAAGAAACTCAAGATTCCTTACGAGATTTGTTGAATTACCCAAATTACTGATTTTATATTATTATTATTTGTATATTATATAATGATTATGTATTACCAAAGAAATACCTTACCTTTATTAGTCCTTTTAATCCATCAAGGATAGCTTGACATGTTTCGGGAATTATATAACTTATTGCTTGTTTAGACACTCCAAATAGGTATTGCAAACTGGAATATGAATCACCTGTTGCCAAAAACCTCAGAGTAATACTTAATCGTTCTTGCACTGAAATTGATGTTCTGAACTTGGTGTCAGCCTTTTTTATTTTTGGGCCGATTAAATTTATCAGGTATTCGAAATCACTAGGGGACATACGAGTGAAATTTTTGTATTTTTCACTTGTCTCTTGAAATTTTAGATCTCTCATCAACGCATTTCCACCGTGTGTCATTCTCTTTCTGAACAGTTGTGTCGTCCACCACCGTCGTCGATTCAGTTTTTTTTTAGATAAAATGTTTTGAATTACGATGAAACAGGCACATGAAATAGCCACCAACTCATAAACTTCCGCTGACGACGACATGATTGCTCGAAACTTCGTACAGAAATGGCGCGACAACGCCAGCGATACGGAGGTCGGTACGATGCTCGGCGGTGTTTTCAAAGGATGATACTGATACGGACACAGAGAAATTAGTGGCGTCCAAACTATACGATACGTCGTTAGATACGCGTTGCAGCCACGCAACGGCGATACGCTACGGACAAATGATACAGATGTGGACGCAGCTTTAAAAGTAAAAAAAAAATAAAGGTATTTTTATCACGATCTTATGGTTCTTGTTTAATAGTCCAAGGCATACTAGATGCCATAACGTGTTTTGTTTTTTCTAAGTTTCATTTGTTTTCTCGATTAAAGGTGAACATATCCAGATTTACAAATGCAGTTTCCATGGAAACCGTTGACATTTAACAACGGTTTGATATATCAAATTGTAGGGAATTTCACGAAGATTTTAATAGGTTCAAAAGATATGGGTCATTTCATTTAAATTTTCAAGGTCATCGACTCTTCCTGCTAAACCGGAAGTACTACAAAAATATGCTTCATACTAAAATGAGCTTCTTAAATAACTATTTTAATATACCAATTTTGAAAAAGATATCTCAAAACATATCGAAATTATAGGCTGGGAAACGATTTCATTGTCACCCGGTACAGTGACCGGCATTAAGTACGCATCATATGAGAAATGTTTTTATGCTTAGATTTTGACAATTTTCGATATGTACAATCGCTTCTGCATCAAAAGTAACCCAAAAAAAAAAACGTTGTAAAGTGCCGTTCGTCAATTCGTGTTTGGCGGGAAATAAAAAAAAATAAAAATTATGCCTCAAAAAACATTTATTTGAAAAAATATCAAAACATTTTATTAGGAAAAGTTGTTCAGAATGACATTATATTACTATATAAGGGTTTAAAAAAAATCTGAGCTAAAAAAATAAAAATCAATTTTTTGCCATAAATTTTCAGTTTCGAAAAATATATTTCTGACAAAGAAACTCTTAGTATAGCCAACAGTGATATTTTAAATATTATTTTGTAAAGATTCGCATGCTATTTCTATTTTATTCGGAAAAAATTTGAAATCTGGGAATTTGCCATGTCTTCAGCTGCTTCATAAGATACTGTTTATTAATAATAAAAGACCATGTATCTACGCAACTTTAATTTAATTTTTTTATTCGAACGATTAATAAAATGACTTTTGGCAAATCGTTGGAATTGTACTCGAAATAAAAAAAAAACATTTGCTGCGCAATAAAGCAAAAAAATATGTTAGAAAGCCCAACAATTAAATGCAATATATGCAATCTGTTTTTAGTTAAACGGTCAATATTTTGCATCCATTTCGACTTAAATACTTAGTCCAAAAAGAATTGAATTTTCACGCACCGAATATGGTGGGTTAATTTTCCAGGTATTTATCATCTTCCTGTCGTTTCCAAACTCTATGATAAATTCGGCCTATGTCCTACTTTTTAACTATTTTTCTTTTTAATTTCTTTAATAAAATTTTTGTTTACTTGGGTATGTGAAACTAAACTCAATATTTGTAAAAAAAGCAAAAATTTTTTGCAATTTCAAACATTTGTTTTAATTTTTTTGTACTTGTTACGATAGAAATAGTAAAATTGGTAGTTTAACTCCATTTTTTTGTATACTTTCCGGAATTATAAAAAACTCTTGAAATCAATTTCGAATAAAAAATTTAAATCAAAATTGCGTAGATACATGATTATATTATTAATAAACAGTATCAGGATGATTATGTCTCAGAGATATTTCAGTGACCTCGTATGAAGCAGCTGAAGACAGCAAATTCCCAGATTTCAAAATTTCTCCGAATAAAATAGACATAGCATGCGAATCTTTACAAAATATTATTTAAAATATCACGGTTGGCTATACTAATGAGTTTCTTTGTCAGAAATATATTTTTCGAAACTGAAAATTTTTTTATGGCAAAAAATTGATTTTTATTTTTTTAGCTCAGATTTTTTATAAACCCGTACATAGCAATATAATGTCATTCTGAACAACTTTTCCTATTAACATTTTTTGATATTTTTCCAAATAAATGTTTTTTGAGACATAATTTTTATTTTTTTAAATTTCCCGCCCAACACGAAATGACGAACGGTACTTTACAACATTTTTTTTTGGGTTACTTTTGATGCAGAAGCGATTGAACATATCGGAAATTGTCAAAATCTAATTATAAAAAAATTTCCCATATGATGCTTACTTAGTGCCGGTCACTGTAGAACAATAACGCTTGAATCCATTAATAGGTGTTATATCGAATTTTGGAACGATTAAGAACATAAAATTTTATGTGAGACAAAAAAGAACAGTTGGAAAATGTAAAGCTGATAGCTGGGCGACATTTAGAAAAAAGAAATAAATGATAAGATGGGTCAAGTGTTATATTATTTTGAGAAGTATTGTGGGGCACTCACTTTCAAAAACGATACATTTGAGAAGGTATGATTTTAGAGAGTAAATAAAATTTTACTTTTAAAACTAACTTTAAACTCACGTTGCAAAAGTTGAAAATGGACCCTCACCTAGTTACTTAAGCTGCATGGTGCTGAGGCTTTGACCGTTGGACAGCACCCTCTTCATGTAATCATTACAAGCTTTAAGTTTGGGCTTTCATTAAACCAAAGTTTTATTAAAAACTAAAGTAGCCGAAAAATCAGTGTTTTATATGACAACTGTTACTTGTGACGGTTGTATTTTTGATAATTATAAACAATATTTTTACAGAATGTTATGCTAAAATTATAAGAATAAAATTGAATTTTCGGGTACTTCCAATATTTTTACATGACCCCATTTTGACTGGGAAAATAACAGCGAATTCAAATAATATTCAATCTTTCATAAGGGTGAGAGGACTTTTCAAATAAAATCACTGGGCCCCCTTTTTATTTACTTTTTTCATTAAAAATGGCACCTCGCTAATAACTTGACATTTTTAATTGTCGCATTTTTGTTTGATAATAAAGCTCATGTTTTTAATATATTTATCCAAATAATACTACAATATCAGTCGGTTTAAAAGTGAAGGGATATATTTTAAAGGGACACTGTAGAAAGTAAGCATATTTCAATAATAATTTCTAGCAAATTTGTGGGATTTCTTTTGCAACAAAAAGTGGTCGCTGGGGTATCGAGTTTTGACAGAAAATCTCAATGGATCTTTTCCTTTAGAATTAACAATAGAATTAAATGATAAATTTTAATGAACATAAGTGGCGTCCATTTTTTTTTCGTTAAAAATATTTAATTTTGGGTGCCGCGAACCTCCCTTCGACTGTTCACAGACGTGTTTTATCTCGCCATTTTTTTGTATATTTTTTGCTAGCCTATGACTCGGAAAGGGAGTATTTCCGGATAAACGTTTTTATAAGATTTTTTTCTTAAATATGTTTCCCTTTCCTCCTGGAACACGCTGTGTAGTACTAATAACAACTTATTGAATGCACATTAACACTGACATCATTCAGAAGTTGTCATATAATTTGTTCGCTATTTTTTCGATTTTTCCACAATTCCTATATATAGACTTGAAGGAAAGTTTTTTTTTTCGCAGAAACAAATCAAAATACGAAAATAAGACAAATAATACAAAATGGGCAAAAAAATATTATTTTTATTCAACGGGATAAAAAAACAATATTAGCATTGAAAATTGGCGTATATTTTTTGCCAAAATTTGCCTTAAAAGCCCCTATGGATACTATTGGCCGAAATAAAAATCTAGTTAAATGAAAATGCCGATTTTCAAAAAAATTAGCCTAGCCTATTTATGCTATTTTTAAAATACTATAGAAAACAAAAACATAATGTTTTGTATAAAAGAAAATTAGACATGAGAACCCATTTAAACTTGCTCAAGTTTTTGAAAACACCTGATGCTTCAACATACACAAATTCAGAAACAAAGTTATATTTTAGCATTATCCAGTGCGAGATCCCTTAAATTCACCATTTCCCTGAATATAGCCCTGAATGAATTTAGTGCAACCGTAATATTTCAGTGTTATCTAATCTACATATGCAAACTTTTAGCAGTAAGTTAAATTTCAAATATAGTCCTCCCTTCTATGAACGGTTCTGAACTAGCACTGTGATATTCTAATATTGCATTGTCACTTGATTTAAATTTCAACCCAAACAAAAAATGTCAAAATTAAGCCCCTCCCCCTAAATACGGGATAATATTGCATTGCCAATCGCAATGCATGTAAAATTTTAGATTTTTAGACACCGAGAACTATTATGAATTTGGCCTCCCCCTCCTAAGAAAGACCCTGTCTGTAGCAGCTCTATTATATCCCGACATCGCATTGTCACCCGATTTATATAGGCATGCAGAATTTGAGCTTAAACGGTAAATAGATATATTTTTTTAGTAAAAACTGAACAGGTTCATTTTTTAATAAAGGAAATTATTATGAATTTCTAGGTGATTTTTTATTTTTATTATCACCCTGTATAGTAAATTTTGTGATATAAAAAATAGAAATATGACAGAATTTCGCTAAATTTCTACAAAACGTGTTATATATTGTAATGGGTGAATGTTTTTTAAACCAAGCTAACACAGGTATATACTCCTATTGTATCCCCGAAAATAAATTATTTGACCTCAAAAACTTATAAAATGACTCGCAATATTATATTTTATCCCTCTCCCCCCCTCCCACTACCCTTCAGGCGGAGGGTGGAATGTGACAAAATAAATACGGGCTGAACTAAAAAATTATATAATAAAACTGTATTTTTCTACATATTTTCCAAAAATTTACAATTTTTACCCCCTATCATATTTACCTTTGTTTACCTGTATACAGAAAGCTAATAAAGGTTCGCATATTGTATCCACCGAAAATAAATTATTTGACCCTAAAAACTTATAAAATGGCATGTAACCACATATTTTACTCCCCCTCCCGCTACCTTTAAGAGGGAGAGTCGCATGTGACAAAATAAATACGGACTGATGTTTTCCAAGCATTTCTAATTTTTTACCCCTTATCATATTTTTTAATCACCCTGTATACAGAAAGCTAACGAAGGTATATCCCCATATTGCATCCTCGAAAATAAATTATTTGACCTCGAAAACTTATAAAATGACATGAAACATATTTTATATTTTACTCCCCTCTTCCCTTACGGGGGAGGGTTGCAGATGACCGAATAAATACGGACCTAAAATATGGATAATTAAATGAAACTCTATTTTACTCCATATTTTGCAAAACATTTCTAATGTTTACACCCTTTCGCCCTTTTTACCTCCTATCAACCTTCTCATCCTCTCCATTTTTTTATTAAAATTTCAAATCATAAAATCCCAAAATTGCGCAAGAAACACATCTTTAAAAGGTTGTTTTCCGATTATTTTACAAAAAATGCAATTTTTACCCCCACCTTTATAGAATTTCGTAGTACGAAAAAAAAAGAGGCCAACTTGAGGAACTTCTGGACAAAATGAGACCAAACACTAAAATCGGTCAAGGCGGTCCCGCGGTATACCTAATAGAAATATTGATTGAATTGGCGGCGACTTCAAAAATCGCATCGGCCTGGCGGCGATGTATATAGCTGAAATTTTACAGCACCAAATAATATTTTTTTTTAAATTATTTTTTACTTTTTAGTTTATATTTTTTGAAGGCGGTTCATTTTTTATTAAAAAAAAATATTTTAAACTTTTTAGTGATGTTTTATTTTTATTATCACCCAGTATAGTAAATTTTATAATTTAAACACCAAATAAATGTCTTTGACAGAATATCGCTAAATTTGTATAGAACGTGTTTTTCGAAATCTTATGTATGCATATATATTGTCATGGGTGAATATTTTTAAATAACTCTGTATACAGAAGGCTAATAAAGGCATATACGCATATTGTATCTCTGAAAATAAATTATTTGACCTCAAAAACTTATAAAATGACATGCAACATTATATTTTATATTTTACTACCCCCTCCCGCTACCCTTAAAGCGGAGAGTTGCATGTGACAAAATAAATACGGCTCAACCTAAATTCTTGATTATATAATGAATCTGTATTTTACTACATATAGTCCAAACATTTCTCATTTTTCCCCTTATCGCCCTTATTACCCCCTATCATATTTTTAATCACCCTGTATACAGAAAGCTAACAAAGCTATATACGCATATTGTATCCCCGAAAATGAATTACTTGACCTCAAAAACTTATAAAATGACATGCAACATTATATTTTATAATTTATTACCCCTCCCCCTTCCGCTCCCTTTAAGGGGGAGGGTTCCGTGTGACAAAATAAATACGGATTGGCCTAAAATCTTGACTTTATATAATTTTATTTTCCAAACATTTCCAATGTTTTACCCCCTTTCGTCCCTTTTACCCCCTATCATCCGTTTCACCCCCTTCATTTTTTTTAATAAAACGTCAAATGATAAAATAGAAAAATTGCGTAATCAAAATACCTTTAAAATGACACATTTTTCGATTATTGTCCAAAAAATGCAAATTTTTAACTAATTAACCCCTTTTTTACCCTCACCCTTTAAGAACTTCGTTGTACACAAAATCTGCGACCAACTTGGCGAGCTCTCGCACAAAAAGCCCTAGAACACGGCGATAATTTTCCGAAAATTTTCATTTTTAACTAATTAACCCTCTTTTACCCTCACCCCTTAGGAATTTCGTAGTACAAAAATGGGACCAACTTGGAGAACCCCGGAACAAAATGAGCGCTAGAACGTTAAAATCGGTCAAGGCGTTCCGGAGAAATCCGCGAACATACATAAAAAAAAATAAACAAAAATACATCGCAGACGAATTGAGAACCTCCTTTTTTTGAAGTCGGTTAAATATTTAAGCGCCTTCCTCTAAATACAAATATTGGTTAGCTGACATAATATTGCATTGTCAACCCACCTATATATAGACACAAGCAACATTTTAGCTTAAGTACCGAGAAGTACTTTAAATTTAAAATTTGCACCCCCCCCCCTCTTTAAAGAACGGCCCTGGGGCAGCTCTATGATACGCTAAAAATGTATTATATTAGCATGGAAAATTTCAGCAAAATTTAGGCTTCTTCCCCTAAATACGGCGCTGGATTAGCTTAATGAACGATGATATTGCATTTTCACCCGACATGTATACAAATTTCTAGAAATGCATTTTATTTTCGTTTGTCTTAAAACTAATTTAATATTTTTACGTGATTTGGTTCGCAACTTAAGCTGTTTATGGGCATTTTGACACTTGGTTTTGGAATATCAAAATTATAAAAAAACACTAATATTATTAAAAAGTTATAGTTTAGCTATTTATCAGCAAAACTTTACAGAAATATCGCAAAGCCTACGTATAAAACCTTCCAGAAAATTGTTGAAAAGTAGTTACAAGTTGAGTGGGATATTCGTCTTAAAATCAAAAAAATAGTAGGGAAGAATCTGATTTCTTGATAATCCTATGAAGGTCTTCCAAATGAAAAAGTTATATCTTGGGTAGACTAAAAATAAATACACTAGATGCCCTGAATGTCGTCGCCATCAAAAGTGTGGATAATATCAACTAGTTACACAAAAAAATATCCGAGGGAATTCATCTTTTTACTGCCCTTTTGTTAAGATGGTAAATGGGTACTTACTTTTAATTGCCAGCTCTCTATATTCTTTCTGCAAACATTTTGTCGTTTCATATCCCGGCAAATTTAATAAACTATTGCTCAGTTCCCTATTTTCCGCTTGCAACATATTTAATATTTTTCTGCTTCTGGTTTCCATTTCCTAAAATATTCCAGTTTAACCTAATGCGAACTTACAAAAAAATTGTACAACAGTCTGTTAAAACGTCTATATATGGTTATGGCGTTCTAGACACAACACAATTAATTTATTCATCAAAACAATAAAATAGTATGAAGTGTGTCTTACCAGAGGGCGTCACTTCATTACGTAGTAAATGTAGTCACAATTTGGTTCAGCATATGCAAAACTGAGCTGCGATTCTGGCGTACTACACACTGATCAAGTTCCCGCCATGTCTTAAACGATAACGCATCTTTCTTGTAGCGGGCATTCTCGGAACTATCCTCATAGGCGCGGTGTATTCAAAGCGACACACATAAATAGTTTATAGCCGATTTATGGCTAGTTTTGCTGTGACGTCCGAATGTGTGTTGCCACAAGTAAAGCGTACGCCACAATTGAGTTTAATGCAGACACAGGTTGCCACAGTTAATGCTGCACATACACACACACACACACACACACACACACACACACACACACACACACATCCATATAAGGTGCATTGGCTTTTCAAAACATGTAAGAGATACGAGGTTGGCTAAATTAGAGTAAAGTTGCGCAATTTAATGTATATATTGTATATATCCCGTTGACAGAGTTGGAAAATTCTGACTACTCCTGATGATACCCGTGAAAAACCGAATATCGTCATTTTTTATTTTATTTTTTTCCGGCTCCGTTCGAAGAGATATCACAAAATAAATTTACTTTTACAAGATAATGCACTAAGATTTTAAAGCTGACGTTTCATTTTCTAGGTCTCATCTGCAACTTATTTTTTTAAATACGGACCCGGATTTATTTAATTTTTTGCAAGCATTCGACCTCCTAAAACCAACGATGCTTCACACTTAATATTTGAACAGAAGATTTAAGATTCTGTCATAAGAGACAATTTATTAGAGAGAGACGGAAAACTAGAATCTTGCCAAATTCACAAAGGATAATTTTAAATATTCTAAAGGTATAAATGCATTACATATCTGGTTTTGACAGGTCAAGGGATTGAAAAATGAAAAGTCCAGCTCCGTATTTAAAAAAATGAAATTGATGATGAGACCTCAAAGACGAAACTTCAGATTTCAATCATCTTGTAAAAAAAAAAATGACTACAAACATGTAAAACTATTTTGTAGTATCCCTTCAAATCCAACATGAAAAAAAATTGTCATTTTCTTTTTTATTTTTTTTTTCATGTTGCATTTGAAGAGACAAACAGGAGTCTTTACTCCACTAGATCTGAACAGTGTGCAGATCTCGTTCATCTCTCTTTCAACCAATCTCGTATCTCTTACAATTTATGAAATACCACTGCTATCCCACCGAATTTGTAATACCCTGTATAACGTATTAATACTAAATATACTAACATATTGGCAGTTATATGGGGAAGCAAAAATATTGATAGTTAAAAAATATATATAATTTTAAATCTCAATATTCCAGATATGATTTGTTATGAATATTATTTCTTATCAAAGTTTAATTTATATCAGTTGTCCATATATGTAAATAAAAATTAATTTCATATTTCATATATGCTTCACTTTTGAATCATAACTATTCTTATCGTATAATAATACGTTAGAAGTATGTAAGAAGGTCTAGTAATAAGACGGATAACTCGAAGATAGAAATGTTAGTTCATTGCAAGAACTTCTGATGTTAATTTTTTTTCAATACTTAACTTATGGATATGTATGAAAAATGAAACAAAACGGATTTATTTTGAAATCATGTTTCTAATTTTCTTTATTTACTTGATTTACTACAATATCGATAAAAAATTGGGACCAGTATCTAGTTTAAGTAAACTTATTTTTGAAATTCTTTTTGGTCTATCGTCTGTATGTGGTTTGTTTTTCCAACGAGATTAGACAATCTTAGCAATAACCCACATATGCCTATAAATACCACAAATAAAACAAAAATTACATCAAATATATTATCTGTATAAAGATACAACTTTACAAGAATGAAGTAAATTAAATAGCAAAAATTCTTCAGACAAGTATAGCAAGCGGATTGACAAAGAGATAAAATTTATCCGGCCGTCTCTTCGTTTAAAACTTTTAAAGAGAAATTAAGTTTTTTGTGTCCCTAGATGTTTGCACCTTTTTTATTTGCATTATAATATTCCATCATAAACTTTGAAGAATTACCCATTAAAAAGTTGAGACACAATAAAAGCGCACGTTTTTGTCCATGGGTAATAAAAGTCCTACAGTATTTTTTAAAGAGACCCTGCTTTTATGAAGCCAATGAGATTTTAATAAAACTTTAGAAAATTTAAGTTAGTTTAGAGTATTTCCAGTCTATGTGAAAAATTTTACCAATTCAATAATATGAAAACTAAAGAAAATTTTACAGTTTTTAATTATTTTAATATATCGAGTTTTATTTTATTAATGTAAGGTTATTTATGACTAAATGTATGACAGTTACGAGATGAGGATAACAAGCGCCAAATAAAAATAAAATCCAACCAGAATCACTAAAAAAATAATAACTTAAACTCTTCAAAATTGAAATTCTAAGATGTCTCCCAAAATTAAAATTGTGCTTAAGCCGTTATTTTTCGGATTTTTACTATTTTAAAAATGGTTAGGTTTAAAGAAAAAAAGTTAAATACAATAAGCATATTAAGTTCTTTAACTTTTTCAATTAGCTTTTTACTTCCCTCGTGAAAGGGAGTATTGTTAATCATAAAAAATCACCCAAATTATTACTAAAAACTGCTTACCCAATTTATGAAAAATTTTGGACTATCTACTTTGCTCAAAAATCAATCGTTATGTAAGAATTAACTGGTAACATTTTGGTATGCGTTCAAAATGGTGGAACAAAATGGCGGCCTAATAAAATATTTTAAAATTCAGCCTGAAGAAACTACTTATTAGATTAATTTCAAAATATATGCAAGCAATAACTGTGATATAGAGATAAGCTAGTCAAGTTTTCGAGTTGTCGGAACAAAATAGCGGTCAGTCAATTTTTTTTAATTAACGCAACAAGACCTTATTCAATTGAATTTGTTTTAAGTTATGCTCAAAATTCAAGTGTGGCATGGGTTGAAACTATTGGTACTAATCCAATACGATGGAACAAAATGGCGCTAAATAAAAATTTTTGAAAAGATAATATACATGTGTTATCAAATGACTATGTACTGAACTAAATTCGTCAAACTTTAATATTTCTAATAAAAGGAGAGAGTCATAACGAGGGAATTTCCGGGTAAAGAAAACTTACCGTTTTTTTTTTACTTTTTACAACGTATGGTGTCACAAATTTTCTATAGCCATACGACAATATACAGCACTTTTATAAAAACTTTTAACTATATAACAAAACAGAAAAGTTTCCGTGATTACGGCGTTACCAGTTAGGAGATAAATACAAATAGCACTAAATATAGAGCTAATCAATTTAGTATCATTAATAGGCTAATCAACGTACAGTGAAGCTCTTAATCTAAGATAAAAATACAGAAAAAATAAAAATGTGGTTAATACTAGAAAGCTATAAAGACATTTTATTTATGTTTGATTCTTTTAATAATTCCAGTGTAAACTAACATGTCCTATGGCATTCCAGGTTTATGGGTAATTTTCTAAAGTTTATGACAAAACATTGTAGCGCCAATTAAGTACGTGAGAACATTCGGCACACAAAAATTTTAATTAAAGCAGAAGTTGCCACTTTTCTTTTCATTTTGTTGGACCTTAGGAGAAAGGCAAAGTAAAATATATTAAGTTTTTTCCCTTTGTCTTTCATTTACTTTATGAACATTGCGTATGTCAATTAACAGTTGAGTAGGGTAGATTAATAATTATGATAAAATATAACATCCATGGTGTTGTTATGAGACCATAGAGAAAAATAAAGATATTTTATGTTCTGTAGTGAGGAAAGATGGCTCATTAGAGCCACAAAAATTAAGCCCAATAAGCTTCTTGAACATCTTGCCTGGTCGACGAGCTTATTATATATTAAGTAATTATGCCGCCCAGAAGGGCTTTCCTTAATCTGGTAAGAACAGGAGTCTTCTAGAATTAAATCTGGGATTGATAAATATATAGTTTTGTCGGCATTCTGCGCCAATAAAAATATTAGCATCTATTGGAAAGACATTTTCTTGGCTTACACTGTTCAGGCAGACTTCTTGCTGCAAATCGCAGATTTCACTTCGACACTACCATCTTCTTCAGACCCCCACCCATACCACTGCTACTAGTACTACTTACTATCTCCGTTATGTGTATCTAACGCTGCTAAATTGTTAGTTTAATCTTTTAGCTTCTTTATTAATTGCAGTTGTATTATTATATGATTTTTTCTAGTGCTACAAGTGTCAATTGGTTATTCGGGCTTGCTCCAAGATTATTTGGACTATCTACTTTCCCGATAACTCTATCAGCTTCTGTGTTGGACAGCTAGTCTTTTAACTGGGGTACCGAAATGCACTGGTGCGACGATGTTCATTACAATACGTCCAACTTTACAGTATACTTCTCAGGCAACCAAAACAAAAGTAATGTAGATGTCGCTTTTTTTCATTAAATAGTTTAAACCAAGTCGTACTAGGGTACAATACCATCAATGAAAGAATGATGAGCATTAAGATAAACTGTAGCACATATTCTTAATATATGCTTCAACCACTTCGGAGGTAGATGACTAAGTGGAAGATCTATATCGCACGCTAGAAAGCCACATAAAGAAAATATCAAACAAAGAAATCACTACGATAATTGGTTACTTTAACAGCAAAGTGGGAGAAACACCAAATGATAAGCACATCCGCTCAATAATAGGCAAGTACGGTCTGAGAACACGGAATATAAGAGGTGAGCGGCTAATCCAGTTTTGCATCGACAACAAATTCCATACAAGCAACAAGATTCCGAAACAACATAAACGCAGATTGTACACATGGCGTTCGCCTGATGGTAGCTACAAGAACCAGATCGATTATTCATTTAAAATACAAAGACTCCATCCTCTGTCGGTTGTGCAGCGACCATCAACTGCTCATATCCGAAGTCAAAATAAAATTAAAAGTCTGCACTAAACGTAAGCCACGCAGACATATTCTACGCCAGCTACAGGACTACCCGTGATGCTTTCTTAACGTAACTCCAACTCATAAATGCTAATAAAACTAAGTCTAATCGAAAAAGGAGGACCTGGACCATACTAAAAACGGCTTTATTAAATACAGTTAATAAACTAACACAACCCTCGACACTTAGAAAGAAACAACAGTCTAAAAAATCTAACTATAGTCCCGCATCGTGATCAACTCAAAACATTGTCGATTCAAAGTTAAGTTAGATATGCAATATCTAGATTAGTATCAAGTGTTAGCGTTTGACTATGGATTAATGTGAAAACCATATAATTTTGAGCTTAAAGGCAAACGAGTTTATTTAATGAATTATTTATAAATAAACTACTTTTCAACATTTTTTTTTCTTTTTAAATCATTATCTAAAAATTAAATTAACCACTAACTAATATATTTTAAAAGTAATTTTTATTATTCTAATTTGTTATATTTTAATAAATTATTGAATGTAGTAGTCGACCAATAAATAAAAAAAAATAATGCGTGTCCTTATGATATATTAATATCGTTTTACTTCTCTCGTAAAAGGAAAGTATTGTAATCGTGAAAAAATCACCCTCCGAAATTTTTTCAGATATTCGCTTCAGATCTTCACGTTTCTTTGCAGGGTCCCTAGACTGTCTGTTCGCGGCATAACTAAAAAACTAATTACCCGATAGACTTAAAATTTTAGTCAAAAATGAAGGATCATATGGGAATGACCTGGTAACATTTTGGTACAAATCCAATTTGGCGAAACAAAATGGCGGCCTAGTGAAATATTAAAAAACTATTTATCCAATTTATCGCAAATTTTGAACAAACATTAAGTGTTATGTTGAAATCAACTGGTAAGATCTTGATGGGAATCTAAGATGGCTGAACAAAACAGCGGCTTAATAAAATATTTAAAAATTCAGCCTGAAAAACTGCTTAATGGATTGATTTAAAATTGTGTGCCATAACTGTAGGTAGTGTAGTATAGGATCAACTAGTAAAATTGCGGTACTAATTCAAGATGGCCGAACAAAAATGGCGGCCAAATAAAATGTTTTTAGTCGAGAAAAAAAATCACCCTATCAGGTTTTAAGTCTTCACGGTAAAGCGTTGCTAGATGCCAACAAATATGTTTTTATTTCAATTTCATCGGTACGTCTGTCGGTCTATCTGTCAGTTCGCAGCTTCGCTTAAAGAATACTTACCGGATTAACTTCAAATTTTGATCATACTTTAAGGGTCATTTAGGGATGACCTTTACTTATTTAATATATTTTCAATTATGCCCAAAAGTCAAGTGTGGAATAAGTAGACATAAACTGGCAAAATATTGGTAAGAATCCGATATAATAGAACAAAATGACGCCCATTAAAAACACAAGCGCCATAATCTCATCATATCACAAAAACTGTCCACTGAAGGTTAAAAAAGACGATAGATCTACACAACAAATTAAGAAAAGACTCTTCAATCGAGCTAAAATATCAGGTGAATAGGACTAATATAGAACTGCTTCAACAAATTACAATAAAGCAATCAGGAAGGCCAAAATAGAGTCGCGGAAAAGGTTCGGTGAGGGCATATCAGATATACCCACCAGTGCCATAGTTCACAAGATTCTGACCAGGGAGCCTGCTCAGAAACTGGGATCGCTAAAACGGCCAGACGGAATCTTTACAGGCTCTAGGAAAGAAACTTTGGAGCTTTTAGCACAAAATCACCTCCTAGGTAGCTTGATGATGACTAGTCAGTCAACTTAAAATTTCGTAGGTCGACATAAACGACCTCACAGTGATGATGAACTAGCTGCCAACAAAATAATTATAGTAAGGGCAGTTCGCAGGGCCGTAAACTCTTTTTGACCCTTAAAACCGCCTTGGGAGAATGGAGTATTTCCAGCTCTGATACAAAACGGGGTGGACGCACTCCTCCCTTTCATAACAAGACTGTTTAGATGATGTGCTGCAACCAAGGTAATATATATATAGGTACCTAAAATGAGTCGGAATGATCCTCTACCAAGTTCGCTTAGACCAATAAGTCTAACCACCTTTCCTATAGGACGAGACAGTGAGCTTTAGAGCTGCACGAGTGTGTCCACAAGGAGGAGTGTTATCGCCCTTTCTGTGGTCACTACTGTTGGACAATCTGGTGGTGTGGTTCCACTGTGGGAGGTTGATCTAGTCATCATAGTAAAAGGAAAGAGGGAAGAGATGTCAATCAACCCTAATAAAATGGTTCTAGTCCCCTTCACAAAGAAAAGGAATCTGGAGAGACTTCGACCACCTTCCTTACGGGGACAGGACACATTTTGAGCTGAAATGAAATATTTGGGAATTATCCTGGATAAAACGCTGAACTGGAATGCTCATCTGAATAAAATAATTCAGAAAGCTAAACTATCCCTGTGGACCTGCCGTGAAATCTGCGAGAGGTTATGGGGCATGAGACCAAAAAAGCTATATTGGCTGTACCTAACGGTCATAAGACCAATGATAGCCTATGATTCTGTAGCCTGGTGGAGCAAGGGACATCAAAAAGTTGCCCAAGCCAAGCTGAGCGGACTGCAGAGACAGGCTTCCTTGGCAATTTCAGGAGCGATTCGCTCCCCTTCGACAGTGGCCATGGAACTCCTTTTGAAACTTCCACCACTCCACCTATTTGTGGAAGGGGAAGCAATGAGGACAACATACAGACTCTACCATGTCACCAACAGCATGGTGGGTAGCAGGAGTTACATGGAATCATCCAACATTCTGAAAGTTGTGAAAAACCATTACTTGTTGAGAAAGCCATCAGAAATGCTACCAAAAACTGCTAGTGCACAGCAACCCTATTCAGTGATCTTTCCAGGAAGAGAGAAGTGAGATCAGAATCAGAATCAGAAATCTGTTATACTGAAAGGAGAGCTGTGCTTATTCACAGACGGCTCCAAAACCAATAAAGGTGTAGGAGCTGGAATCCATCGGGTAAGGCCGAAGATTGATCTGTCAGTAAGACTGACCTCAATATTCCAAGCAGTAGTTCATTCTATCGAATTGTGTGCTAGAATATTGCAGGACCAACAAATAACATATAAAACGATACAAATATTCTCGGATATTCAAGTGGCCCTTAAAGCACTTGAAGCGAGTCATTGTACATCCAAAACAGTTTGGAACTGCCAAAAGGCACTTGTTGGCCTGGGGAGCGACAATAAAATCGCCCTTATCTGGTTCACAGGACATGCGAGTTTGAAAGAAAATGAGTCTGCGGACCTTCTAGCAAAGAAAGGAGCAGAGACGAGATTCATGGAACCCGAACCAGCTTTAGGAGTAGCCCACGAAACGGCCAAGCGCGCAATTTTGGACTTGGTTGAGGAAAAAGTCTGTCCCATGCAAAGGCATTTATCTCTCTTCGTATGAAGAAGAGGATAACAGAAAATCTGTTAAATATGAACAGAATTAAGCTAAATACAGCAATAGGTCTATACACTGGCCATTGTGGTCTAAGACATCAAATGAACAGGATGGGGCTTGAAGACGAATCCGAGTGTCGCCTATGTATGGAGGATCACGAGACAACCAGCAACGTGCTGTGTGAATGCCCGGCAGCTGCCAGGATCAGATTATCCATATTCGGTAGAGATATCCTGCTGCCCGAGGACTTGAAGAATACCTCCCGAAATGAAATGATAAGACTTATTGAGGATTTAGAGTTACTTGGGGAAGTGTAAAGATAAGTGTGAACTATCATAGACTACAGAGTCGCAGTGGAAGGTCGGTTTGTTCCACTCACTTTTAACCTAACCATTGAAAAGATATGTATATATCTATTCCTAACTAATAGAAAATAATCATAAGTTCCGGGTAAAGGAAATTTACCAATTTTATTGGTTACTGGATAGCGCGTTCTTTATTTTATGATTATATTTTGCCAAGTATTTGAACAAACAAAATTTCTTTTATTTTCTCTTACTAATTGTTTTAGTATGAGTCATTTTGTTTGCTTTTGAAATAAGGTTTGTTGAAAAATAAATACTATGTACAAAATCAATTTCTTAATTTTCTAAACTAATACGCTGAAACTTATTGAATGTCCTTGCACCTATGTCACGTTGTTAAAATCCAATTTAAGAGACAAAATTGATAATCCTATAATATTTATTAACAGATATTATTATATCTGTGTTACTCCTAGCGACCCATATATCTCTTTCATTATATTATATACTCCTAGTGACCTACATATCTTTCATTGTATTTAGAATTCTACCTTTCTTATATACTTCGAATTACCTTAGTTTTAGAGAAAAGAAAAACGGAGCAATGGGAATTTCAATACCAAAATTCATTCTAAGTTACTCTTCCATGGCTTTGATATCCGCCGAAACTTTCGAAGAAAGTTCAAGCAGAACTACAGGCGGAATTTCTAAAGTTGTTTTTATAGCTTTTTTATAAATGGCATTCAGTTTCAGTTTTTAAGTTACAAGGTACTTTGGAAACTTTCCTGATATTGAATATAATGTATAGAAATGCCTTTTATTAAGAAGGTATTTTAATTTGTCATGTTTTTAACTGCTAACAACTTGTAACTATTTTTGCACACAGTTCAGAAAGAGGCTATTTTGAAAGACTTTGCAAACTATAATACATTTTTTAGTGTTTTAAACCGCTGCTTAAGTCAAGCTTGATAATGAATTTTTAATTTATTATTTTAGTAAAGATATCTCATTAAAATCAAACCAAAAATTATTCTAGTCTTCTTTTATTGTTTCATAAGATCTCATTTTTATTTGATTAATAAGATTTTCATTAAGGTCTTAAAGTTATTCTTTCAGTTAAAATTTGAATTTTAAAATACTCAACAGTTGACCCTCTCAGGTAAAGTAATTGATTTTATTTAAAACCATGCCCAATAAGGTCATATTTTATAATAATCTTAATTTTAAAGCTGATTGAACTTTTACTAAATCATTCAGTCACACAGGGTGCCAAAGAAAATCTTGTAGAATAGTCAAGGTTTACAGAAGAACTACCGCTCGATTAACTTACGATTTTGTTCTTGACTAACATTTTTAACCACTATGATTATAACCCCCGAATTTTTGCAGTTCTGACTTTTCATCATTTTTTTCTAGGAACCTAATTTTATCGAAATGGTGCATTTTGACACTATATTTTTCTATATTTTGGTTTGTAGCCGCACCCTTACGACAATTTCAATGAAAAAACTTATTGATAGTAACTCTCATTCAATATCATCAATTATTTGTTAGACGTAAACTCAAAGGATGTTTAAATGTCAAAAAATAGCATTTTGTTTCATGATCAAGGTTTGGCTAAGATCTTCAGGTTAATTACTTGGCCATTTTTTTCTTGGATAGACTTTTTAAAAATTAAGATTTCGAAATTCTATTTTTTTAAAAATTTTAGTGATCATAACCTTATTTCACCATTGGTGCTTTCTACCAATGCGTCTTTGTATCTTTTAGTATTATTTTACTTTATTGCTACATACTTAGAACAACTCTATGACAAAAAATCGGTAAATTTCCTTTACTCGTAACTTCCCTCGTTATGAATATTTTGTTTTATTAGGAATAGTGCAGTGTGTTTTAATTTAGTTCAGTACACAGTAATTTAATAACACTTATATACTTAAACATTTTTATTGGCCGTCATTTTATTTCATCAGATTTCTACCATGGCATAGGTAATAATTTAAAACAAATTCAACCAGTTTTTTTTACATTAACACAGATCGCCATTTTGCTACGTCGCGTCATGTTGAATTCGTACTGTCATGAATTCGTACCACAACATTACCAGTTTATCTCTATATCACACTTTATGCTTGCATACATTTTAAAATTAATTTAATGAGTAGTTTTTTCATGCCGATTTTTTAAATATTTTATTAAGCCATCATTTTGTTTTGCTATCTTATATTACTACCAAAATGTTACCAGTTCATTCCTATGTAACACTTGATTTTTGTGCAAAATTTCAAGTAAATTGCATAATTAGTTTTTTTTAGTAATAATTTTTTTAACGTTTCTGTAGACCGGCATTTTGTTCCGCCATCTTGAATTAGTACCACAGAGTTACTAGTTCATCTCTATACCAATTAGTTATCGCATCTAATTTGAAATTAGTTCATTAAGTAGTTTTTTCAAGCTGAATTTTTAAATAATTTATTAAGCCACCATTTTGTTATGCCATCTTAGATTTGTACCAAAATTTTAACAGTTGATCCCTACATAATACTTGATTTTTGTGCAAAATATTAGATACATTGTATAAGTAGTTTTTTAGTAATAGTTTTTTTATCATTTTACTAGACCGGCATTTTGTTTTGCCATATTGGATTTTTACCAAAATATTATCATGTCATCCCCATATGACCCTTAATATTTTACCAAAATTTGAAGTCAATCGGATAAGCAGTTATTTAGCTATGCCGCTAACAGCCAGACCGACAACCGACAGACAGACCAACGGAATTAAGAAAACATGTTTTCCGGCATGTCGGGACCCAGAATCGAAGATCTGAAAAAATTTCAGAGGGCGATTTTTTCACGATTACAATAGTTCCCATTTACGAGGGAAGTAAAAAGGCACTGATGGAAAGTGTCATTTAAAATGATCAATAATTATGGATGTACTTTAGTATTGTCCAGTAATAAGCAAATTATATTTTACTTGACTCTATATTTCTTAGTGGTAGGTTAATAAAAAATTTGAGCAAACTGTTTTTTTAACCGATCAGCTATTAACGTAGAGTCTGATACGTGAAACATCTCATGTATATAAACCTTGTTCGTTGGGTGATAATAAGTCCTAGATTAATTGATTCTCAAGGTGCAGATTGCTACAGAAAGGTTTTTTTACTATCTCAAAAATGCTTTAAGATATTGCTATGTCCGTAAAAGCAAATAAGACACAAAGGAATGTTTAATATTTTTTCTACTTTCACTAGCGATATACTTTAAACCAAATTAGAATACTTTTGCAATATGTAGCATCTTCAATTTATGTGAACCTTCTGTTGCATATTAATTTTTATGAATATTTATATAGAGTTTTATTTTTGGGAGAAAATACACGTTATACCGATTTTTTTTTATTTTGGGCAATTAATTTTTTTAAAGACAGCTCAAATTTCTAAAAAAAAATCAGTGTTTAATTTTATTTTAATGCCCAATTGTTTTATGTGCGTCTGACAATTTACTAAGAAATACAGAATCAAGCAAAACCTCTTTTTGAAATTTTGAAGTACTTAAGTACGCCTCTGATTAAGTGATTAGCCCTTTTGTTATCACATTACAATACAAAGAAAAATAGGAGGTATAATCTTATAGTTTAGAAAAAAACCATGGGGTGGTGAGGCTACAGAATATGATAGTTTCATTAATCGATAAAGTCTACTTCATGAGCGGTTCTTGTAATCCGGTTTCGGCGAACACAAACTAAACGTGTTGTAACAATTTTTGCTAGTACTTCCTGTGGCTCCCACCCACCCAGGTGCTATTACACGAATTTGGAACCCATTAGGCTTCCTCCAGTCACAACACTAACTATGGTTTATGCCTTTAATGATGGTTTTATCGACGACCTGAGCTATCTTAACGCAAGTGGGAGAGAACCACCTAACAGTATAGGTTTTGTTAAGGAAATCCTTATTTTAATTTAGACTCTGAAAGCCAAAAAGAAAAAGAAGATCACCTCTTGCGTACTCTCGATCAGCCATCGACAGCCATTTTCCACGATGAACGAAGGGACCCAAGTATAAGAGCTTTCTGTATTCTTATCACTAATTGTTCAGGGGAGGTCTTTTATTATTATTACTACTTTCTAACATTTTTTTCCAGTTCTTTCTATCCACTCTACATTCTATTTACTTAACCCTCTGAATGACCATAAAATTATATAAATTATCTCTTATATAATGCTGTCAAATTATTTTCTCCTTTAGTTCTTAACGGCTTTAAAAAGCTTTTTTTATGAATTTGAAACCAGTCATCCCTCGAAATCTCGGAAGACGTTAATGCAGAACTACCACTGGAGAATTCCCGAAGTTGCTTTTATAGCTAATTTTATGATTCCGCTTCGTTTTCTGTTGTTAAGTTACAGGTACTTTAAAAACTTTACTGCCGTTGAAAGATCGTGGCTTACGTAATAGTGTAAAGAAATGTCTTTAATTACGGAAGCAATTTAACTTGAATAGTTTTAACTCTTAATGACTTGTAACGGTTTGGAAACAGCAGCAAAATTGCAATCTGTTTAAAATGCCATACTGCTGGAATTATTTTACTATTTTTGGTGCTCCGATTTAACAATTATATTCCTAATTTTTCAAAAGTAAGGTAAACTAAAGATAAGTCAGTTGAGTTTGGTCTATGGACTTAGCAAACTTGGTCAGTTAAAAATAAATTGTTTTACATGCTCAAAATCTCTTGGATATTACTGAAACATGACTTTTGCCTGATGGCGATAGTTCCGTAAGAGAATAAAAGGAAAAATTGGCTTTGTTTCTAAAGTACGTCCTTCTAAAAATTACGCCAAAATGATATTTCTTTTGTTATTGAAGGGTTATTCCTGTGTTTAAGAAATATATTATATTTTAGTGGTACAAGCATGCTGGCCAAAATACAGGAATCCTACCTACCCTTAAGTATTAAAAAAAATCAACCCTTAAACCTTGGATAGATTGAGTAACATGAAAACAATAACTTAACTATATCTATAGAAACTTGTACTTGACAGAATAATAAAGTCGGTGTTTTATGTGCAAATAAACATTGCTCAGTACGAATTGGGTCTAATAGGTCCAATAAATAAAAAAAGTCGTAATAAGAGAAATTACTGTTTAATGTAAAATATGGTTACAGCCTACCATATTTAAAAAATTTGAAAGTAATGAACATTTTTTTATGAGCAGATTTTATCAGCTAAAGTAAACCTGACCCTAAGATGTTAATTTAACATCCCCGTTAATTCCAGATAAGTCAACGTTTGGAGTTTTAGCAATAAAATTAGGAATGTAAATGAACTTGTATGTCTAACTTTATGACAAAAAATAGAAGTACGACTAAAAATAAAAGTTACAGAAATCCCGTAGTCATTTAATAGTTCTTTTTAAGACATTTTGACCGATGCCGATGCAACGCTTTTCTGTGATTTATAGCTCTTCCACTTTTAATCAAGGAAAAGTAGAAAATCTCATGCTATCGCGAACTACATTTTAAGCAATTGAATAAATTCGTACTTTAAATAATTTACTACAGGCAATGAAGAACTAACAAGCTGCTTCGTGTGAAAGTTTTGTTCCATAGACGCTGAATATGTGCGCGAAGAAACTTTTTTTAAATGATATTTTTTCATCAATTTAATAATTAAGTATGATATACCTAAGTAACAACAGCAAAACGTTTAAAACTAAATCTAAGTTAGTAATTATTTGAAACGATGAAGCTTTTTGTTACTGCTGTTGAGCAATTTTGGCAGATCATGCAATTGTCGGTTCGGAAATTGTGTGGATCATAGTATCTTTGTTATAACGTTGGTAGAACATGAAATTACAATATATTAACATAAATAATAAGTAAGAATTTTATTTTAAGTCCCAAATAAAACATTTTTTTCGCTATTTAATAATAATAATAATATGTCAGTATAAGAAAGGCTAGGATTCAGGAGGATGAATTTGAGATGCAGAACGGTCAGAGTATGGAAGCAATGCGACATAGAGATACCTACAATTATCTTGGTATAAAGCAAGGACAGTTTGCGACAAGCGAGTTTACATAAATAATACAACAATTACTAAAATTAAAACTTAACAGCAGAAATTTGTCTAGTGCAGTTCACACCTACGCTTGTTCTGTGCTTGGCTATTCATTTGGGATTATTAAGTGGTCCAACACTGATATCAGTAACGTGCAGCGAAAGATCAAAACTCTACTCACAAACACATACAAACATCATCCAACAAGTGCCATAGAACGTACGACAATTCCACTGCATCAAGATGGAAGAGGATTAACAGATATCTCAAAGCAGCTAGACCAACAAATCATCAATTTACGAGGCTATTTTCAATAAAAAAGCACACAAATCTGACTTACATTGAAATATATGTGATTCGGATCACTTTACGCCTTCACAGCTAAAAGAGCAGCAAGTTTCAACTCATCAAAAATCTGTAGATGAGAAACTGAAGAGTTGGAGGGAAAAGCCTCTGCGTGACAGACATTTAAATGAAGCCAGTCAGGATTACGTCGTCAACATAGCGTCAAACTACAGGCTGTTTCCTAGTTCCCATACAAAATCAGCTAACACCAACCAAAAACTACTTAAAATATATAACGAAAGATGCCACAGTAGTTAATGACAGTTGCAGGTATGGATGTCGGATGTCAGAGACCATATAACATGTCACCGGGGAATGTCAAATGTTCGCTAGGAGTGAATACACGTTGAGACACGATTCATTATCCATTCTGCAGCAAGAACTAGCAGAGGAATTACAGTTCTTGCAGGAACAAAAAGTGCCATATTATATGTACAACCCTGAGCCAATTTTAGAAAATAATCTTTACAAGTTCTATTAGAACCGCACTGTTTTGACAGACCAAACTAACTTTTATAATGGACCATATCTTATTCGTATACATAAAAGGGCAAGAAAATTAACTTTGATAGAGGTGGCTATACCGAATACTCATAATTTAGAAGATAAATACAGAAAAAGTTTTGCCTCTGGATGTCCAACACTATCGAACAATTCTTACCTGGGTAGAAGAAACCAGAAAATCCATAGTTAGTTAGCTCAAAAGTATGAATTCCTGGAAACAGCACCACCACCGTATTATAAATATGAGCCGGTTCTCATCAAGGGAACATTTACTCTACTGGGACCGACCGACAATCAGATAGAACAATTAATCACAACACATCTGACATAACCTTAATTAAAAAACTAAACAAAACAGCTATAGATATCAACATAGTCTGCCCACTATCCCATATCATCATTAAGACGGAGTCAGAAAACGTTACCAAGTATGAATAGATATTAAGCAAAGCCGGCATAATATCAGTAGTGATATCATCAACTATCTCAAACAACATGACAAAAAACTTGACTAAATTAGGAATTCCTGAAAAGGTAATATTTACTATTCAAAAAGCCACAATTTTGCAAACATGCCACATCTCAGAAAGGTTTCCAGCTGCTAACTGAGGAAGCATGAATCAACTAATAATAATAATAATTCATATTTAGCACCTCGCGGTCATAAAAGGCACATGACGATGCGTCAGCAGTGTTCCATCAAGCCTTCTGCAAGAAATTTAAATTAATTGATAAAGTAACACCATTACAAATACTTACCTCTGGACTACATGGAAAACAACGAAGTAAAAATTTACCTGGATAAGACCATTAATACCGACTGACAAAAGCCATCAATTCATGAGTGATCCAAGTAGGGACAGTTTTGGTATCATCCGGTGGTCGACACGGATATAGAGACTCTTGACAGGCTGCTGAGAACAACGCTGATCGCACACCCTCTTCATCTGCCAAATTCTTCTGTGTGCAGATTGTATATATCTAGAAGCAAGGGAGGAAAAGGCCTGAGAAATATTAAATTTGCTTACTCATAGGAGGTAAGTAAACTCTATACTTACTTTAAGAACGCCGATCTTCCTTTTCACCAAGCGATGGCTCAAATCGATCGCAACTTGTCTCTAGTTGACTTGAGTGCAGAAAGAGCGCCTGAAGCAAATGGTAGAGAATTGGCTTCTGAGGTGGAGGATACCTGAAGACAAAACGAGTTACATAGCCGATACGCAGCAGCACTAAATGGAAAGGACGTCGATCCGAGTCTTTCTACACTATACCTGAAGAACGGTTACTTTGCACCATAAACTAAAGGCTTCATTGGCGCAATACTAGATCAGGTCATCTCCACCAAGAATTATAAAAGGTTTATATTAAAACAGAACTTAACTAATGATAGGTGTAGACTTTGCAATGAAACTTCAGAAACCATCCAGCATATATCGTCGGGCTGTTCATATTTAGCACCTGGCGATCATAAAAAAAGACATGACGATGCGGCAGCAGTTTATCAAGCCATCTACAAGAAATTTGAATTAATTCATAAGGTAACACCGTATTACAAATACTTACCTCAGGACTGCACGGAGAACAATGAAGTAAAAATTTACTGGGATAAGATCATTTATACCGACCGAGAAATCCAGAATAACCGGCCGGACATAGTAGTATTTGAAAGAGACAAGAGTGTCCATATAATCGGCATGAGGATTCCAACTGACAAAACATTCATGAAGCACGTGTTGCAAAAATAACGAAGTACGTCGATCTGGCTCAGAAAATCAAAGATATTTACCAGCTAAAACAGGTAGTGAAATCATTTGCATTAAATGAAAACCGAGAACTAATTAATGTAGAAAATTATTATACCCATAAGATAAAAACAACAACATATGGGACCAGTTTGGAGATTTTAGCTTTATCAGAATTATTAAAATTAAATTTTTATGTATCTTCGAAAAACAGAAGGGCGAAAATAAAAAAGATCACATTAAGAACCAAGCCAACCATTAAAAATAGATCAAAACATACAGCAGCTATACTCCTTTTACTTACTAGAAACCCATCAGCAGGACATTTTGAACTTATTAGACCAGAATACGATAAAAGCCACAATATCCCCAACATCTTATAAGACTGAGGAGTGAATGATTCACGAGCCCCAAGTGTTTAGTGACCACTAAGGCAGAAATTAAAAGACAACGAATGACATTTTATGTTTATGTTATTTCAGAGTAACTGAGTGACACAGTAGCTGAACAGCGACTTATAGACCAAAAAAGAGTAATAGTGAAACACAATAGATTAAACGTCATTTGAAATTGAGGAAATAAAAAAATAGATAACCAAAGAAATGGTAGAACCTACAAAATAACGAAGAAAAAGTATATCTAGACAAACAACAGGAGAAAACACAGAACAAGCGAACAGTAGCCTATCCATATATAACCAGATTTCAACAGTGTATAAAGATCCTAATAAAGAAGATCAAAAGGCAATTGAAATAGAAAACCGCCATAAAAATGAAGAACAGATGATCAGGAATGAAATTGAGAGTAATATCATTAAATAGCAAGAGAACTACCCAATGACTAGACCTGTACTACCTAAATTGTATGTAAATAAAAATACGGAAAGCATAATAAAAATAATTAACACAAAAATTATCAAAGATTATTTAGAGGACAATCCTGGACTAGAGGGAATACATATGGTTATATATGCCTGTGCCTATACAACAGTTACCCTCAATATAAACAAAATGTAAATAACGGGATCAACAATAAATATGAAACGAAATACATTGATAGAACAACGCAATATCTACAAGGAAACAAAAACAACTCTTTAACTAAAAAAAAATAAACATATATCAATGAACAACAGCCAAGAAAAAGTAAGACAAACTTTAGAAAGCCTAAAACAAAAACTGCAGTGTACGCAGCCTGTCTTAAAAGGTATAATGAATCTAATGAAAGGAAAACCCAAAACATGTTATTTAGAAACAAAGAAAGACAATTCTGTACAAACTTAACCAACACCAATATACCAGATACAATACTTCCAAGTAAAGCACAAATAACAGAATACTGGAGTCAAATGTGGTCAAAACCAGCAAAATACAACCAGAACGCCAAATGGATAACTGATGAATTTATGAGACAAGAATATATAGAAGAACAGAAAGAATACCTGGTTACTAACGAAGATCTATTAGCAGTAATTAATAAAACACATAATTGGAAACACAATTATAGAAAATCCAGAGCTTACACCAGAATTCATCACTGATGGTAGAACTTTCATAAAACCTAAAAATGAAAAAACTTCAGATCCACAAAATTACCGACCGATTACGTGTCTACCAATAATTTATAAAATTATTACAGCCATGATTTCTAATAAATTGAAAATCACTTAAATAAACATAACGTAATCACTGAAGAACAGAAAGGATGGAAGAGAAATACACCGGGATGTAAAGAACAATTGATAATGGACACCATCATAATGAAAAGAGCACAAACACATATGAAAAATCTGCACGTAACATATATAGATTATAAAAAAGCATATGATATGGTTTCACATGACTCGTTAAAAAAGACTTTGGAAATTTACAAAATACACACAAAAAATTCAGCGATTTCTCTCTACTATTATGAAAACGTGGAAAACTAAAATAATATAGAACACGTGCAAAAACATTATAGAAACTGATTTTATTGATATTAAACGTAAAATTCATCAGGGGGATTCTCTCAGCCAGCTCTGGTTTACGATGTATCTTAACACCCTATCAAATATATTAACTACCTCTATATATGGATATGCAATTAAAGAAAGAAATGTTCAACATAAGATTACTCATTTAATTTATAATGTATTTTAATGATATAAAAATATATGCTTCTATTATACACCAAATGCAAGGACTTCTACAAATTACTGAAAAAAATTCAAAGGACACAATATTGAATTTGGTACGAATAAATGTAAAATGGTACACATAGAATGGGGTTAAGTGGAAAAAAGAAAACGAAGAAATGACACTTGAAAAGAACATAATAAAAGTTAGAAAGAAACGAGCTATATAAATATCTTGGTTTTGGTGAAAATATTACTATGAATCAAACAAAAATCAAAAATGAATTGATAAGTATATTTTAACAAGCGAACAGTAGCCTATCCATATATAACCAGATTTCAACAGTGTATAAAGATCCTAATAAAGAAGATCAAAAGGCAATTGAAATAGAAAACCGCCATAAAAATGAAGAACAGATGATCAGGAATGAAATTGAGAGTAATATCATTAAATAGCAAGAGAACTACCCAATGACTAGACCTGTACTACCTAAATTGTATGTAAATAAAAATACGGAAAGCATAATAAAAATAATTAACACAAAAATTATCAAAGATTATTTAGAGGACAATCCTGGACTAGAGGGAATACATATGGTTATATATGCCTGTGCCTATACAACAGTTACCCTCAATATAAACAAAATGTAAATAACGGGATCAACAATAAATATGAAACGAAATACATTGATAGAACAACGCAATATCTACAAGGAAACAAAAACAACTCTTTAACTAAAAAAAAATAAACATATATCAATGAACAACAGCCAAGAAAAAGTAAGACAAACTTTAGAAAGCCTAAAACAAAAACTGCAGTGTACGCAGCCTGTCTTAAAAGGTATAATGAATCTAATGAAAGGAAAACCCAAAACATGTTATTTAGAAACAAAGAAAGACAATTCTGTACAAACTTAACCAACACCAATATACCAGATACAATACTTCCAAGTAAAGCACAAATAACAGAATACTGGAGTCAAATGTGGTCAAAACCAGCAAAATACAACCAGAACGCCAAATGGATAACTGATGAATTTATGAGACAAGAATATATAGAAGAACAGAAAGAATACCTGGTTACTAACGAAGATCTATTAGCAGTAATTAATAAAACACATAATTGGAAACACAATTATAGAAAATCCAGAGCTTACACCAGAATTCATCACTGATGGTAGAACTTTCATAAAACCTAAAAATGAAAAAACTTCAGATCCACAAAATTACCGACCGATTACGTGTCTACCAATAATTTATAAAATTATTACAGCCATGATTTCTAATAAATTGAAAATCACTTAAATAAACATAACGTAATCACTGAAGAACAGAAAGGATGGAAGAGAAATACACCGGGATGTAAAGAACAATTGATAATGGACACCATCATAATGAAAAGAGCACAAACACATATGAAAAATCTGCACGTAACATATATAGATTATAAAAAAGCATATGATATGGTTTCACATGACTCGTTAAAAAAGACTTTGGAAATTTACAAAATACACACAAAAAATTCAGCGATTTCTCTCTACTATTATGAAAACGTGGAAAACTAAAATAATATAGAACACGTGCAAAAACATTATAGAAACTGATTTTATTGATATTAAACGTAAAATTCATTAGGGGGATTCTCTCAGCCAGCTCTGGTTTACGATGTATCTTAACACCCTATCAAATATATTAACTACCTCTATATATGGATATGCAATTAAAGAAAGAAATGTTCAACATAAGATTACTCATTTAATTTATAATGTATTTTAATGATATAAAAATATATGCTTCTATTATATACCAAATGCAAGGACTTCTACAAATTACTGAAAAAAATTCAAAGGACACAATATTGAATTTGGTACGAATAAATGTAAAATGGTACACATAGAATGGGGTAAGTGGAAAAAAGAAAACGAAGAAATGACACTTGAAAAGAACATAATAAAAGTTAGAAAGAAACGAGCTATATAAATATCTTGGTTTTGGTGAAAATATTACTATGAATCAAACAAAAATCAAAAATGAATTGATAAGTATATTTCAATATCAACTAGAAAAAAATCTCAAATAAAAACTTAATTCGAGAAATGTGGTTAAGGCTGATAATTCGTTCAAACAAACAAAACAAAGAAAAGTATGCTTTATTGCCGCAGAAAAATTTTAAAATTTTATGGACAAAGCAAAATATACCTAAAATAAGACATATCAAAACATTAATCGAAAAGAATTTCGATAGGTCAATGCTTTTTAAAAATGTAAATTATCAATTTACCAAATCGTAAAACACACGTTAGAATATAACGTAACATTGCCGCAAAACAGTTAATGAATCATAATAACCTTATAAAAGTAAACAAACACACATGTACGAGGTGAATAATTTCGATGACATTGAAATCAAAATTGCAACTATGCGACCTTAAACTCTATGTTATTATAGTTATACAAATAATTGTGATGTTAAACAGAAGGTATAATGAACTAGTGTAGAATGTAGTATACAAAAAAGAATTAAATTTTTTTTTTAATCCAATACCTAACAAAAATAATTAAGTTTTAAGTGAATGTTCGACAGTTCTTTTCTCTATATGATGATTTTCAAAATTCTATGTTACGAGTTAGGACATGACGATTTAAGTAAACAAGCGAATTTAGTGACAATTTAAAGAGACTTACTCGCTGTAAAAATCATTAACGCTGTAAAATGGTCTCTCAATGAGGTATGCTTTGGTGTTTTTTCGAAATTGTGCAAGCATAGGGATAGATTTTAAATGTACTGGCAGATTGTTGTAAAGTTTTATGGCGTTGTAAATAATTGATTTTTTTATTAATTCTGAGGAAGGAATGGGAAGATATATATCATGCCTAGAGTTTCTGGTAGGGTATACATGTTGTGGCCTTTCTGGGAGGATGTTTATATGTTTATTCAGCAAACATGCCGTTTCCAAAATAAATAATGCAGGAAGTGTTAATATTTCATGTTTTTTGAAATAGTATTGGCAGTGAGCTCTATTATTTAGACCAAACAAATAACGAATGGCTCTCTTTTGAAGCATAAAAATACTACGAAATTGCTCGGTGGTACAGCAGCCCCAAAAGGGAAGGCCATAGCGGAGGTGGGATTCAAATAAAGAAAAATAAGTAAGTCTGGCAGAAGGAACGTCTAGTTCTTTTGAAACTGATCGAATGGCGAAGCAGGCGGAAGAAAGTTTTTTAGTTAAGGTGTCAATATGATTAGACCATTTTAGGTTGTTATTTATATTTAAACCCAGGAATTTAACCGACTCTACGTATTCAATATTGCTGTTATGTACCTGAAGTGGTTGTAAAGTTCCCTTATAAGATAACGCCACCGTTTTATCGACATTAAAACAAAGCATATTGGAATCGGACCAAGCCTTAATTATAACCAAGTCTTTGGAGATACTAGAGTGTAAAGACGTTGTATCAAAATTACTCCAAGTTATGCTTGTGCCGTCAGCAAAAAGGGAAATTCTTCCATTAATTTTAAGGTTCGTGATATCATTAATGTATAACAAAAAAAGAATAGGTCCCAAGACTGAACCTTGAGGGACTCCACTTGTAATCAACTTACAATCAGAATCGGAACCATTAGCCCTTACAAGTTGTTGCCTTTTCCCAAGATAAGATTTGAACCAATTTAAAGAAGTACCACGAATTCATAAAAATTTAGTTTGTTTATCAGAATTTCATGACTAACACAATCAAAGGCTTTCGCATAGTCACAAAAAACTGAGACAGTTGGGTGGTTGTTATTGAGAGATAAGTAGACGCCTCTAAGCAACGTGAACATGGCGTCGCTGGTGCACTTGTTGGGTAGAAATCCGAACTGCTCCGGGGATATTATCTGATGTTTCAGGAAAAATGTCATAAGACGATTCTTCAGTAGCTTTTGATGATTTTTGATAGCACTGGTAGTAGTGCAATTAAGCGATAATTGCAAGAGTTAGTTTTTTCGCCGCCTTTATGAAGTGGAATAACGAGGGAGAAACGAAAGAGGGTCCAAACTTGGCGAGATACTAGAGCTAACATTTTTGCTTATATTAATAAAATAATCATTTAGATCATTAGCCCCTGGCAAGATCTGAGTCACAGGGTTTGATTTATTTCTGAGGTTATTGATGATGGACCAGGTTTCTTTTAAAACGTTATTTGAGTTTGTTAGACGTTTTCGGTAGTGTAATTTTTTTGCTGACTTAATAAGAGTAGTGTAGATCCTCCTATAGTCAGAGATATAGTCGCTTAGGTTTGATATTCTTAAGAAGGCCTTGTTAAAAGCACTTAAAGTTTTATTTAAAAAAGTTTTGAAGTTTGTGTTGACATTATCAGATTCAAAATTCCAATCGGTGTTAAAGCAAATATTATGAAAATACTGAGAAATTTGCGGCCGAGAAAATTCTGCCCCGATGGCGAGATCTTGGTAAGGGCCTAATAGGTAAGCTAAACCTGGAAATTACCGCCTCGTGATCGGAAAGACCTGAGTTATAGACCTGTGAATGCACCTCTGATGGAGAAAAATCAGACGCCATGTAATCGATGATAGAAGAAGAGTTTTTTGAAGTTCTAGTTGGCGAGGATACATGCATTGAAAGACCGAAAGAGTCGAATATAGAAATTAGATATTTTTGGATGGCACAAATAGTAGCATAGTCAATATTAAAGTCTCCGCATAGAATTTTTTTACCTTTAATCGGTAGACTGTCTAGCAAACTTACCAGGCTATTTAAAAATGATTGTACATCAGAGTTTGGTGATCTATAAATACAAATTACATAAAGATCAAGGTTTTGATTATATACCATAGAGAATTTTCGCCATTCCTTTATTAATGTACTCGTTTGGTGTTATGAGATGGACACAAACAGATATAGAAAATATTCGTATTTTGATAAGATCTCGATTGAGATTACCGAAAGTTGCATCAAAATGCTTGTAAGGAAGAAATATCATTAAATCGAAAAGAGGGAGGTAGAGGTATTATAGACTTACATAACTTGCTTCTGGATCAAAAAGAAAAATTAAAGTCAGATTTTGAAAATAAAAACAACCAACTCCACAAACAATTTTTGAAGCAGATCTAAATTATTCATCCTTAAATTTAGCAAATGACGAAGAACTGGACATTAACAAAGCATAACAGATCAGAAAAAGAAAGCATGAGTGTCTAAACCGCTCCATGGTAGGTGTTATAATAATGTAAATTGAGAATAAATAAGCAAAGCCTGACAAAATATCATATCGTATCGATATAGCTGTACCTTCTGTTGCCAACGTAATTCAAAAATATGCCGAAAAAAAAACAAGAATTAGCTATCTAAATAGAAAGAATATGGAAACAGAAACGAGTTATTATACTACCACTCATAATTTCAATGACACCAGAATCATTTGGAAATAATTTAAAACATTTAAATCTAGAATAGAACGTTCATACACAATCTCAAAAAGCTGTCATCTTTCATATCTGTGACCTAATGAGAGCCTTTCTGAATCAAAAATAACATTAACCTACCAATAGACTTGATCCCGTATATAACTTCAGAACCAGATTAACTGAGAATCCGCAGGGAAAATGATAATAATAATAATAATAATAAATACTCAGGGGTATAGAGAAATGCTTTTGTATCTCTCTATGCACGGGCACGCGCTCCCGTGGTACCCTAGCCAGCAATATGCTGTCCTTTAGCCTCTTATATCCTCGTCGTCCCCAAAAACCCATCTTCTCCCTTACCTCATATTTCCTATCACCCCCCGAGAAGCAAACCTCGTTCGCAGAATATAAAAATCCTTGGCAGTAGGTTAAATGCAATCCTTCTATGAAAATATACAATCTACGGAATAAACAGGTGAATCGACATTGTACCACCATAACCTCTTGTCGCGATCAGGATTTAGGTAGAGGCTCCTGTGTGTTAAATGAGTTACAGTTTCCCTTGACTAGCGACACGAGCAACGTGATATCGAGTATGGCTACTGCAACAACCCCACCACCTCTTGTGGCACCCACCACCTACGCTACCTGCCCAGCTTTCGCTGTTTCTGATGAGACACATGTCACCAATCTTCAGACCAGGAAAGTTGGAAATCCAAGGAAGCGTATGAAATGGACACCAGAAATAAATTATTTCACAATGCGCTCATATTATAAGATCACTAGATTTGAGATAGTCTTGACCACCTAACAGACCGGTCATCATAGTGCTTTCCTTCAGAAATACCTTGATCTTCAGAACATCACCGAGAAACGCATTGCTGACCAACGGCGAGTAACTGCCCGGAATAAACTTTTGACTGAACCAATGCCGGGACAACTTAAAGGAGAGGTGCAGTTTGAACTTGAGAACAAAAGCGTTGAGCCCATGACTCCGCTTACAACAGAGGAACCCGAGGACAAGACATCATTGACAAAGCTAACACTCAGGACGATGGAAAAATATCAGTATACAATGAACTCCAAAAAGCTGTTACCTAGTTTAACGGCCTAGATTTAAATCAAAGACCTAAGCTGCCGAAACTTAGAACTAGTCGGAAGACTAACAGCATCCTTAAGATTTTCAACACCATACTAGCAGTTCGGAGTATGACAGCCCTGAGAAGCTCCGCACACTCATCTACTGCTCTACCGTCGCCATACTTCGATGCTATAAAGAACAGTGCATTCCAAGAAAAAAAAACAAGCAAAACTACACACCAACAAAAACCCATATGGCAGAAAAGACTTGAGAAAACAATTGATGATTTTAGACAGAAAGTAGGAAGACTCACGGAATTTCGGAAGAATGAACACCACTCCAGCAGATTTAAAACGCGCATTAAGAAGATATGACAAAACCCACCGATCTCAACCATCAATAAAAACTAGATGAGTATCAGGATAAGCTAAAGCAAAAACTAAAAGCTAAAGCGAAACGTCTGCAGAGATACAGCAAACGTTCAAATAGAAAACAACAGAACTGGGTTTTCAACATCAATCAAAGACAGTTCTATCAGAACATCAATAACACCAAAAATCAAACCAATACTGAGAAGATGCTGCCGAGCAAAGAGCATTTGACCGAGTATTGGTCTAACATCTAGGAAAAATCAAAAGAGCATAACCAAAATGCTACATGGAAATAATCTCAAAGTGATCAAATTCAAACACCACAAATGGAACTTGACTCTATTACCAAAAAGGAAGTTAGCAGTTTTATTAAGGGAACGAGCAACTGGAAGTCGCCAGGAGTTGAGCATATTCACAATTTCTGGTATAAGAAATTTGAGGTCCTCCATGAAACTAAGGCCCGTCATTTTACCAAAATAATGCATCACCCGGAGACAACCTCCTCATTTCTCATGTTGGGTACTACAACTATGCTACCCAAAAGCAATAGAACAGCAGACCCGTCCGAGTACAGGCCTGTTGGCCCATCATGTACAAGATCCTAACAGGATACATTGCAAACCGTAGCTATCACCATATTGACAGTCATAACCTATTAGCCGGGGAACAGAAGAGATGAATTCGAGACCATCAAGTATGCAATGAACAACTTATCATCGACTCTCTGGTACTGAAGCAGGCACAGAAAAAAAACACAGCTTTTATAGACTATAAAAAAACGTTTGACAGTGTACCACATTCCTGACCCCTAGAAGTACTAGGAATATATAAAATTCACCCTATGATCATCAATTTCCTGGCAACTATCAAGCACCAGTTTAGAAAGGACCAGAGGATCTATAATGGCGATCAATCTCTTACCACTGATGAGCTAGACATCAATAGAGAAATTTACTAAGGAGACTTTTTAAGTCCACTTTGGTTCTGGTTAGCGATGAACCCCCTTTCCAAGTTGCTCAGCAATACAGGACGTGGCTTCTCGAACCATATCCCATCTTCTGTTTATGGATGATATTAAGCTCTTTGGTGGAAACCATAACGAACTAAAAAGCTGACATAACATATACCTTCTCGAAGAACATCCATATGGAATTTGAAATGGAAAAATGTAAAGCATTAAAAATCAAAAAAAAGCAAAGTCATTAATGGTTATGTAGAGAGGCTCCATTTGGTAGGGACCCAATGCAGAAATAGTTCTAGCGATGAACTAAGTATAGGCCTACAAATACCTAGTATTCCAACAAGCTAGATTGCTCCAGAATAAGCAAGGAAACACCAAGCTGAAAGATCAGTATGTTCAAAGAGTGCGAGCTCTTCTGAAAACAGAACTGAACGCCAGAAATATCATTACTGCAATTAACACCTTTTCTGTTCCGGTGCTGACCTACAGTTTCGGAATCTTGAAATGAAATGGACTGACACGGAACTAGAACGAATATAACGGACTATTCACCTAATGATGACCAAGTACAAGTCACACCACCCAAGGTCATCAACTCTCCAAATGACCTTACCAGGAAAAGAAGGTGGAAGATCTCTTATTGACTTGACCAATTCGTACTCCCAAAAGCTGCAAAAATTGGGAGATTTCTTCATCAATAAGACACAAACATCAAGCCTCTACCGCATAGTAACCTATAGTGACAACTCGTCCTTTCCACTCATTCTCGCAAGTGACAACATCATCCTAAAGTCAGTTTCAGACCCCGACAAACAAGAACAGTGGCCTCAAATGGCACTGCACGGCCGACTTCACAATGATTTGAATCAACCACACATAGATAAGGAAGCATCCAACAGGTGGTTGAAGGATGTCCAACTATTCCCAGAGACAGAAGAATTTGTGATGGCAATACAGAACCAAGTTATTAACACACGAAATTCATCATCAAAGACCGGTCCGTTGAATCCGATAAGTGTCGAAAATGTATCGAGAGATCAGGGACTATACAACATATAACGTCTGGCGGCACTTACCTAACAAACACGGACTACCTCCAGATGTGCAACATCACACACCAGAAGCTTGCCAATAAATACGGGCTCCTTTGTGCCCTATGATAATTACCAACCAAGTTCAGTGCTTAAAAATAATGCCTTTAAACTGCACTACGACTGGGCATATATCACCGACAGACGTGTGACGAATAATCGGCCTAATGGGGAAACAAAGACAACTTATTTGGTAAATGTCGCTGTACCCAAAAACAACAACGTGCTGGATAAATATGCGGAGCTGGCCAGCAGATGTGGCGACTGAATAAGGTTCTTGTGATACCGATCATCGGTAAAATGCTAGAACAGAACTTAAAAATTATAGGACTGCATACTAACACCTTCATCGATATCGAGAAGACAGTCCTGCTCAGTATTTACCACATAGTGAGAAAATTCTTACAGGACAACACATATAATTAATAGAAAGCAGCCCACTCCTTTTGATGCATGCATCTGGGATGAGCTTGGAACCCAACATTTGTTGAGAAATTGATTGTCAATTTCGATAGTAATAATAATAATAATAATAGAAGTAATAATAATGAAAACTATAATAATAGAATAGAGAAAAATATATAAATATACAATTATAAAATTCAAGTTCAGTGTTAATAAAAAGTAGCAATCACTATTCACGTACTTAATTGGAGAAAATGGATAATAGAGGGGATGAACATATTTAAGAACAGAAGGAAAGTAGGGATAAGTAGGAAATGGGATATTTTACTGTATGCTGCTTCGAAAAGATATTTGATACACGCAACCTGACTGTGTGCAGTGCTTGCAGCAGAGGAAGTAGACAATAGGACATTTAAATTGCAAAAAATAAAAAATGTGTAGGATTTTAAGAGTAAATGCCTAAATAAATAAAATTTTGGATTACATATACACAAACAGAAAAAAATTAATCCGTGAGAAATAGTTACTCTCTAAAGGATAAAGTATTTTTTCAACAAGATAAGTTATGTAGTATAAGTACACACAAATACGTAATGTACATTTTGGAATGACTGATTCCATTATTATTGTAATAATGACTTTTTATTAGTAAGCGCGCCTATGTAGAGTCCCATGATCAACACCTTGTACAAAATCCATTTTACTGTGTTTATGAAAACGCAATAAGGTTAATAACACGTTGTGCGTAACTATAAAACAAAACCACCTGGTAACACTAAACTAAGACTATTATAACGTACAATCGTTAATTTAATACGTCAAGCCTAAAAAATATACTTATAGCAAAATTATGTTCCCTATCGCTTTTAGAGAAATAGACCTCCTTGCTGCTAAGGTTATTGATGCAAGTACACATCATAATTGTATGCAAATGTGTTTGCATACAATTATGATGTGTGTTTGTGTATAGCAAATAACCTGAAGTTACCTACTATACAGCAACTCAGAATATCCCCTTGAATGTTCACTATTAGACTCAACGATTAGGTTTATCTAACTACAGTTAAACTATCCTATTGAGAAAACTTCGGCTTTGTGGAATAAGAATTTTAAAATCCAAAATTTGCCAGTTTGCTAAAGAACAGAGCAGAGTTAGTATAGATAAAATAATATTGTCTCTAGAATTGATATATAACACGTCAATTATTTTTAGTTTTTTTTGTAATATTAAGGCCACCATTTTTTGTTATTCGTGTAGGTTATTGTTTTAAGTTTGATAGATCCTCATCTGGAAATAATATTTTCGGTTAAGGTGAGTTTTATAAACCTACAATGTTTACACTATTTTAATATTATTTTGGAGGATTATTGTAAATTGGGCATTTTTAAACATAACTAACCTTGAAAGAGTCAGATTTTTTAGTAAAAGATCATTAAAAAACTTGTTAAATTTTCCCTCTTCAAATACGATTTTTAACGTCCTCTGCGGAAGTTAAAGCATGTAGGCTGTTGGTAATAACTAAAATACAGACTACCTAACCTAACCTAACCTTTATTTATAATAAATGTTTTTTTTTTTGTAAAACTTACAGAAAACATAAAACATTTTCTTTATATTTTACTGAACGACTTCCAGCCGTCTTTGACACGTGATTAGTCTGAAGCTTATTCATTATCTCTCCCACTCTATTCCGACGTTGACAACCCCGGTACTGATTTCGTAATATATTTTTTAGTTCTTTTTTTAACAAAACTTATAATTAATAAAAATGCCGATTAGGTTAAATTAGGATTGGTTAGGTCTGCTGCAAAGAAAGCGCGGAATATTTTCGTTTCTGTATTCTGTATTCTGTCAAAAGCCTCACCATAGAGAGTTTTTGCATTAAAAAGTAGTGAAAATTGTGATTTTTTTCATTTTTATTTTATTTTTTTGAAAAAAAGTGAATTTATCAAGAGTTTTTGATTTTAATCTACTCTATCATATGTTATAGTATAAAGTCGAAAAAAACCTAAATTGTTTGGGTTTATAAAGCTCATTAGACCCCATATTTTCATATTTCTTTGGGATATAAATTATGTCACATTTTTACTAATTTTAAATTCAAATGTAAAAAATCTTTATTGCAGGGGACAGAGAACATCAAAGGACAATTATAATAGTCGTATTTTTATTTTACTTTGCGGAAGATAAATGATAATATACTATATATAATAATATTAGAAAGTTACAAAAATCGACAAATTTGGACAGTCTGCTATTTACACGCCTGCACTGCAAGATACACACTGAGTGGAAAAACGATGAGGTGATCTAAACAATAAAAATCCTTTTCTATTATTTAATGTTTCTCTCTTACGACCGAAGCACTGATGAGTCTCGATAGCATGAAAGTATTTGTACAACTAGTATGTGTCTATAAAAACTTAAGGTAAATGCTACAATTTCTTATGTTTATTTAAATAATATTGTTTATATTATGTATCGAAACATTCCGTAGATAGGCTAGTCTACATGTTGAGATATGTAATTTTATTAAATATTTGCTTCAATCAATTTAATGTTAGATATTTTTATTCAGTTGCGAAAAAGCCAAACAGATTTTGGTTTGTCATCACGCAACAAATAATTTAAAAATATATCTCCCTTGTTATAGACATAAAAATTGTTTTTTTAAATTTAAAGTAACTGTGATTTTAATGAAAAATTCAAATTTATCTCGAAAAAATATATATATGAAAAATTAGCAATTTTTTCTTATTTTAAATGTAATGACTTATTTTTATCAAATCCTTAAAATCTATATAACATGTTCTATGTAAAAATATAATCGTTTTCGAAATATTAAAGTTAAAATATCTATTTTTTTTTACTTCAAACAAGCGGTAGAAAAATGGATAAAATAGAAACAAATAAAATCCATGTTCATATCTTACAATTTTATTTTGCCTCCAAAAGAAAGAAAACAATATGGTGTTACATATATTAAAGTAATAATATAACCCGTATTAACATTTGAATTAGTGATTCCGCAGAGAGGAGATAAGCCTTCTTTCGTTCCGTCTGGTAAAACGACAGAAATATATCATCTCGTCGAAAATGTCCCTCTAGCTCGACATATCCTTTCTCTCGTCTCGTCTCGCCTCGTCTCATTTCTCTAGTGAATATACCAGACCAGAAATCCCAATTTGTTAACAAACGATATAGTTTAAATTTGAAAGTATCCAACTGCTAATTCTAAAAACTGGAAGAAAAAATTGGCAATGAAATTAAAAAAATAAAAGTAAATATTTTGATAATTTTCATATTTGATTTTAAAACGTTCCTTAGGTATTATACAGGGTGTCCCACAAAGGGTGCCCAGATAACTTTCCTCAGAAACTTCGCGAAAAAGAAATTGGTAAACCTTAAACACTACCTAACACAAGATGAGCTGGTAAATTAAAGAAACACTTTTTTCTCCAAAAATACCCAATATTAAGCACCATTTTGATAACAGCAACACAAACTTTAACAAATCCGCGTCAGTTTTGTTTATCGCCTTTTTCATATTTCTAACAATAAAAAAAACTGACGCAGATTTGTTATAGTATTTGCTGCTTTTATCAAAATTGTCCTTTTATTGGGTATTTTTGAATATTATTAATATATATATATATATATATATATATATATATATATATATATATATATATATATATATATATATAATATATATATATATATATATATATATATATATATATATTTATATATAATTGTATTGAAGTTATGCCATCTTGTGGTAATTTTCGAAACTTGGAAGTATTTTCCAGCTGTTGGTTTTGGCCACTTTAGTCACGAATTTTTTTTTCGTGAAGCTGTAGCATTAATAGTTTCTGAGGAATGCTACCTGGCCATCCTTAGTGGGATACTTTCTATTACTTAGGGAATGAAGGGCAACCAAATTATTATTTAAATATTGCAAAAAATGCCAGATAATTTTTTAATCTTTTTATTGACTGCCTGCGATTATTGTTCTTAAGAATGTGTTCATTGCTACGTACAAAATGATCAGTTGTCTTGATAAAAGCAAAAAAACACTACTTTGTCGATACTGTAAAACGGCCTATTTACCGTCAAAGGAATGTTGCACATTTCTTTAACAGTTGTTTTGTTAGAAATTTTTGGTTCAGAATTAAGATTTTTTTTGCCCTCCCCCCCTCCCACCTAGTCATATTATTTTATCATCATCACTATTACTTTTTATTTAACCCCATCCTGCGGTCATTAGGTTAGGTCCCACATAAACTAAAATTGTGTTTTTTTTTTGTCTAATTTCCAAGTTAATTTTAATATTTTGATTGAATACCCTCTTGTGTAATGGAAAATTTCTTTGACTGTGTTAAGATAACAAGAGAAGAACACACATTTTTTTATACTCTAGAGAGTTTAAGAGAAACAAGTTGTTTTTGGCGAGATGACCACTGTGTTGCATCGTCTCGTCTCTCGTAATGAGAGAAAATACCCCTCTCGTCGTCGAGACGAGACGGTACGAAATGACAGACGAGAATATCTCGTCTTGAACGCATTATTAGTTACATCTGCTATTCAATTTTCGAATTTTTGTTCTAAAAGATAAGGCATTTTTATTAAGTCTAAATGTAGAATTTCGGATTTCTTGAAATATTCTTGGTTTTAAAAGGATCCTTACCCAGAGTTTTGGAGAAAACTTGTTACACAACCAGGCTTGATATTGGAGATAAACCTAAAGCTTTTTTGCTTTGCTGTTCTTTCGGTATATTAACAGACTTAACATAGAAGTGGTACCGAAAGGATTGTACAGAAGTCTTTGTCGGGGTGCCACACTATTTAAAGAAACACCAACTACCAGCTTCTTTAAAGTCAATTAGAGAGAGCGCGAAACTGGTAAATACCTCAGCAGAATTCTGCATATAAGCGTTTTCTGTAAAAGTTAACGAAATCGACCTTTTCTTTTCGGGACGATGATGACGTGTGTCAATACCTGTGAAAGCAAGCAAAAACAGGATGTTTTGAAGTCCAAATTGTTATAGCTCCTTTGATGAGTATCTACTTTCCGTTGTTTTCCCACGTTCAAGCTTGAAGAAGATGTATTTATTCAACTGGTCCGGAAACCAGCAGAGAATATTGCAATGAGTAAGCATTTCTTGTATTCGCTGAAGGGGAAATAATCTAGCTGCAAATAACCCATTATTTTCATATAATGGACGGATTGTTCATTTACAATTTTAAAAATAATTTTACGTTTTGCAACTTTAATAGCATTTTTACTCTAATATAACGTTTGATAAGATACAAGACCAGAACCTTTACATCCAAAATCCCGCTGTAAAAATTATTACCGAAAAAAAACATTTGTTATAACTAATAACTTAAAAATAGTTAAGCATAATAAAAAAACTAATTTATTGTAAAGTTTGTTGTCTGTGTGATCAGACTTAAATAAAATTTGGGTTAGCAAAAATTTTTGCTCGAAAAATATTGCCAGATGCGTCTAATCTAATGCAAAGTTTATCCAGTTTGTACAATTGAATGTAAAATATTTTTTAATTGGGTATTTATTAAATTAATACATATTTATTTACTTTCCTACGTTCTAAAGAAGTATACAAGTGTACACTGTCGTCGGAATCAGAATTCCCTGAAACCCTTTTTTCTGTTTCTATATCGGTCTTTTTAAAAATAAATAGAATATTTTTATTAAATTAGTGAAATATCCAAATAAAGCCTAAATTATAAAATGGCCTATGAAAACAATTGAATAAATTCTTAGTCTAGTGATTTTATTAATATTGGTGATATTATTTTGATGACAGTTTAATTATTCAGGATTACTTATACTCTGTTACTTAGGTGAAATAGCATTAAGGAAAAAAAATTAGTGCAATTTTAAGTCAACCAGTAAAGTAAAAATTTGGTATATAATTATGAAATAAAAAAATAAACGTAATATTCTTTTACCATTATTCAAGATTTTGAGAAAAAAAGGTAATTTTGGCAAGTAAGATAAATCAGCGACTAACTTTTTTATTGTCATTTTGCACTATTTTTTTAAGCATAAACTTTCAACAAACACAAGTTTTACTGACGTCAGTTATTAAAAAAAATTCCTATATGATGCGAACTTTACGGGTCATACTGTATTAATAATGCTTTCTCGGGGGCAATTTATTATTAAGATATAGATATATAAATAGAATTTAAAAACTGGGACACATTTTGAGAACTCCAGGACCCCACATCCCCACTTTTAATACGGCCATCTCCAAATATAGCAAAAAAAAATGCACTCAAAAGTCTGTCTGAAAACCATTCGTCCAAACCAAAACTATCTACTATAGGAGAGACTGATAACGTATCTCTAGTATATTAAATCTCTCTCTGGAACTACACAGAAATTAATGCGTTTTTTTAAATAAAGGGACAGAAAATTTTCGATTCTATTAGAAAAGTTATGAAAAGAATTTTTTCGAGATTTTTTTGTCAAGATGAAAACCATAATTTTCTAATCTAAATAAGTGTTACCACATTTAAATTTTATCTTGCATGTCGTTGCCAAGAATCATACAATTTACAACACCTTTCATTAAATCCTAGACTTATAAAGCAGGTATTTAAATTTTGATTAATTGTGTTTTATACAAATTACTTCTTCGTTTACTAAAGTAAACCCCTCGAAGTTAAAAGATTTTCTCGACTCTAGAGTTGGAAGTCAAATAAAAACAAATTACGTCGATGCTTTTGCTTTCGGTAATTCTTTAACAAGACCAAGACAGTCAAGTTATTTGCTTCATCACGTCACGTTGAGATTTAATATTATTTAATGGTTCTTTGTTTTCTAGGATATATTATAAGATTAAACAACGCAACATTAGATACCATTGTGAAGGAAATGGCGGGTTTTTAATGCTTTTTGGCTCATAATTGAAAAATCTAAACTTTTGATGTTGGGGCTTTTTGTCAAGTAGCTGGCAACAGAAAATTACAGTAGACTGTTATTAAGTTGATGACATACTTTATAAAAAATATCTTTAAAATAAAACGAAATATAATACAGTTTTGGTGTTTTTACAAGAGGGACGACGAGAGCGGCGAGACGAGACAGCAGAGGCACGAGACATGAGTTTCCTCAAAAAAATTGCTTAAATTGGGTTAATTTTTTTTTGTAGTTCCTAAATGCCTGCAATTTTGATCAATTATTGCTTACGATTACACAAATAGAAGGATTTTTTTTTCAGTGGTGACAAACGACGGCCCGGATTTTCTTTAAAAAGTATGCAAAAATTGCGTTAACTTCCTTATAGTAGCCCTAAATTATCTAAATTATTAACTTCTAATGAATATATAAATACAAATATACAGCCCTTTTGTAGCAGTGGTTACAAACGACAGCGGCGGTACGAGAATTTTCATCGAAAAAACTGTTTACATTCAGACAACTTCCTCATAGTAGCTCTAAAATAGCTGAAATGTTAATCACTTAAGGAATGTATAAAGGTAAATACACAATATTTTTGTAGGAAGAGGACAAACGACAGTGGCAGCACGAGACTGAATTTTAGTTAAAAAAAGCGTTTAAATTGAAATAACTTTCTTATAATAGATTTAAATTAACTGAAATTTTAACCACTTAATAAATATATAAAAAAATATACACATTTTTTGAAGCGGGGTTGTCAAATGATAACGTTTGCACGAGACTGAATTTTCGTCCAAAATATTGTTTAAATTGAGATAATTTCCTTATAGTGCCTTTAAATTAGCGAAAATTTTAACTACTTAATGAATATAACTATATATAAGGAGAAATAAACGACAGCGGCGCCACGAGCCTGTATTTTCGTCGAAAAAATTGTTTAAATTGAGTAAGTGGCTTTAAATAATCTGAAATTTTAATCAGTTAATGAATATATAAAGACAAATATATAGTTTTTTTGTAGCAGGGGTGACAAACGACAGCGACGGAATTTTTGTCGAAAAAAATTGCTTAAAGTGATTATAGTAGATTTAAATTTGCTGAAATTTTAAGCACATAATGAATATATAAAAACAAATATACAAACTTGTGTCACAAACGTGAAGTGACAAACGACAGCGGCAACACGATACTGAATTTTTATAAAAAAAAAGCTAAAATTGAGTTAACTATTTTATAGTAGTTCCTAAATAACTACAGTTTCGGCAAATTATTTCTTACTATTAGACAAAGAGATCATCTATTTGTCTAATACTTAGCAACAATTGGTCAAAGTTTATATTTGTCTATATATATTTATTAAGTGGTTAAAATTTCAGGTAATTTAAATAAGGAATTTTAGCATTTTTTTAAAGAAACTTTTGTGTTGTGCCGCATCTGCCGTTTCCCACTCCTGCCGCAAAGAGACCATATATTTGTCTAATCGTAAATGCACGTATTAATTAATGAAAATTTACTCTTGTGTCGCCGCTGTCGTTTATCACCCCTGCTAAAGAAATATTGTATATTTGGCTTTATATTTTCATTAGGTGATTAAATTTCTGTTAATTTGAGAATTTAAAACTGTCATTTGACCTTCTTGTTGTTAAAATACCCTATGTTTGCTTATATATATTTTAAATCAGCTCTATTTAAATACCTTTTTTATAATTAAATTGCGTCCTATGCTGCCTCTGAATATTTAGTTCTAGATGTCAAAACTAAAATCGTCAACAAAGCAGTTTTCAAATAGGTACCGTACCATAATAACAATAAAAAAACACAAGCAAATTATAAATATTAAATTAAGATGCAAACACTACTAAGAAATAAAATAATAAATACAAAATAGTTTATCTAAACATATTATGTATTATCAGTCAAGAAATTATAAAATTTCATTATTATTATTTTTTTTTAATGTTAACTCGTATTAGTGTCACCGACCTAACGTATCTGGTCAAAAACTTTTGTGAATGGGGTTTCTTTAGGCTTTATGTCAGATCATATTCCCATACTCAACTTCTAACATACAAGTCAATTATTTGCAGTTTAAGTCAAAACGAATTTCTTGGCAGTGTAGAACAGATTAATTACACTGACAATCTAAAAAACATTAAAGAATACTAAAAAAATTTGTCGGTTGGAAAAGCCATAAACTTTAATATCTTATTAGGCACATCCGATACATCCACATATTTTACCAAACAATTTCTGTTGAACGGTTAGCTTAACAGTATTTTTGAAGTAGAAGTTTTATCATGCACGGATTTGGCAGTCACGCTCTGGACAAGTGTGATCCGATCTTGGACGATAATCGAAGTAAAGCATATCCGCGCCGCTAATACTTGGATGGGTTATCAGGAAGATTGTACTCCGTCTCCGTCGGCTGTTAATACCCAGTACTACCAGCAAGTGGTACCTTAAAGTGCAACTCCACATTTTTGTTCTTGGAGAACGTCGACGGAACCTACAACTTCAGTAATTGAAGTCACTAAAAAAAGCAATCACGGTCTAATAAATAGTGCACATTATTCTTAATTGTATGTCCAAACATAAAAAAACAAGATTCAAGTTTTCCCGCGAGATGGTATAAATTTTATTTTTGTCAATGACACGATAAAATTTAAACGTGGAATAACCTATTTATAAAATATGTTTTTTTATCTCAACTTAAAAAACTCTGGAAAAAATTCTTTTCCTAATCCTTTTAATAGAATTTTAAATTTTCAGTTTCCTTATTCCAGACATGTGTTATTTTCCAAGTATTTCTTTACCCAGACTTATTATAGAATTGGGATTAGACAGTGACAAAATGGAATCACTTTCCGACGTTTCGTCTTTAATTGTACAAGGCATCTTCAGGGTCTTTTACTTCTCGAGAGACGGTATATTAGGAGCATTAATTCATAAAAGAAATTATTTTGAAATGGTACATGCAAAAGTAACATCCGTCTAATATATCAGAATAATATTAATTTATGTTTCCTCTCCAATGAACACAAAAAGTTTATATTTTACTTACTCATTGAAATACTGTCAACTGTTTTACAGAGTGCTATCATGAAAAATACTTGAACATTAGTGCCTATATTGAGTATGAGGATGTGGATGAAGGTTGCGAATTTCTCGCCATCGACAATGGCACCACAGAGTTGAAGTTTCTCAATGTCAAAATACAGGACGAACCAAAAGCTATCCTGGGTAGATAGACCTTGTTCCCCCAAAGATCAAAAATAATTTTGATAATAATTTAAATAAAATAGCTCGTAAAATAGTGACATAATTTTGGAACCCTTGGAACTCACTTCACTCGGAGACACATCCCCAAGTAGCATAAGAGTAAAAAAAGGGAGCCCAAAAAATCAACAAGCCTACGCTACTCCTTTTTTGTTTAGTGATAGATATTACCATTATGACATCCTGATAAAAGATTTATTGTTACCTTAATGAATTTTAATAACACAATGTTGGAATGTTCGAAATTTTATTTTATATATTTCATATTAAGCTCTCTAGACTGACACACGTACGACATACCGCTTTCCACTTGATAACCACATAGTGTTAAATATTTACAAAAAACCCACATACAGATATAGGCATACATACCAAAAGATCATCTGCACGCTATGTGCTGTATATACATGAATATTTCTTGAAAAAGATTTTGATAATATTAGATTTATTTGCTGTAAATAAAAAAACTTACAATTTTTACTAATAGTCTAATATTTCCCAAAATCTAATAATTCTACTAATAGTCTAGCATATCTCAAAATCAAAACTCCTAGAAAAAAAACAATTCTTATGTACATATTTTAGGCAAATGTCCAACAAAATTGAATACGTTTTATAGAAAAATGAAAATAAATATATTGCTTCTAAGTAACCCCAAAACCTTTCAGATATGATAATACTAAACTTAAATAAAAAAAAATGGTATAAACAATGCGGCTCTTAACTGCTCTACGTGCTACTAGGCCAGTCTTTCCATTTAACTTATTTTTTAAATGGCGCACAGCCATCATCATAAAATTTTCAATCAGGGAATAGACGCAGTAAGGAGTATTTAGTGTATTTGTATATTGACTGGTTCAAAAAGTAAAATGAGGAAGAGGCTATTAAAGAGCCGCACTTATCTACTTGGATGTATTTTTGTTCTTTACCTCTGCACAAAATACATGTGTTAGTTAATAAAGGAAATTTCTCGTTTCTTACTTTTAAAACAATGTATTGTAAAAAAGCAACTTTGCTTTAGATAATATTCCCTAAATATTCATTGGTCTTTGATTTATATATTTTAGTTAAATTAAAAAAGTTCCAATTTGTTAATAATTTTTTAGAATATTTTCATGACGTAGATAAATTTCTTTATCATAAATACTTATGATTTTTTAATATCTCCAAAAAAGCTCTAAAAGTAAACGAAAAAATATATTGAATCCCCTTTTTAGGTCACGTTCATTTCCAGTAAAAAAATGTAAGTTTCTTTAATGGAAAATACGTTCTCTTCAAATCCAGCTAAGTAAATAATGTATTCTGTTGCACGCCCAGACCATTTACCAAAAATATCCAATATAAATATAGATGAGACTAATCACGAAGCTCTAATTTATAGCTAAACGTTGTACAAGTATGTCGTCTCGGTATTGGCGGTCCTAAACTGTTCAAACAGGGTAAATCGAGAAAACTTTGTCAAACCCATTTATTACTTGAGTCACGTCGTCAACTTATTAAAGTTGGATAACTCTATCAGGAACAGGGTTTAATGCATAGGCGATTGCAATGATTGAGGTATATATTGTGATAATGGTATTTTAACTATTCTGTTGTCAACCAATGTTCAGTTTCGCTTTATATTCTAAAAGAGGGTGATTTACTAATTATTACTTATACATTTTTGCAATATCCACAAATTTAAAGGAACTATTTAGCTATTGCGAAACACAAGAAAAGTAAACAAGTATGCATTAGTTGAAACCTATTTAAAAAAAATTGTGCATCTCTACCTGTAGACACATCTGCCTTTGAGAGTTTCAAATATATAACATCAATTACGTATGTAAAAAAAGGTCATTAATAAATTGGGCCTTTAACTTAACTTTTTTTGCCTTGAGCTTAGCACATTTAGCCACCAGAAACAAAATTAATGTTTACTAAACTTCTAAAAAGAACCATACATTTCGGCATGTTCTTAGGTTAATTATTATAAACAATGTAAATAATAAAATAGAAATGGTAACACAATTAAAAATCCCGATATTAGAACAATCCCTACAAAACCTATAAATTTAAACAGATAACTTAGATCTCAAATCTCTACGAACCTAAACAATTGAAGAGAGAAAAAATTACATAAGGCAAAGCAAATTTACACAGGGGCACACACTTCTTGTCCTGGGGCCAGTGGAAGACTTTTCTTAAATACCCACAATACACATGGGCCCGAATATATAGGTTCATTAGGTTCATAAAGATTTTCTCTATACTAGGATCAGTACACACTTTACTCATAAATGAAATATGATTTAATGGTATATATAGTTTCGATAATTCCAAAAAAAAGATATGATACGGATTCTGTGTTATGGGAGCAGGTAAAAAATGTGTGGCTTAGTTCATCTAACGATTTATTGTTACATGAACATAATGAAATGTCAGATAGTTTTAATTTTTGTAGATGTTTGTTGAATCTTCCATGTCCAACCAGAAACCTAAAATAAGGCAAACAATTTGCGAGACTTGTTTTTCTTTTAGATCATGGTAAATTGATGAGTACTGATTAGGGGAGCTAAGTGCATTATTTATATATATTTGTTTCCAGAACTGCCATGTATTTTCTTTGATTATTCTAAATAAATCTGAATGTGAAATAACTTCTAAGAGAAGGCCCACTAAACTTGCGTTTTTGCGGTTTATCCACCATTTCATTTCTAGAAAGACCTAAATGACCTTTTGCCCAAACGAATTTTATATTCACTTTACTAGAGAAAAGTGTAGAGATTAAATTTAAAATACTGGCGATAATGGGATGCTGGTAGTTAAGGTTATTTTTTAGGTCTAGCAAACACACTGATAATCAGATATTATGACCACTTTAGAAACTGTTTTATCTAAACTGACAAATTCTAGAGGCTTTAATATAGCTAGCTCTTTGACTGGAAAAATATTTGATATTATTTATACATTTTAGATATTTTAGTCTGTAGAATTACAAAGGCACAGCTTACTCCACTATTATTTTTTGATCCATCAGAATTTATTTTATATTAGAATTTAAACTGATCTAACACTTCATTTAAAATGCTTTTATTGAGTATTTGTGACTCAGTGAATTTGCGAAAGACTACTTTCAGATTTAAATAAGTAATGTTTAATGGATTTTCAAATAAGAAATAGTTATTCAATTTCAGAATAATATCATTGTATTTTGCTGTTGTAGTAAAACCTCCAGCAAGTGGAGGGTTATTTCTATTAGATATTAGACGGTAGCTTTAGGTTGTCTATAGCTAATTTATTTACGAACATCAAGACCTTGACATCACAGCTCTGGGAATGTTCAAACTTTTTTCCGCTTTGTCTATAACGTGAATAATATGATCATTCCAAGACAATGTTTGATCTAAATATATCCCAGGTATTTAATGATATTAACCCATGGGATAGGAGTTTTATTAAGTATCATGGCATTATCTTCAACAAGCCTATGAAATGAAAAAATTAATAAGGCGGATTTATTATTGGATATACTAAAACCATTTTCTAGAAAATATGGATTTAAAAGGTACATAATATGATTTAGATTAGTTTTACATCCTAACATGTGTTTTTTTAAATAAATGCAATATAGTAGCATTCATACCCCTAGAATGTAAATTAACTGTGTATAAATTAAACTGTCTGATGTGACCAGACGACTTTTATATTATTTAAATAATTCCCTACCCTTGCCTGGTCCAAATTAGTTTTCCTTTTGAAAAACTGGAATCGGACGACATTGAATTGATTGAAAAATAAATTATATAATTTGCTTAGCATTATCGGACATTTCATTACGATTGAGTGTTTTGATACAGTGCTTGCGAAAGCGAAGCCCAGTCAGCGTTCTTAAGGTCCCATCTCAGAGTGAAGGTGTAAGAACCATTATGTCACATAGACTCATTGATAGTCAACTTAACAGGAAAATGATCAGATTTTCTCCCAATTTGATTTATTATATAGATTTGAAGATATGATAGTATAGTCCAGTGCAGATCCAGTGTTACTCATTCCTTATAACTAGATTTTGGAAATTGTTTAATGCATTAGTAAGTGTTACCCTACAACTATAATTCTTTGAGCATAGCCAAGTGTTATTATGATCAATAAAATCACCAGCGATTATTATAAAATTTATTTACCACGCAAAATATTTGTTGATATTACCGTCGGAGGTCTATAAAGTGACACACAGGAAATTTGAATGTTGTTAAAAGTAATATGCCTCCCCTGCACGGGGTTGGGGGTATGATTTACACAGACCAAGAAATGGCTGAAGCCTTGGCGGACACTCTCGAGCATGAGTGCCGCCTAAACCACCATCCGCTAGAAGATGATCAACATGAAGTTAAAATAATTAATGGCTGCGGAAGACTAAATGCAGCGCCCACCTACATAAAAAAGTTAGCATCAACAGAAAACAAGTATCTGAGAATGGCAGTCGACGCACGCACCATGGTACGTCAGGAATGCCCAGATACACCGGGACTTGCAATGGGAACCATTGCAAGACGTAATCAGAACCAAAGCCATGAAAGGCATCCAGCGGGCAACGGCGCATCCAAACGAAGAACTCTGACGGCTGGTGGACTACGACCCCTTGGAGGAGCGGCGGGCACACAGGGTCTACCACCGTAGACCCCGCGACCACACACAACACATACACTGATAATAATGCCCTTTTCCGTTTTAGAGATACTTCCTATATATCCGCGAAGCATATAGAAGAGGTGCGATGTAAGTACACACATCCGAATGTGTACGAGCTGATACACCTAAGATAGAGAAGACTTATGGTTTATTAAGGCCCTAGGCTCGTTAAACCGTAAGTACCTATCACAGAGAGGCGGTTCCCTAGGTTAGGGAAGCAGGTGGTGGGACCTCGAGCCATTTGGCCCCTTCGCGTAACTAGGTTTATATCAAATTTTATAGATAAAGCCTACATCAAAATTAGTATCTCTAGAAAATAAAAGACAACAAAAGAACCATATGCACCATACATGAAACTCTGGCGTTCGACAAATTTCCTTTCTAATAGCTTTATTTTGAAGTTTAAAATGAGCAACTTTTAAATTAAATGTTTTGGGTACGCTTAATTTGTGGCCCAAAAATAAATATTTATTTATCAAATTAATATTCCATTTATTTTTACTATTCTTTCAAGGTAGTTATCAAAGATATTGGATTAAGGCATACATATATGCCGTTTTTTAAAAATATTAAAAGTTTCTTTATTCATATTTATATATATATATATATATATATATATATATATATTATATATATATATATATATATATATATATATATATATATATAAAACAAAAATATATATTTTATATATGCTTCTAATATATATATATATATATATATATATATATATATATATATATTTGTTTCTTTATCAGGTGGCTGTTTTAGCCTTCTAAGGCTATACTGTATAGTTGTAAAAACATTTTTTTACATACAAAAAATAAGACAAGCTGACATGTTTCGCTGTTTCATGAAATAATTTTTTTTTCGTTTTTTCCGGTGTGTTTCATCCTCTTTCGACTATAGAGGACAAACATTATTTTGTATACGAAAAAATAAAATAAAATTATGTTTCACTGTTTTTCGAAATATTAACTAAATCCTACAGAAGCGTAGAAAGGCCACAATTTTTTTTATTTTTCAATTCTGAGTTTAAAGTCGAAATTTAACAAAATGCTGGGTTTAAAGTCAGAATTTAACAAAATTCTGAGTTCAAAGTAGGAATTTAATAAATTTCTGAGTTTAAGGTCGGAATTTAACTAAATTCTGAGTTTAAAGTAAGAATTTAATAAAATTCTGAGTTTAAAGTCCGAATTTAACAAAATTCTGACTTTAAAGTCGGAATTTAACAAAATTCTGAGTTTAAAGTGAGAATTTAGTCCGTACGATTGCATAACAGACTGGAACCAAAAAAAACAAGTTCAATATTCTTGTTTGAATAATGGCAAATGCGCTATGAATTGTTCCACCAAACTACAGATAGTTAAAAAATGATAAAAGGGAGGAGGGTACAAAATAAATTACAAGTACAAGTACAAATTAAACATGTGTTTAGTTATTTTATTTTGTATATTTTAATTTATTTCTATTGCTGAAAAAAAAGCCAAAATGAATACAAGAAAACATATACATTAAAAGGTTTACAAAGTAAAAAGGTAATACAAAACGATAAATAAGTCTTAGGAAACGGTTCAAATATGTTTCAACGATGTAAGGGTGTCTCGCGAAAAATACTGACAGATCTCCCCCTCTGTTTCAGGGTGATTCAAGTTGCGTGTCCTATTAGAAATATCTAGAGAACCAACGAATAGCATGATTTGAGAATTTGGCTTTGTCCATAGATGAATATAATATACCCTCGTTATAAAATATTTTAAATTGCACGGTGTTACCGCTTCTACCTCAAACCGTAGGCATCATCCGTTTTTTAAACGAAATGCCCCATATTTTATTAAATTTTTATATTTTTCTAAAAAATCCAAGCACTTATTGAGGTGCCTTTCTCATGCCTAAATTTAACTGTTTTCGAGAAAATGGCGCTTGAACAATGACAATTTTGACCCTTAGAAGCTCGGTAAATCTCAAATAAGTTTACTTGCAACCAAATGGATTTCACTTATCTATCCTAATATCCAATTATCTATCTCCTGACACCAATTTCAGGTTTGGCAGGAGATGTCAAAAATGCATTTCGTTAAATTCTGACTTTAAACTCACAATTTAGTTAAATTCCGACTTTAAACTCAGATTTTAGTTAATTTCTGACTTTAAACTCAGAATTTAGTTAAATTTCTACTTTAAACTCAGAATTTTGTTAAATTCTGACTTTAAACTCAGAATTTAGTTAAATTCCGACTTTAAACTCAGATATTTATTAAATTCCTAGTTTGAACTCAGAATTTTGTTAAATTCTGACTTTAAATCCAGAATGTTGTTAAATTCCGACTTTTGTGGCCTTTTTACGCTTCTGTAGTAATTTAGTTAAATCCTGACTTTAAACTCAAAATGTAGTTAAATTCCGACTTTAAACTCAGAATTTAGTTAATTTCTGACTTTAAACTAAGAATTTAGTTAAATTTCGACTTTGAACTCAGAATTTTGTTAGGTTCTGACTTTAAACTTAGAATTTTGTTAAATTCCGACTTCAAAGTCAGAATTTAAAAATAAAAAAATTGTGGCCCTTATACGCTTCCGTAAAATCCTACTTAAAATAGGTATATATAATGGAAAAAAACTCAAGTTTCTACGCCAATGCCTAACACAATTTTTAAATATCAGAACATTTACGAGTATTTCTGTTTTCGATTTGAATTGGTTAAGGCTTCCTCAAAATATGATTTTCTTTACGATTTTAAACACTTTAAAAATATCGAAGATCTACGCCCAGGTTACCCAAATCTAATCTCAGTGAGACTAACCTAGACTATTTTTGGAGCAGATTTGAAACGAACCATTCTCAAGTTATCTGAAATGTCGAAAAAATTCAACCTAAATTATTCGAAAATGTTAGCCTTTCGAATAATTCTCCATACAGCCTATACAGGGTGGCACAGAATGTTGTATTATAAAAACAATTAATAAACTTAATAGTATCTATTATTAATTAAACAATATTTAGAATATTAACTAATATTAAAGCAGGAAGTTTTTAAAATTTACATACTTAATATAAAATTCAGTGTGTTTATTTATACATTGTAATCGTTTCTCGCAAAACTCTATTAAATCAATGGCAATATTTTAAAACTCGATCGTATCATTCGCATACAAATGCTGATGAATTTGCAATTCATAAAATTTGTACTTGTTTTTACTTTCCTCGTAAAAGGAAAATATTGTGATGGTTATAAAATCACCCTACGAGAGTTTTCCAGATCTTTACGTCTCATGTTCCCTTCATGCCGAAAAAATGTTTCGTTAATTCCGTCGGACTGTCTGTCGGCTTCTGGATCTGTCGGTCTGTCTGTTCACGGCATAGCTAAAAAAAGTCTACATACATGATTGAGTTCAAAATGGACAAAAATTAAAGATCATATGAGGATGAGCTGCTTTCCTGGTAAAAATTCTATATAACGAAACATAATGGCGGTCTATAGTATGTTTCAGAAATGTGTAGAGTAATAAAACCTCATGAGGTATGCAAAAGGACTACAGGGTGACCTACCAATAATTTATGCCACTTCCATAGTTTGGCATTGATTTCAATGCAAAATTATTTATTTTCATCAAGTGCAGGTGGTACCATCAAGTTTTTAGTCAATTTATGCTTTTTGCCTATTGTTATTCGTCCATTAAAACTGAAAATCGTACGTCAACGGCGTACATATAAAAAGAATTTAAATTTAACGAAATTTTATTTTAACAAAAAAATAATAAATGGATGTACATAATATATACAGATAAAATAATTTTTATTATAAAATAATATATAAACTAATTTTTATTATATATTATTATACAACAATTAAATTATAATAGGTTATATTCTTCGTGATCTGAGGAACTGTAATCACCTCTTGACATTATAATTAAAGATTCGACCGCCTGATCGATCAGGTTGTCACGATCTCACATTTTCTCCTCCTATTTAATCACATGCTGGACTGCTTTTTGCAAGATCTCTGGTGTCACTTAATGGCTTGATCAAACATCCTTCATTTTAAATGTCGTGTTCTGTCCATCTACAAAATTCTTTCACTTGCGCCTATATAAGTTCTATAGATTTAGTTCGCAATGGTATAGCGGTAAGCGCAGCATAGTTACATTATATTTTTCTGCTATATATTCCACGGCATATTTCATAAAACAATTTTTGTGTAAATTTGCTATGGCTAGTAGTTCTTTCTTTACCAAATTGGGTTCAAACTCAATACCTTTGGTAGTTAGCCAGTCGATAATTTTTTGTTTTCTCCAATATGAAGTTGGTGTCTTCTCTATATGCCGTGAATAATAACTTACATTATCTATAACCACTACCGAATCATCCGGAAGATATTTTATCATTTAACCAAAAAAGTCTTTCAAGACATCCAAATTCATGTCCTCATGGTAGTCTCCGGTCCGGCACGACTGAAAAGTTAACAAACCTTCTTTTAAGAATCACTCTTCACTTCCAATGTGTGTAGTTATTTGTCTCTTCCCTCTTCCCGAAGGCACTTTAATACCCGTTTAAAGGCCTTCAGTAGAGGGGATTGGGGGGGTTAGTCTCGCTCCCCCCACCACTTTTTTCATTGGTCTCCCACTTCCCGCGCCTGTCCCTGCCACGCCTACTTGACTCTGCTTGATTCTGATTGGTCTTCCCCACTCTTACGTGTGCATCCGGAGGGAGATGTTTTATTTAAGTGTTAGCAGCCAACAGAGCAATTCATTCTTACTGTAGTATCAGTATTTTTAAAAGTAACGAAATTAAAAAATATATATTAATTAAAATCAGTTGTCGCCACGTTGTTTTGCAAGAATCAAGTGACCTACATTTTGAGCAATTGGAAAAAATGTCTTCAATGTACGAAGATGAAATACTCTATTTCACGGTGGGAGGAAAAAACATTTTCGACGTTAAACAAGCATGGTTAGCCGATCTAGATAAAAACAATTTTGAAGAGGTTCAAGACGATAGTGAAGATGAGGGGATACATAATTTCTTTGATGCCGGTTGTGGTGAAAAAGGTCTAGTAAATATTAAAAAAATAAGTGCTAGTGATGCTGTTGCACCAAATTATCTACGCCGCGAAGGTTGTGTTTTTCAAGATTATGTCGTCATAATGTCTTCGTTTGGTGGTGCTTATAGTTTGTGCTTACGATGCTATTATTTGCACGCATTAGAAGCACCCCTTGGCAAACACAGTTTTGTGTCTACACATTACAAAAGAGCAATGGAATGTTGTGAAAAAGACTTGCGCTGTACATTGTGCAATGACAATCTTTTTCATTTCAGTGCCCCTGAAACTTGTGTAGTGTGTAATAAAACTGAAGAGAAAAAAATTGAAAACCATTTAGTGGACAAAAGTAATTTTAAATAAAGTTAAGCAAAAAAAATATACAATACATTTTGAAAAGGATAGAATGATGGGATTATGGTGGAGGACTTGTAAATATATGCAGTAACAAAAAATTACCTAGGGGTTTTTTCTACGCACTATAAAAAAGCAGTAGAATATGCAGTGAAGTATAAAAAAAAATTAGAAACCATTTAGTGGACAAAAGTTATTTAAAAAATAAAATTGCAGAATAACCTTTACAATTAATAGTAGGCGATTAATCATGGTCGAGTGCTATTCAGAACTATTCGTGGACATTCAAGATTATAATTGTCTATTTTGACTTGGTCTCAAAGGAGCTTGCTATCTACGATGGTGTACGCTGGTCTAATTTTCTTTTTAAGTCACCATTTAAAAGAACCATGTTATCTGCCAAGGATCAAGAAATAGTTGATTGGTCTGAAGAATATCATGGGTTGGAATGGGACGTTAGATATATAGAATTAAATGAAATAGAAGAAATACTCAAGAATATTGTAAAGACATATAGTAATCCGAAGATCTATGTCAAAGGCATTACAAAGACAAACTTTTTAAGAAAAATTTTCACCCCAGAGCTGATCATAAGCATTCCAGTCAACGAGGAACCCAAACTACGCAAATTTAAGAAAATTCCAGAATGTTATTTTCATAAAAATTTACGTCCTTGGCATTGTGCCTTGGCTAATGTAAAAATATTATATGATTATAAAAATATTATGTTATAAAAATTGTTATAAAACTTGTTAAATGAATAAATAAATAGAAGTAGATTTATCACAAGACAATTTAATTATTAATAAAATATAAGAAAATATAATTAATTTTTGTTTAAACACATAATAAAGAATATTATTATCATACATAATTTTTTTTTAGCCCCACACACTTCCATATTTGATATGCTCCTTAGTACGTTTTATTACCAATTAAATGCGGACGCAAAAAAAGAAACAAAATAAAATTTAAGAATATTTATTATACATCGATTTAATATTACTAAAAAATATATTTAAAATTACCTTTTGCACTTTGTATTGTATTATAATGGTCATTTACATTTAACACTATAAATTATAATAGTCTTCTGCTCCTAAAACTAAAAATTATATTTATAATTGAACGGTCTTTTGCACAACCTTTTGGGTTGTTTTCTCTTGGCACTTATTGGGATTGACACTAACGGCACAATATCAATTTGAATAGGTCCATTGCTTACCTTTATACCAAATAAATCCATAAATCGTGCAGAAGTCTTAGCACGACCTCATCCACAGTTTCTGACCATTCTGATGGAGCTGATGCTGGGGGTGATGTTTCTGTTGATGTAAGCTCTGGTGACATCAACTGCTGTTGTCGATGTGGAGTCATGGATACTCCAGCTGAAGTTGTTTCTATTACCTCCGGTAAACACCACTTTTTGGGGGATATTGGTATTTCGGCAGATGTTCCTGGTTCCTCCTGTGAACACCACATTTTGGGTGATATTGGTACTTCTACTGAAGTTGTTGGTTTCTCCGGTATACACCACATTTTTTCGGATATTTGTACTTCAACTGAAGTTGTTAGTTCGTTTGGCACACACGTCGAATCGCAAAATTAAAAAAAAAAAAAAAAAAAAAAAAAAAAAAAAAAAAAAAAAAAAAATAATGATTAAAAAAAACAACAAAAGGTTAAAAAAAAAAAAAAAAAAAAAAAAAAAGTTATAGTTGCCGAGTTCACGTCGGGAGGTATTTGACACCAGTTGACCTTGGTACCACGCTGTACCAGCCACCAACCTTGCCAGTGGGCGTGACTTAACAAGAAGTGGTTTTAAGCGGCTTTCGAGTTTACATGTACCGTCAGTTGAAAGTCGTATTTCTTGTACGCAAGTTCCTATCGTGCTTCTAAGTGTCTGCGGTGAAGTTTCTTGTGTAATTGTGTTTTCGTGCCTTTTAGACTGCAAATCCCTAGTTATCCTACTCCTAAATTTAATGTTTTGAGTGTTGAAAATTTATCCTACATTGTGTGATCTAGTTTACAGCTTTCTTTCGTTTTGTGATTTTTGCAGGTTTGATTTTTATTTTTTACCATTATGAATTCTCTAACTGACTTTGATTTTACCTTATTTGATTTGGAAGAGGCTTGCCCAGTCCATGATTTAATGGATTGTCATTTGTGTCAATTAAAACCGGACGCGTTAGAAAAATATTTTAATGAGAACATGGATAATACTCAATCAGAAATTGGTGATATCGATGACGCTACAATTATAAACAATTTAGTTACAATTTTTAATAATCAAAATAATGCAGTTCACCCTGAACTGATTTCAACAATAAATTTTGAAGAAATAGCGAGCTTTGGGGAATTTAATTTAGATATTAATCCAGTCAATGAATCATTAGACAGTCTTAGAGAGGCCTCCTCAAAATATTTCACTGTTAATGAGGAGGAAATTAATTTAGAAAATCAAAAGTTTGAAATGTTGGTCAATGATGTTTATTCGAGCCAGGGAGTTGAGGGGAAACAGGGTGAAAATGAATTTCAGTGAGTAGAGGGTGAAAATAAATTTCAGGTAGAGCAAAAAGTCTACTCACCAATTTCTATTTCGTCGTCAGAAGATTCAACAGAGACCGTTATTGAGGTTAAAATAATCAGGGAGGAATACCAACCAGCTCCTAAATTACATTTCCACCAAAAATCGATAGCGGTGTTCGACCAAACCTGTAACGAAATTGTAGGTGATGTTGAGGTGTACAATGTTGTTCAAAATTGCAACCATAGTCCACCGAAACCTCACCTCAATTCGTGTGAAATTGTCGAATATAAAGAAGTTTAGAACAAACGAAAACGTTCTGCTTCTGAATCTTCTGACGACGAAACAAATGTAATGAAAAAAATCAAAACCGATGATATCGAAAAATCAGGGGCCGTTGTTACAACCCAACTCAGCAATTCATTAAAAACTCCCTACAGAAGTGAATTAAACAAATTTTTAGATTCAAAATCAAAGCAAAATTTATCAAAAACAGATCAAAGACGTGGTTGTGCGACGTTCAAATCAATGGTAAACAACTATTTCAATTTGAATGAATGTAAAAATTTGAGTAATTTTACTTGCTCAACTGTTAAAAAAATAATTCATAGACAGGGTGAGCTTCTTTTAAATTTAGGTAATATTTTTATGAAAAATCCTTGCTTTGGTGGTAAATCTTAGTGGTAAATAAATGTTTTAAAAATAAAAAAAAACACGTAAGCGCAAACTTTTAAATTTAAATTCACAATTCCTTATTTAAAGAGAAACTAAACCTATAAATATCCAGTTCAAAATGACCCTTCTCTGCACACTTTGTCTAAAAGAATTTACACAGAGACGAAATGCCATAAGACACATTAAAGAATCATGTTTAAAAAGAGACATAAATCATAATCCGGATGAGTATTTAATCGATAGTAAGTATATTTACATTATTTACTAAGAATTAGGATAAATTAAAATATAAGAAAAACAATAAAATTTGTTTTGTGCTATTTCAATGATCTTTTTTGCTTGACTCACTCAGCGTCCAGGGGCAGGGCAGGTGGTCAGTCCTCTCCCCCATCTTGCTACGCCGCTCATTATGTCATATTGCATATAAATTATTATAGTGAATTAAAAAAAATTATTTTTTGTTTCAGTTGATGAAAAATTCTTCAGGAATAATGCAACTCGCTATTGCGAAGACTGTAAAGCTGATATTAATTTTAATGCTTGGAACTCTCATCTAAGAACAAATGTCCACAAAAGCAAGAGTACTATTAAATATGGAAGTGGAATAGACCTTATTAGAAGTGCTTTTAAGAGTCGAATTGCTGCATACAAGGTTTACTCACCCAAAATGCATGTCAACCTTAAAAAGTTTCAGCAAGAAATTTCCGAGAAAGTCGTAACATTAATTCGCCAGCAACAGCAATTATATAGATGCGTTAAGATAAATGCAGAATTATTTGGTATTTACTACTCGCCAGTTTTGAAGTCTACATCCGTTAAATCATTCAACACAGCCTTCCATAACGTGACTGAGACGACTGATTTAAATAATCTCTATGACGAACTATTCAAAATTCTAACAACCAAAGCAGATGAACTACCCGAACGAGATTCTGGTAAGTTAATAATTACTTGCAAAAATGTTAAATTTCAAACGCTATTGCTTCAATTTATCTTAATTTACAACAGTCTCTTTTAATAAATACTAATTATCTCTTCTTTAAATTGCAGGTTGGATTTTACAACAAATTCTGCGTTTAGAAGTAAACATCAACAAGTACAATCCTTTATGTGGCTACTCTTATATTCCAACTCCAGAGTTCCGAGGTAGTTTGGTAAACATTTTGAATGAAGATGATGTTGTTTTGCATATGCCGTTGTATCAGCAATATGTAAACCTTCAGGTGACCATAGGAAAACTTCCTCGTACCCGGACTTCAGAACTGTCTTTGATTTTACAGGTATTAATTTAGTTAAATTAGAGCAGATAAGTAGTTTTGAAAACAAAAATAATTTATCCATAAATGTCAATGGGGTTGAGAAATTTTTTAGAAATGGAGTATATGTAAATGAGATTGTAGGACCATTACACTATAATAGACATAAAAAGAATTTACATATCAATCTACTTTTGAATACTTCTGATGATGGTAATAGTCATTATTGTTGGATAAAAGATTTATCTAAATTACTTTTTAAACAACTGTCAAAAAAGAAATGTAGAAAAAATTTGTGTGAAGGATGTTTACAATATTTTGGTACCTACGCAAAATTACAAAGACACTTAGAATATGATTGCACATCTGTTCGTATTGAATATCCTTCAGATGAACTTATTTTAGATAAGTTTGGAAATCAAATTCCAGAAAACATATTAAAGTTTCAAAATATTCAAAAGCAGTATAAAGCACCTTTTGTAATTTATGCTGATTTCGAGTGCTATTTAAAAAACGTTGAAAACGAAAAGCTTGATCCTACAACTTCCTATACAGTTAAAACTGCTGAACATGTGCCATATTCGTTCGCTTATTACATTAAATCATCATTTGATAATAATCTCACATCTTTAAAACTTTATCGTGGAACTGATTGTGCTAAAAAGTTTATTGAATATATTGAACTTGATGTGAAAAATCTTTATAACAATTACTTTAGAAATCAAAAGCCTATGAATAAGTTAACTAGTTTGCAACAAAAAGAATTTGAAAATGCATTTGTGTGTTATATATGTGAAAAACCTTTTTCAGACGGAAATTTTAAAAAATGTAAGGACCACTGTCATTTTAGCGGTAACTATAGGGGCGCTGCTCATTCTATTTGTAATTTACATTTCATACCTCCAACTTACATTCCAATAATTTTTCATAATCTAAAGAATTACGATTCTCATCTATTTATTAAGTCATTATGTAACAATAAAGAATCAATTAGCGTTATTGCTCAAAACAAAGAAAAATATATTTCTTTTAGTAAAAAAATTATGGTAACCACGTATGACTCTAAAAATAAAAAGATAGTTTACTTAAATTTACGATTTATAGACTCATTTCAGTTTTTACCAGAATCTCTTGAATCACTATCTAATATTTTAGATAATTCTCAATGTCTTGAAATTAAGAAACATTTTTCAGACGCAGAGCAATTTAAATATGTTAGGCAAAAAGGAGTTTTTCCTTATTCATATATTGACTCTTATGAAAAGTTGGATGATAAATCTTTGCCCGATATTGATAAATTTTATAATGACTTAATTCATGAAAATATTAGTAATGAAGATTACATTAGAGCTAAAGAGGTATGGAATGTATTTAATTGCTCCACGATAGGTGAATATTCAGATATATATTTGAAATCTGACGTTCTCCTTTTAGCCGATGTTTTTGAAAATTATAGAAATACTTGTTATAAAACTTATAAATTAGATCCCGTGAAATATGTAACAAGCCCTTCAATGTGTTGGGATGCTATGATAAAATTCACAAATGTAGAATTGGAATTATTGACTGATCCAGATATGCTTCATTTCTTCAAAAAAGGGGTTCGCGGGGGAGTTAGTACTTGTTCAGCTCGAAAATCGGAGGCAAATAATCCTTTTCTTGATAATTTCAATCCTAAGTATCCAACAAAATATATTGCCTATTTAGATGCAACAAATTTGTATGGTTTTGCAATGCAACAGTATTTGCCAGAAATAAACTTTGTTTGGCTATCTGAGGACGAAATTAATGAACTTAATATTTTAAATATTTCAGATACATCATCTACGGGTTAGGTATTTGAAGTTGACTTAGAATATCCTCAGAATTTACATGAAAGCCATAACGACTTTCCGCTCTGTCCCGAACAATTTAAGCCACCAATTTCCAAGTTTTCTAAACTAATTCCCAATTTAAACAATAAGTACAATTATGTTCTTCATTATCGTGCTTTGAAGCAAAGCTTAAAATTTGAACTTAAACTTCTCAAAATACACAGGGGAATTAAATTTACACAATCGCCATGGTTAGCTAAATATATTGATTTAAATACTAATTTACGAAATGCTTCAAAAAATAAATTTGAACAAAATTCGTACAAATTGGCAAATAACAGTATTTTTGGTAAAACTATGGAGAATGTCGATAACCGAGTAGATATTAAGCTAGTAATTCAATGGGAGAGAGAGCGAAACAAATTAAGTGCTGAGAAATTAATTGCAAAACCTCAATTTAAAGATTTAAAAATTTTTTTCAGAAAATCTAGTAGCTATTCAACTTTAAAAGATATGTATCGAATATAATAAGCCTATTTATGTTAGAATGAGTATATTGGATATTGCAAAAACTGTAATGTATGATTTTTATTACGGATATTTAAAATTAAAATATGGAGATAATGTAAGTTTATTGTACACTGATACTGATTCTTTAATACTAGAAATTGAAACGGAAAATTTTTATGAAGATATGAAGCAAAATCTGGATCAATTTCACACCTCTAACTATCCTGAACCAAATATTCATAATATGCCGATATCCACATCAGTCATCAATTTAAGGATGAATATAAAGGTGTACCTTTAGAAAGTTTTTTTGGTACCGGTGCTAAGGCATACTGTGTAAAAACCAAAGATAGTTTAGATAAAAAGGCAAAAGGTATTCGTAAATCGGCCGTACAAAAACAATTAAACTTATCAGATTATAAAGATGTTGTGGAAAAAGGTCAAAAAGTATACTGCACAATGTATGTTTTTAAGTCACATCTACACAATATTTATACGAATTTGATTAACAAACTAGCCTTGACAAGTCATGACGATAAAAGATATCGTCTTTCAAATACCACAAAAACTTTAGCATGGGGTCACAAAGATATTGTCAATATAGAATCAATGATTAAAAATTTATCTATTTTACAATCTGAACAAGAACCCAAATCTAAAAGACTATGTTTAGAAGAGACTCGCAATAAAAGTGGTTTTGATACACAATTGTTATCCGGTTTTGAAATTGGAAAAGGAAGTTAAAGTTGTCAAGTTTTATAAAATTTGTTTCATTGATGATCTGTTTCACTAATTTGTGTGAATATATAAAATGTTGTAACAAACAGTATTATTTAGTTGTTTTAGAACAATGACTACTACTTCATTAGTCGTGTTAGTCTCCCTTGTTGGCAGAATACTATATGTTAATCAGATTCCTAACACAATTAGAGCCGACGTGTGCATCAATAAGAATAAAATTGAAACTGATTGTTATAAGCAAATGAGAATGATTTACATAGATGGAAACTCACATTTGTTTACTTATAATATTTCAGAAAATGATTTAAGTGTTAATAATTATATGAAAATTAAATATTTCTTTGATAAAAAGCCTGTCATTTATTCAGAATGGATAGAATTTGTTCATAAAAAACATAATTGTAATTATGTATATTTTTATATAATATTATTGTTTCTGACTTTAATATCAATTATTTCATCTTACGTTGCTTTTGTAATGTATTTGAAAACCTGAATTAAAAGTTTTAGTATTTGATTTTTTTGTAGTTTAATTTTTTATCTCCTCCAACATTAAGTAATCTCCCTCCTCCATTTAAGTGGAGGGGACAGTAGACTATAAAAATGTGCTGCAAATCATTATTTAGTTAGTTTCTATATTCTACGGTCTAATAATGTTCAGCCCTCAGAGAGTAACGTCCAATGTGTTTAAAACATCTATACATTCTATCGAAAAACAAACCATAGTAAATTGTAAACAGTACCCTTTAAATAAATACAAATCAAAGTTTGTGAATATTGGTTTGTGTTTAGAAAGTGATTTTACGCCATGTGTTGAATTTGGTGGAAACAAGAACCAATCTATTGTTCTAAGTAAAGATGATTGGAAAGACCTACTAAAATATCAGGGTGTTATAACGAATTACTTTTTCTCATCAAACGCCTTTCAAGAAACTATATTTTTGAAAAATATGTCCATTCTTTTTGAGAAATTTGGTGAAATGCCAATAGTGAGGATTACAAAACATGATGATTACGTCTGTTTTGGAAATGAAACTGTGTGCAGATTATGGGAACAAATACCTTTAATCGAATACAGATTAAATATTTTACAAAAACAGCAATTTAACAGTTACTTCGATATTTTTAAGAATAGTCTGTTTTCCGAAATCAATTGTCTTCAAAAAGTATATGATACTCTGTCGCTAAGTGAAAACACCAATAGTGAGAATGTTTGTACAATGCTGGAATTATTACTAATGCATCCAATCCAGCTCGAACAAAAATTAAGAGAAAGAAAATATTATGAAGAAATCAGTAAGTTTTGATGAAACTAAAAATCAACTTCATACGATGCATGCATGGACGATATAGAAAATCTCGTATGTCGCCTCAAGAGTTTGTAGACCAACAACATTTTAAAAGACGAATTGAATTATGTGAAATTATTTTGAAACCTGTTTTAAATAATATGTTAAATATGATTATAAAATAAAACAATAGTAATATAAAAAAAAATGTGTTTTATTGATGAATATTTTACAAAATATCCTTTTTTAATATCCATGAGTTATGTGTTTTGTCTAATCCCAACCATTTAACTAACACCTTATTTCCTTTTCTTCTTATTACTTTTTCTATTAAGTATATGTCCGTAAAAGCCTCCTTGAATTTCTAATTTGTTTTCATCTTCAAGTAAATAGGTTGTAGGATTTGAAAGTTGTAACTTTTTTATTCTAAAAATTTCATTTGACCAGTTGGGTGTGTACCCTTTAGAAAAAAATTCTCTGTGTTTGCTTATACGAACAAAGTCACCAACTTTAAATTTTTTTAAATCGGGATCAACTGTTTTCATATGAGTAAATGATGATTTCAATATATTTTTTTCATTTCCCTTATTAACAGCATTAGGTTTTTTACCAATTGTAGAGTGTACTGTATTATTGAACACACTAACAATTTCAGGCAATATATCTAACCATTTATAATTTCCTTGAAGACTAAACTTTTTCCACATTTTATTCTTTAATGTTCGGTTCACTCGCTCAACGATACTTGCTTTCAAATTAGAAAAAGTACTATAGTGATTGATTTTAAACTGTTTCATTAGCTTCTGAAAGTCTTTGGAATAAAATTCTGTTCCTTTATCTGTTTGTATATTTTTTGGAACGCCTTGCAGGTGTTTAGGGGCTTCTTTTAAGTCTTTGAGAATTTTTTTCATTGCTGCAGCCACCTCTTTACCAGTTTTTGTTTTAATAGGTAGTGCCCAAACGAATTTAGAAAAAGTGTTGATTACCACTAATATATATCTATATCCTCTATTAAATTTTGAGTAAGGTTGCATTTCAACTAAATCTGCTTGAAACAAATCATTAAGCCCTTTTACGATTACTCGTCTTCGTTTAAAATTTCTTCTAGCGGGTCTATGCAATTCATTAACGACATCCTCCTTAATTTTATTCATTTTCAGTCTTACACTTTAAAACCAATCCTGCGTATAACACTCCAGGTGATGCAGAATATTTAAGAGATCTTACAACAGAAATATTATCACCATTACCGAGTTTATGACCTAATAGTTCAATCGAACTAAATATATTGTTATTTATGATAAAATCTATGTCTTTACTACAGTGAACTTTTATCACGTCTGCTTCTGGAAATGGAAACGCTAAAGTAGTTTCATCGCCGCTAATAGTAAAACAACGTCTTGTTTCACCATTCGGTAGATTAATTGATTTTGTCGAATGTCCAAGAACCATGGGAAGGATGCAAAAGTAATATGTCTTCATTGGCATTTAGGATATGAGTTCCAAATTTATTTACCGACATACTCAATATATAATATGCAACTGTTGTTTTTTACTTCAAAAACTTTTATTTATAGAATTACTTTGGCTTCTCGTAGTTCTTCAATAATTGAGATTATTTCATTATTATGTCCAGTATGCCCGGCAACCCGAGAAGCCATTAAAAGTCTAAGTCTATCAACAAGTTCGTTGATGTTGTCCCAATATACATAGTCCGTATCTGTTTTGTTAAGTTTCAATATCCCCATTCCCAGTTTCTGCCTTGTTTGCCTATATGGAGCCTTAGGTCTACTAAATGCTTCTATGAGATTTTTTGCAGGTGTTTTAATATTTCTTGTTTTCGTTACCCCTTTGGTTTGTAAGTACGGTCCTATAATAGTTACATATTTGACTGAACCGTTACCTTGAACTTGCTCATTACGGTCGTGATTTCTGCGATATGCATTAGTTCTTGCTAGAATGTCCATATAATGATCTAAGTCTTCTTTCTTGTAACCAATAGGTTCTTTTTTAAAAAGTAGTTCGTATAAACCTGGAGTGCCTTTGTAGGTTACACCCTCAACTTTTATATTTTTATTAATAATTTCAACTGGTTTCATTGTTGTCCCTAAAAGAAATTTGTTTGTTTCCAAATCATGAACAATACCATAATTGTGATCAAATATATGTCTTGTATCCCTAACTCCTTCATCGATATATTTTCTTGGCAATTCATCAAAATCTTCCAACCAATCTTTATATCCTGGAGTGTCAACATATTGTTGAATTGTTTGTCTAGTTTGCTCTAAAATATCAGAGATATTTAAATTCTCTACAGTACTATCACCCGATGGGGTGTAGTTTCAGCTACTGTGCTTGTTTCTTGAATGGTAGGGAAATTACTAGTAGATGCAATACTCCTATCAAAAAATGATGGTAACTCAGTGGGTAAAACGGGAGTTTTCCCGGTTTTTCTCTTAGCTGTCCTTGTTGGAGTAGAAGTACTATAAAATTCCTTAAAAGTATGAGGTTCTTCTTTTATGTCAGTTGGTTCCGTTTTTGCAATATTTGAAATTAATTGCTGTAGTGGTTGTGTTATCGGTTGATACGTTTTTTCTAATTGGCTTTGAGTCATTAAGGCTTCTGACTTTAATGCTTGATATTTTTGTTTCACTGCTCTCCTTGATTTAACTAACTCTCTTGCTAGTCGTTTATCCATGTTTATAAGTGTATGAATGAATCGAACCTGCTTCTATATCTGCCAGAATTTAAGGGACAGTCCTTATCGATTACAACGAAACCGTAGTCTTCTTTCCAGCAGTGTTCACAGAGAGCTTTAAATTTCTCAAATGTCATATCCATCATGCAATGGTCATTATATATGTGTTTTAAACTAGTTAGGTCCTGTTTAAATAAAATTAAGAGATTTGCATTTTCACGTATAAGCCTCTTGAGAATTGATGAATAACCTTGAAAAATGAAAAAACAATCCGTATTTTTATGTCTCCCAAATGTAAAATAGTCCCTTATAACAGTTTGATTCTGACATGGAATGTCATCAAATATAATAACTGAATTTGGTTTAATATCGTGAGGGGATATAATATTTTCATCATTGTTATATTCAAAATAACCAATCTCTTTAATAGGTTTTAGCAAATTTCTTAAATACTCATACTTGGGTTGGTGTAACGATTTTGAGTATAAATAAATATTTTCGAATCTTATTCCGTTTGGATGTTCAAGTAATGTGAGAATGGAGTTCGTTTTGCCAACCCCTGATGCTCCTACAACAAGACATCTCTTTGATTCACCACCAAAGAGATCGCCATGTTTTCTAAATGGTTTGTTTAAAATTTTTTCATCATGGTTTTTAATAGGTAAAGAAAAAGCTTGCTTTTCAATCCACATCGTCAGCAATAACTGACATAACATTCTAAATAATATGTATTTATATAAAAAAAAACAGCCAAGTCAATTTGCTGCCCGTTTTACTATTTATAGAAGACGAGCAGCTCTATCGACTCAGTTTACAAAAACTATAAAATGATCATACACAACCCTTACTCCATTACATCCAATAAGAAGAGCAAGAAGAAAGGTACGGGTTTAGTAAATAAATTTATTAATAGTCTACCTGTTGAACTACACATTCCTGGTTATAACTATTGCGGTCCGGGAACAAAGTTGGAAAAAAGATTAAGTAGGGGGGATAGTGGCATAAATCCTTTAGACGATGCTTGTAAAGATCATGACATAGCGTACTCGCAATCTAACAATTTATCAAACAGACACGAAGCAGATAAGATTTTAGCAGATAAGGCTTGGCAAAGGGTAAAGGCTAAGGATTCATCGCTGGGTGAAAAAACTGCAGCTTTGATGGTTACAGGTATTATGAAAGGAAAAAAAAATATGGTATGGGTGTTAAGACATCCAAATGAAAACTCAGGATAAAAAAACGCGTTATAAAAACTCCAAAAAAAATTGGTGGATTTTTACCTCTTTTGCTTCCAATTTTGGGTGCCCTCGGTGCATTGGGAGGTGGTGCAGCCGGAATTGCTAAAGCTGTTAATGATGTAAAAGCATTAAGACAATTGCTTGAAGAAACTCAACGTCATAACAAAGCCATGGAAAACGTTGCAGCCGGAAAAGGTCTATTTGTAAAGCCATATAGAAGAGGAAAAGGATTGTTCATTAAGCCCTATAAAGGGGGCTCCGTAAAAAAAACATAAAAAAAAGCTCAAATAAAGTTTCCGCAAAGAGCTTTAACAAATATTGATATAATAAAATATGCAAACATTTTAGAGATACGTAACTTTAGAGGTGTTTTTATGCGTGATAATCTCCCGCGAAAAATTAGACAAAAAGAAACTGGTATTGTTAATTTGGATAGTGAAAAAAATGATAGTTCTCATTGGGTTGCTTACATAAAAAAGTAAAAAGATGTCGTGTATTTTGATAGTTATGGTAATCTCAAACCACCTCTTGAGTTGATCCAATATTTTAATACAAGTAAGTGTGTAAATATATATTACACCTATGAGGTCAAACAAAAATTTAATAACTATAATTGTGGACAGCTAGCTCTTAGTTTTCTATATAAGCACATGAAATAAATTATTACGGCATTTCTTAAAAATTAACAGAATGTCTACAACATTTACGCTTACAGGGAATTCTTCTATTTTATCATCTGATTTTAATCCTCCCATCTATTTGGATGACGACAAGCAATATTTATTAGGTTTAGCTGATTTTGAGTCATTTATGAGTATCCCTAATATAGAGGATGGAAACAATAAAATTTAAGTAGATGGTAAAGTGATTATTATTCCGGATGGAACTTATGACATAAAAGACTTAAGTACATTGATAAATAACAAACTGCATGAAATTTTTACTATAGAACCCTCTTCGTTTAGATTAACGACAAATCTCAATACCCTAAAATGCAGTATTAAATGCAGTAAAGAAATTGATTTCACAAAAGATGATTCAATAGGAAACCTTTTAGGTTTTAATAAACGGAAAATTAAGCCTCATGAATGGAGTGAATCTGACAATGTTGTAAATATTTCCAAGGTTAATGCTATTTGTATTGATTGTAACATTTGTGTAGGTTCATTTAACAATGGCAAACCAGTTCACATAATTCACCAAATTTTTCCAACGGTACCACCAGGGTATAAAATAGTGGAATCACCATTACCTATATTATACTTTCCAATTAGCGTTCAAACAATCAACAACATTACTGTAAAAATAATTGATCAAGACGGTCACCTTATAAATTTCAGAAACGAAACCATTACCGTAAGATTACATTTAAAAACTAACAACAATGGTTATTAGATATAATAGACCATTTGTATCTAAATTTGAACCTATTATCGTAAGTAAATCTTATAAAAAAGAAAAACTTAACCACAAAGTTAGTAGTTCCAAAAACATCAAACGGTTAACAACAAAAAACCATCAGTTTCTGAAATCGTTGGGTTTTAAAGTTTTAAATAATGGATATTTTAAACGTTAATGAAAGTCTATATGTTGACAACTCTGTAATTGGCTCCGAATTACATACCTATCAACAATTCATTTCTTCAAAATTTGATTATAATGATGAAATACGTATTCCAATCCAAGAATTAGACACATACACATTACCTTCAGAAAGTATTCTATATATAGAAGGAAATCTCGCTAATCAAGAAGGAAAATATACAGAAAAATTAAGATTTGTCAACAATGGTATTGCGTTTTTGTTTCAAGAAATACGTTATGAATTAAATGGAGTAACTGTAGACTCTGTAAGAAATGTTGGTTTAACATCAACACTCAAAGGATATTTATCTTTTAATAACAATGAAAGCGTAAAGCTTCACAATGCTGGGTGGTTTCCCAACAGAAATGAAGCAGACAGAATTTTGGTAGATAATAAAGGTAAATTTAATGTATCGATACCCCTAAAGATGCTACTTGGATTCTTCGAGGATTATAAAAAAATTATTTTAAATATGAAGCAAGAATTAGTACTCATCAGAGCAAGTAATGATTTAGATGCTGTGCTCTTTATAGATGATACGGAACCCAAAACATTAGAACTTCCTACTCCAAAAGTCACGATTGAAAAATTGTATTGGAAAGTGCCACATATCGAGGTAGATATTCCTCAACAACTTGCCTTAACGAAAATATTAGAAACAAACAAGGAAATATTGTTAGGATTTCGAAGCTGGGAATGTGTTGAATATTCCGAATTACCTGAAGCAACGCGTCATACATGGCCGGTAAAAACAACTAGTAAACTGGAGACGCCCCGTCATGCTGTTATTGCCTTCCAAGTAGATCGAAAAGGAAAATTAAAAAAGGACATGAGTCAATTTGATAACGTTGACCTAACAAACATAAGAATTTTTTTAAATTCTGAGAGATATCCATATCACGATTTATATTTAAATTTTAAAGAAAACAAATTTTCAGCTCTATATGAAATGTTTGCCAATTTTAGAAATTCTTTCTATGGATTGACAAGTGAACCAATTTTTGCGCCTGAAAAATTTAAGACAACTTCGCCTATTTCACACATTGATTGCTCTCATCAGAAGGAATCGCTTCAAAGTGGTTCTGTAGTTATAAGAGTTGAATTTGAAACAAATGAAAATATTCAAAAAATACCTCTGTTTATTGTCTCATCCTCCACGATAAAATATTTAGCTATAATCCTCTAACAAAAATAGTTAAACAACTTTAATACGCATGCGTCAGTTTTAATATTTATAGCATGACACAAAGAAATTTCTTTCATTATGGATTATATGCATCGGTTAATCATTTTTCAACACAAATTACAAGAGTTAAATAAACAGATAGAAGAATACCAATTAAAATTTGAAATGGTAAAAAAATTTCACTATTTAAAGATATGAAAGTAATTGTAGATATACAAGGATTTAAATTGGAGAACAATAAGTTAATTGTTAAAGAATTGGCAGCATACGATGGGTTTAAAATCAGCCACCACATATTTAAAGCGCCCTTTCCTATGAATCATTTACCATCAAAACTATACAGCAACGCTATTTGGCTAATGAACAATCATCATTGTATCGATTGGGATGAAGGATTTACTCCTTATCATAGATGTCGAGATGTTATCAGAAATTTAACCGAAAAAGTCGACTTTATCTATGTTAAGGGTGAAGAAAAGGCGGAGTTTGTCAGAAAATATTCTCAAAAAACAGTTATTGAATTTGATGAACAGCCAGCTTTACAGAAATTGGAACCATGCTGTTTTTATCATCAGAAAAATCCATGTTTTTGTGCATTAGCAAATGTTTTTCATTTTTTTTATGAAATAAAACGATTCGTTTTAAAATATATTTGTTTTATTGGTTAAATATTCCTTTATACATAATATATGTTCGCTTAACTCTAATTGTTTTAAATCATGTATAAATTTTCTTTCATTTTTACTTTTAAGAAAATCTATACATGCCTTAGCAGCTAGTTCACATAATTCTGCATGTTCCATATAGTGCAAATAAACAGTGTAAAGTTCTTATGAATTCTTCATCTTTCTAAAATGTCTTTCTTTTAAAATGTCTTTCAGAACGGGATCTTCAATATATTTTTTCAATTTAAGAAGATGATAACCAAATCCCAATCCCCTTATGTCATGAATAAGTTGTATTAAATCTAATGTTTCACAATATTTGTCACATGCAGATGCAGCACTCGCATACTCATTCGATAGTTTCTCGTAATAATGACACCATTGTGGTCTGCTTTGCATAGAATCCTGACAATAAGAAAATGATAACAAGTAGAATTCTTTACTTAACTTTTTAACAGCTTTCACTAACTTGCACATGACCACAACACCTTTTTATAGATCGCGGTGGTCCATCTATACAGTCACCCTCTTGGTTATGATGAGTATAACACGGTAAATTTAACTGTAATTTCTTGTCACGTCTATAGCGTTCTGGTAGCTTTTCCCAAATTTGTAACAACTCCACTGACTCTACAAATCTTCTTAAGTAATTAAGAGGAATATATTTTAGATCACCCACCGGAATGTCCCACAATGGCGCCGTTAGTGCTAAACAAATAACTTCACCAACACGTTCAATAATATCTTCGGTAGGTACTGTATTCAACGAACCCATCTGACTAAATTTAAGAGATGAAAATGAATTGATCTGTTAGGTTGGCTGCTAGCGCTTAAATAAAACATTCCCTCCGGATGCACACGTAAGAGTGGGGAAGACCAATCAGAATCAAGCAGAGTCAAGTAGGCGTGGCAGGGACAGGCGCGGGAAGTGGGAGACCAATGAAAAAAGTGGTGGGGGGAGCGAGACTAACCCCCCCAATCCCCTCTACTGCCTTCCTTGAAAGCTTGGAGGATACTGGTGAAATTTTTGTCTTGTCACATTTTTTGTACTATATAACTTTCATCCATGTCTCAGCAAGATATAACATTTTCTTTTGATCCCTGCTGTACTGCTTTATCCTTCTCAAGTATTTTCGTCGCCAGCAAACAATTTCATCAAATCCAGTAAAAGTGCATTTCGGTTATGCTTTTCCCAGGCAAAATCCATATTTTTTAAAGTTGTCTATAGGAGTGTTCTAGCTATCAAAGGAACACTTTTATTTTGGCCAAGCTTCATCAAAATCTAGAGTGGGTATTTCTTTTTTAAAATGAAAATAGTGAACTTTTCTTCGAAATTCAAATTTCGTGTCTTCATCAAGGACTTTTGCTGGTCTTCCTGGAATTTTCTTGGGAGGTTCCACTTGACCTGCTACCTTTCTCTACCGCAATAATTTGAAAACGGAGGACTTTCCAATTTCTGTCATTTGGGAACATCCTTCAACAATTTCTTGTATAGCAAAACTAGGGTAATTGCGTTTTATAAAATCGTGTAGATTTAAAATAATTGTTATTTCACTCACTGATAGTAGAGATTATTAGAACAACTTTTTGTTGGAGTGAATGTCGCCATTTTATTATTATTCTTGTAATACCGTTAACACTAAGGCGTAACAACAAATACTAACATGTTTAAAACACAATTTGTAATCTGTGTTTTATTGCCTGTCTCCATTAAGTACTAGCCTATTATGTATGCATTAAGTAATAAATGTAATCTATACAGCAATTAAAACTTCATTAGGTATGCTAAAAGACAGTGATTAAAAAGGATTATTATTTCTATAAACAAAGTTAAAAAAACAACGCTTATGGAAGACCCCGAAATTCAGTCAAACTGCACGGAATTCCCCATTTTATTACTTTATACATTTCTGAAACAGACCATAGTTAAGTGTTTAAAAAATTATTACTAAAACACTACTTATGCAATTTACCTCAAATTTGCACAAAAATTAAGTATTACGTAGAAATGAACTGATAAAATTTTGTTATAACTCCAAAATAGCGGCTTAATAAAAATTCCGCCTGAAAATGGCGAAATGAAATTGCGCCTTAATAAAATATTTAAAAATTGGGCCTGAAAAAACTAGTTAACAGATTGATTTCAAATTTTGTTTAAATAAATAGTTGCATGGAGATGAACTGGTAAAATTTTGCTAGTACTAGTAGCCAAATAAAATGTATCGCGAAAAAAATCACCGTCCTACTTTTTACAAAACTTTGCATTTTAGCGTCCTTAGATGCCAAAAAACATGTTTTAATGCCGTCGATCTGTCTGTAGGCCTTTCTGTCTTATGGGAATGACCTGTTAATATTTTCGTAAAAATCCAATATGGCGAAACAAAATGGCGGTCTAGTGAAACGTTTAAAATATATTCCTAAAAAACGAATTATTCAATTTACCACACCTTGCACAAAAATCAAGTGTTACATAGGAATGAACTGGTAATATTTTGGCCTGAAAAAACTAGATATTAAATTAAAGTATCGATAGGTATCTAATAATACCGCAAATATCGATATTAATTAAGTTATTATTGTTTATAAATTAATGAAGGAGAGAAGGTTTTTTTTACTCTCTGATTAATATGCGAAAAAGTAACTTTTTCTAGAAATGTCTCCCAAAACTGCCTTTGCCGCAACTATCCATAGGTAATAATAAACTATCATTAGGTTTTATTTTAATTTATCAAATATTTCTTACCTATTGCCTATCGATGGGTAAAATCATCATCGCCTATTTATAGCCGACTTGGTCGCATAGCGAGGATACTGAATAAACAAAAATTACACAGTGACTCGATGTTAACCCTCTTTCTTCGAGATAATTTCTGCGATAACTTTAAAATGATTTAAATATATTGATAAAGAAAATGTAATTTACCAAAAAGGTAATTGTGTGCACCGTAAGGTACTCCTCCGACGCACCATATTCCAAAAATGTTATTTTGCTTAACTATTTCCGGTTTTAGTAGATGGTATAATTCATGGACCTGGAATAGATGGATAGCGGGTTTAATGCAGAAATAAAAACCCTTTTCCTTCAACAAGAGCCGACGCGCGACGTTTCGACTATATATTTAGTTAAGGCCATTTTAAGATATGGCACTTTATCTCAATATACAAAACAATAAATACTTCCAACAAAAACCTATAGTGTATCTAAAGTAAATTGAGACAACATAAAAACTAAATATCCGTCAACAGTAGGCGATTTCTTTGTGAGCATGAGCGGCGTGATAGAAATTTAAACTTATTTTTGTAAACTGATTAACTGAATAAAAATAAATTTATTTGATATACGTGGTGTACTAAATTGAGCGTATCCCAAATTTTTCGCTGTCTCAGTTTACTTTAGATACACTTTAAGAAAGACGATGTCATGACGATTTTCACAGCATTTAAAAAACATTCGTGCCATTCAATATGCGTGGACAACAGCAGTTCGTGTGATAACATTTAGAATTTGCTGTTGTCCATCCATACTGAATGTTACGTTTGTCTTTTAAATGATGTGAAAATTGTCATTTCATCGTCTTTCTTAGGTTTTAATTGGTTGTTTACTGTTTTGTTACTGTTTTGTATGCTGACATAAAGTCCCATGTTTTAAAGCAGCCCTGAATTAAACTAAATATATATATTAGAAACGTCTGCTCTTTTTGAAGAAAAATAGATATGTTGTTATATTATTTATGGCTCGCATTAATTTAGAGAAAAAGTAGATTGTGGCCGTTATCTTAAAAGTAACGATATCCTGTGTTTAATACAATACATCGTCTATAATATGGAGAAATAAGAATGCGGACTTTATATAATTTGCTCGAAAATGCTATCATAATTTTGCATAATTTTTTACATTTCTTATATTGATTTTTATTTATACTTGCATTAATTTTATCAATAAGTAACGTATTCTTTATAATGCAATCAAAATTTCATTGTAATATATTAAATTTAATCAAATTTTGTTTTAACCTCATGTGTTAATCAAAAATTTATATAGACATTATTTTGCTTATAGAAAATGTAGAAAAATAAATAGAGTAATTTAGTTCTGCTTATTGAAATACCCGTGATTCGATAACATGAATTATTTATGAAAATGAATATTTAGCGCTTTAACGGAGATATTAAGGTATTGCATAATAATTAAAGCCGGAGTATTTGCCTTCAAATGATGCAAACGAAATCTGCATTTTGATCAAACCCAATCCATTCATGATTTAATGCGCTCTGCTCCTGGTACTCTTGCGACAGTAAAAAAGTAAAATTAGTTAAAAAATACCTTTGTTTAAGGATTCCAAATAGTTCAATTTGTTTAGTTTGAATACACCACACGTTTTACATTTCTTTAGATTATTGTACTAAATATCTTTGTAATGAACGAAATTTCGTAATTTTAAATTTATTTGCCTTGTGTTAATCAATAAAATTATACGACTTTTATTGCATCTTACATGGCAGTGACTTAAATACTTAAAGCATTCATTTGAACTCTAGCCTTAAAGATAAAAATGAATCGACAAGCGTTTTGAATAGTTTTTGTTAACAGATCAAGGTATGATGGAAAATATTATTGCATTAATAAAATAATAATATATTAGTATTTTATACAGTCTTTTCTCATTTTAGAATAAAATATATACTTATTTACAAACAAAAGTCTTATATTTTTACATAACTAGGTTGCATTCGTTCTTTTGCATGTACTATCTTTGTCCGTACTAATTTCAAGTAATTAGAACTCAAATGTAATATTTACATATTAACTGTGTTATATATTTTTCATAAATGGAGGGCTAGAACGAAAAAAAAACATAACTCTCTACATAATATCCCATTTTCGGCACATTTGCAGGGTATCTCCCTTATTTTTAAAGATAGAAAATTGCGGTTTTAGGGACATATACTACTTCTTTATAAAATTAAAAATGGCGCCAGCAGAATTTTCGGGCAACCCTCGTACCCAGCTATTTGATAACTATCAAAAAGGCGAAAATCGATTTTTAAAGATAGAAAATTGGGGTTTTATTGACATATACTACTTCTTTGTAAAATTAATTATTTTGAAAAACATCCTCAAAATTCGAGATTTTCTAATAAAATGTATTAAAAACGAAATTCATGTACTTAATTATATTATACTGAAGATGTAATACTTTCAAAGTTATTTCGAAAGATTTTTTTTAATTCTCAACTCTTAATTATTTATTACAGCATTTTAACTTAATTGTGATTAAATTACTGAATTTTAATCAAAACAAAACAATACTTACCTATATTACTTAAAACTTAAGGAAAAACCAAACAGAAGTAAAATTTTTAAAATGCAAAGTGTTACAAATGTAGTTTTCAAAATAACGGCATTTTTCCGTATGCAAAATTGGCATATTTTCGTTATTCTTCTAATAGTATTCAAAAAAGAATCATAGGCCTTGTTTGCAAATTTCGGATAGTTAAATCGATTGCCGCACGATGCTCCGCTATAGACTGATATCGTGTTTTAAATATTTTATTTTGCATAAAACCCTCAAAAAAAATCTAAAATCGAAAGATTCGGAGACCGAGGGGGCCATCTTACAGAGGTCCGTGTGTACCAATACATCTTTGAGGGAAGTTATCGTCTAAAAATGCCCCTAAAATCGCAGAGAAGAGCCAGTCTTGTTAAAGATAAATGGCATTATAAAGTGCCAATGGAACATTTTTCTTCAGTTGTGGAATAACCTCCTCAAGGATTTTTAGGTACCAAGGCGCTGTAAGACCTCTTTCAAAAGTTCTATAAACTATGCGTGTTCCAAAAATGAAATACGAGACCCCAACCCCAAAGCATCCTTGTTGTGTCCTCTAAAAAATTAAATGTTGATTTTCTGCGAACCAGTTTCTTGTATTATGGAGATTGAAAATTGCCGCACTTAAAAAATAAGATTCATCGAAGCAGACATCGAGCTTGCCAAAAGATTTATCAGTATGAATTTGTTATAAATATCATTGTCAAAACAGCATTCGGTATCCGCGTTAACGGGGTGTAAATGTTTAAGCTAATTTCGCAAAATTTTTTGAGTATACTTGGATACACCAGTTGCTTCCTCTGTTTGCTAGCAAGAAGATGAAGGCGTCGTGGGGCTGCATAAATGATCCGTGCTCTACTAAATTTGATTTAAGGCGGGCAAATATGACTCGGAAAGGTTGTCTTCTCTCTGGACATCTAATAAACAAAAAGAACTCCTAAGATATTATCCTAACCATAACGCTAAAAATACGGTACATTTGTAAAGATAATTCCGAAGTTTCTTGGGGATTTAGATTATATGAAACACACCACCATACCATACTTTTCATAATTTTCGCTATTACTGTAAAAAAAGTAAATTAAATATAGTATATAACTAAATAGAAACACCAAAGCAACAAAAATGTTTCAATAATAATCAAAACCTGACAAAACCGCAAAATTTTTGACATTCTGCTTTTTGTTTCAGACCAATTAGCCATAGCCTACTCTACCTATTAATTGGACACAAAAATTTTTTTGAAAATCTCGAATTTTGAAGTTTCTTTTGAAAATAATTGCATACATGAATATATTTTTTGGAAAGCTCACATTATTCCTAATAATTATGAGAAGTAATATACAGGGTGTCGCATTTAAAAAAGTAAAGTAGGGTCCGATAACTTTTTGACCTGATACCCTATAGTTATTCTAAAAGCAGCACTGAATTCTACGAAAAAAAATCATATAAGGAGCAGTTTTCGTCTTTTTGATAGCTGGGATAAGGGAGGTGCCTGAAAATACAACATTTTGCAAAAACGCTGTGTATCTCAAAAACCAAAAGTGTATAAACTTCACTAAAAGTTAGTACAGTAAAACCGCTACCCTCTATCTTTAAAAATAAGGTAGGTACCCCGCAAAAGTGCCCAAAATAGGGGACCCTGTACAACGAATTATATTCTGATACCTAGCTAGATTTTTATTTACAAGAGACACAAAAACCTTTCAATACAAAACTTGTAGAATGTTTCTTATATTATCTTTTAGGAGTATCAAAGATCTAGGAAGAGTTAGGAAATTAAAAAAATATATATAACCTCTAATTTTGTAAGTAGGACCCCTGTATATTCACTTTTATTTTTACTGATTATAAATATATTTGGTTTAATACCTTTATGTTTAAAGACATTCGAGAAAATTGACTAAAACTGTGCCATAAAAGGCAATGCAAACGCAATAAACGATTTTGCTACTAAAATTTATTTAACAACATTTTTTTCTAACTTTTTAAATTTGCAACTTACTGTAACAGTTTAATTTAAAGGGCCAATAGTTATGACCTTGCATGTCTGTTAATCTGTTTTTTAGACTGTTCTCATTAAAAGTGCTAAAACCTAGAAGGTACAAGGAAATTGTTGCACAATGCATTTATTTTAAAAGCCGTTCTCATGATAAAGGTTAATAATCCTGATGTGTTATTTATTAAACTAGTATTGAACTATTTCACGTTTTTCTGTTAATTTTGAGGTGACCCTCAAATAAAAAAGTAAATTCAAAACTTTTCACTTTAGGTATAATACTGGCATTAGCATCAACCAATTAGTTGATTTACTTGGCCAGTACCAATATTCATCAATAGAATAATTACAGGGCGTTAATGTATTTTGGGTTAGTTTTAATATACCCTGATATTTATAAAGAAATAAATTTAACTAGTTGCTTATAGTCTCAGAGAAATCAGAAATATATCAGCTTATTAATTAATTTGAAGCCACATTTTTTAATTTCAAATTTTGATACAAAATTTTCAACACAAAGTGTTGTTTTTAAGTGAATTTTCCTATCCCTGTTTGTATGCTTTCTTCTAACTTTACCATCAATCGATCTTCTAATGAAGGAAGTTATACAACATTTTTTTCTGGGAAAGATATTCAACGAGCCCTCAATACAATTAAAGGACGGGAGGAGCCAACGAGACACATCGAATTCTTTTTTGTGTTCCCAAAACCACTATTTATTTTTGGATTGACTAAAAATTTAAGAATAAAACCTGACATTGGCCGAATTTATTTCAAATAAAAAAACATTTTCAGATAGGCAAAAACATGAAAATAGAAACATTAAAAAAGAACAGATAAAAGAGAGTGTTAAAACGAAAGAGCAAATAAACAACGTAATATAAGACAGAAACTAAAAATCTACTCATTAAAAAACATCAGCCGTCGCAAAAATCTTTTAATCAAGTTACTGGCGTGAAAACTAGGTAATAACGAAGTATTACCTAGTATTTTCAGACTCAGATAAGTAGAAATCACATTTCTGAGACCGGTATACGAAAAGAAGGTAGGAATACGGAAAAATATAAAACAGAGTTAATTTGCACCATATAGCTATAAAATACACTTCGCTTATTCGATTTTTTATCTGAAACTGTTAATGATATTGTAGAAATATTTTTTTGCTTATAAAAGCAGCTTCCATATCTTTAGAACATCCACGTTAGGCTTATTGAAAAACTGGATCTCTTTCTATGGTAGCTGCTACTATGAACTTTCGTTTTCGATAGTGCTGCTCCCTATGTAAAATTCTAGCCTCTGATGACTGTATCCGATGTTGGTTTAACTAAACATGTTCGGCTATATTTTCCGACTTAGACGTTTCTTTTTTTCGTGTGTGACTAAAATGCACCTTTACTGTTATACTATTAAATGTACGATTCACCACATTTTCACTGGATTTCGAAAATGTATTCTTTTTTTCTTTTCGATTTTTCATATAGTTGCAAGGCTTCTTAAAGTTCCTTCCGATTACTTGAATACGGTCATCTTTTTAGATGTTCCTTTAATACAAGGTTTCGTGAGAAACAGTTACGATTCTTGTGTATTGGAAAGTGATGTTTAGTTTTTTATAAATTACTTATTAACTTTTCAATGTAACTATGGATCTTTTTCTATGTTTACCATTTCTAGCTCAGGGTACATCTGATTATTAAAATTTGTTATAGCTCTATTATAAAGCGTTCTTTAAATAAAAACAAAATGAGTAGAGTGAGATTTTAACATTTTTTTTACCACTTATATAATACATTTTTATTACACTCTGCCAGTATACTAACATCGCGAATAGCTACCGTATTTATAGAATGCTTATAAAGGCATTTGGTGTAAGTATTTGTAAGTTAAAACCTTATAAATTACTTATTTTAGATTCTTCTATTTACCAAAAGGTTTTGCTTGTTGAATGAACAAGAAAGTGTAATTTATTTATTAGGTTTTACCTTAACTTATGTAACTATCTACTATCTTTCTAAAACAGTACTACTAAAACATTATTGGAACCCACCAACATTTTTGTTCAATTAACATAGAACACACATTTTTACGAGTTTTGGTTCTACACTATGCAAGAATGTTAATAATTAGATATAATCACATTTCGCACTTAATAATAGGGAATTGACTCAGTGATACTTTCAGTTAGTACTTTTGGTTGACCCTTTGCGGCAAGAATTGAAACTTACAAATATTTTCCCAAAAAAATTCCCGTGACTACTTTAGTCATAGAAAAGCTCTAGAACCGATAGAAAGACGATTTGAGATACATATATACATATATATATATATATATATATATATATATATATATATATAACCGAAAATTTGTTTCCTCCTTTTCTATCTAATGAAAGTGTGGGATTTGAATTCTAATAAAAAGCTCATTTTGACAGATATAAAAGTTACTCGCTTAACCCGATTAATGACATTTACATTATTAGACGATTATGTCATCATTAAAGTTTGATAACCCTATTGATCCATCTGACCCCGAACTTTTAACTGATAACAGAAATACCTTTACCTTTTTAAAATATATGTTTCACAATCCTTTGTAAGTATAATTTTCTGTTTAATATATATATGTTATAACCATTTGATACGTAAACTGATTTTTATTTAATATATGCAATACGAAATTTTATTATCCTAGCTATGACGTGGTAAAGCATACATTAAGGTCTAAACAAAAATTCTTCTCTTAATTAGATAAAATTATTAGCAGACATGTTTATTTGTTTACACTAAAAATTTGTGTTGCTGAATGTACATTTAAACGTAGTAATCTAAATCTAAAGCAATTTTTTTACAGTAATTTTTTGGAAGCGTAAACGGTATAGTATCAGTAAAACATTAAAAGTCATATGGGGATGACCTGCAAACATATTGGCAAAAAATCCAATATGGCGAAACAAATTATTAACTATGAATAGTTTGGTACGAATGCAAAACACAATGGCGGCTTAATAAAATATTTAAAAATTCAGCCTGAAAAACTACTTAATAGATTGATTTCAAATTGTATGTAAGAATTAATTGTGGAATAGAGATGAACTCGTAAATCTGTGATTCGAATTCAACATGAACAATGGCGGTCAAATGAAATGTTCGTAATCGTGAAAAAATTCCAGGTTTTACGTTTTAACATTCCTAGATGCCAAAAATATATATTTTCTCAATTCCATTGGTCTATCTGTCTGTCAGTTCGTAGCGTAGCTAAAATCTGCGTTATTATTACCTCACCTTCAAATGGGAGCATGATCTCGAAATTTTCAGAGATGCATCCCACCAGTATACTCACTGCATCGTTTAAAGTGGAAACAATAGTATATGAACCAATAAAAGATTTTATTCACTCATTAAAATTATTTGCTATCAAACAATAAGAATTTACGTCTGTATACAGTACAGCATCAGCGTTATCGAACATTGCTGATGATCTCTTAAGCACCGTTGATAAGCCTCTGACCTGCGTTCCTCTTACATTGCGTTACTCTAAGGCATTTAATTAGTTGTTTAGATTATGGGCTCCTACTGGCTAAATTAAAATACTATTTTTCTGCATGTATCGTGGAGTGGTTCAGTTTAGATACAGTAACCGTGTCCAGCAGGTTCAAGTAAAGCGGGTAACTCAAGGCTCTATCTTAGGGTCTTCTTTATTTAAAATATTTACACCAAACTTACTTGGTAACTTATCTTGTTCATATCATTTAAATGCAGAAGATAGTTCACTATTTAATTTTAATTTAACCCTACTCTCAAATTGAATCAATTAATAACATAAATGACAATCCTAGTTTTTAGTCGAAAAACAACGGCTTACTATTAAATCCACTAATGACGACCATATGATCTTTGACGCAAAAAAAAAGCGAAACTTCAAATTGAATTTTTTTTTCTGGACATATCCGACTTTAACCGGAACTAAAAGTAATCTGAATTTTAGACCCGAGCTAAGCAATCTGACATCATGCATGCCACGTCGGCAGGGAGTATCAATTCTCTCTCTTTTTTTAATTTTGAGATCAAACCTTGGTCTGTGGGTCCTGTTTGACACGTCTAGATTCTCAAAGATTACAGGTACATATCCAAAGCAGAGAAACCATATCCATTTACTCAGATTGACTGGCTTAAAATTGGACAAATGACATGAGATACATTGCATTTGTTTGATACATAGAGTCATTCACACAAAAAAGCCAACTTACCTTTACGAAAAGTTAGCTCTTGCTGAAGACGTATTTCAAAGAGTTCGACAGGTACCTCATTTGCTCTACATTTCATTACACACTGTTTAGTTACTTATAACTTCACTATATATTGAAATAAGTTGCTAAATGATTTGAAATTGATTATAAGGTATAGTTTTTTTTTCAAATTAAATGTGCATTTTTTGCCATTGTTATTGCAACAATTAGTTTAGTAAATAGACAAATGAAATTTTTAATTTGAATTTAAATAATTAGAAGTAAAAATTATTTACTCTATAAGATCCCAGATCCTTTAAGAAAAATAATACCATAATACCATTTATTTATAAAAATACGAATAAATCTGTAAAATTGTAGACAAAACAAATTTGAAATATTTTTTTCATATTTTGCAAAGTTTACAGTTAAAAACAAAATTTATTATCAACGATTTTCTGATTTATGATTTTCCCTTTCAACTAAAATAATAATTTTGCTGGAGTTGTTGTAAATTTAAACTACCTATGCGGTCACCATTTTCAGCTTGACGGCAGATGTCAGGTACCAGTGATACTGATACTGAAGATTAATCACAGTTTATTTATCTGGAAACCTGTTATATTTAGCAAAATTAACAAAATAAATTATGAAGGTAATTTTTGTTAAAGATATCTTCATTTTTACTTTTACCTAATTGTTTTATCTAGAATATTTTGGCAGATATTGACAATCAAGTGACCTTTTGCCCCTTTCATTGATTTTTTTTAACTTAAGGTTTAGTTTCTTCAAATCAAATGGATTACAACGGTTTTTGGCATTTCTCCAAATAGTTTAGTAGACATAAATATATCTCTGTACCCCAGATCCAGACTATGCTAAGTTCAAATTTTAGCTAAATATTTTAAGACACTTAAAATTATGTGGCGCATCTTTTGGTATTTTTCATTTTCGCGTATTTTCTAAACTAAGGAAAATAGCTAATTTTAAACTGTGTCAATCCAAGGGTTCTCTTATGCCAAACAATGTTAAGTCGCACTAACCTCATTTTTGTGTCTCCGGATTCACGTTCAGTTTGAATTGTCAACTCCACCTGTTAACATACCTAACCTCGCGCGTTTTTTGTTCAATATGCCTGTTACCAGTTGCGTGCCTAAGGGGCCCTCAAGACACGCAGCGCGGGGCGGGGGGCGACTATTAGGAGGCTCCTAAATTAAACAGGGAATTTAAATAAAATATTTGTTCCATAAAAAAATCACATTCAATCACACAATCCAAATGATAATAACAAGTTAACGTAATATATAAACCCTATGAAATATTTATTTGACAGTATATTTGCTGCGTATTTAGATATAACAGTAAGACAGCTTGATAAAAGATTTACTGCGATTAAAACAGTTTATTAAAGATTTTCATTTCTAAGTCCTCAGATATTGGTTAAATTCGTGAACTAGCAACTGAGCTAATTCAGATGGTCATTATTGTATAACAACATTAAAAACCTTAATACAACTCGTGATTTCGCAAATTATAGTTTCGAAAAAAATTAATTATTAATTAATTGTTAAGTAGTATACTTTGTTCTGCATTCCAATTATTTCTTGTCCTGACTGCAACCTTAGCTCAGTTGGAAAGATCAGTTGAAATTAATTATTTATATAATATTATTTTTTTTAGTTTTATTTCAACCAGAGTATAGTTATAAGTTTTTAATATTTAGTTAATTTTTGTTTTGTGTTTATTAGTTTACCTATACCTATTAATATCAAAATGTATATCGTTTGTTCCTTTTTTTTTCAATTTTTATTCCTTTTTTTTACTAGAGTTATTTTTTATTTTATGTTATGGTTTCTGTTAATACATTTATAACATTTTTTGGTTACTTATTTTTTTGCGGAAATTATGCAGGGGGCTCCCAAGAAAAGGTTTTCGGGGGGGACCCGGAACACGTTGAGTTCCGTGGTCCTCTATACTAATTTCAAAGAAGTGTGAATTGTTATGATTCACTTAGTGGGAAAATCACAAGAACGTGAAATTTGCTTTCTAATGAGTAATAAACTAATATACACTAAGTCCATTAATTATGGAGTAATTAAAAATGCAAGTTAATTTCAGCCACTCGATTTTTTTTAGCTTATAGGCAATTTATTTTAGATTTAAAAGCATGGTAACTAATGTCTTCAAAGGTTTTCTTGTGCGGTGTGTGACATAAAGTTCAAGTGTATGTAAATTACATAAAGTTTAAGTTGGCTTCGTAATAAATACCAGCTAAAGAAAATTTAATCTGTATAGTGCTTCATTTAGAGGCTTATCTGTAGTAATTATTGTTATAGGTACTTTAACATTCAGTTTTAGGTATATACGAAATATCAATATGGTATTATTGACGGCCGTGTTATAGAAGATACACCTAGGTAAATTAAATGTAGACTATAAAACTACCCAACCCCAGCAGCGAAAAAAAATTTACTGGGTAGTTCGACCTGAAAATTGTGACGTGACCTTCTCTGAATAACATTAAAATCTGTATTAGGTTAGTAAGTTTAAGGTGCCACAGAAACTGTCCGTTGTATAGAGGTGTCCGTTGTGGGGAGTGAACAAAATAAATACCAATGTAATTTTATTTAAAAAAATATTTTATTTTTAAGTTAAAAAATAATATGTTTAGTACAGATTATTAATACAATTGTTATTACGTATACACCAGCATCTTTTACATACATATATGCATACAAAAAAAATGTACTACCTAATATAAAATATTATACTACCTACATATACAGTTTGATAGAGTTCTACTTTATAAAAATTTTCTATTTTAAAAAATTATCAAGTGTTGTTTGTCTTAAACTAGTTAATTTATTTTTAATAATTTGAGATTCCATTTTAGACGCAACTTCTGAGATTTTTCCCCTAAAACAGAATCTCCAGATAACATATAAAAGTTTTCAATATCCCTTCACATTTTATATGCTTCCTTAATGTTCTTAATATTGGAAGAAATAATTTCTTCATCATCACTGTCAGATAAAATCCGACCGTTCTCACCATTTGGAAATTTACTGACGCACTCACGAACACTGTGAGGATTTTCTGTGAATAAACTTTTATCATTCTGAATATGAAGTTAAGTCGGAGGAGAATACTTTAATGTTTCTAGATAATTCCGATAATGGCACATCATCTTGACTATCGAAACGTTTTCCTCGAGAATTTCGTCGAACCCAGCTTGGCGGAAGCAGTTACTGATGGTCTTGGATTCAATTTTTTTTCCATACAGCAACAATTCAAATCAAGGCACTTACAACATTTATGGATTTCTCCAATTGTTCGGTACATTCAGAATACTCCATGGATGACAAAAGTCGCTTGATTAAAAACTTTCTGTAGTGGTTTCTAAAATTTTGAATCACGCCCTGGTCCAATGGCTGGCAATGTGATGTATTTGGCTGTAAAAAAATTATTTTAGCATCCAATTTTATCTCTAGTTTTGGGTGAGATGCAGCATTTCCAATCACCAGTGCATTTTTTTTTCTCCATTGATAGCTGAGCAAAATAAAATAGTGAGGCGCCGCGCCGCTTATTAGCATAGATCTTAATATTGCCCATGATGTGCAATAAAAATACCGGCATTAAATGTGAGTTTTTCAAAAATTATCTGAACATCTGTCCCTTCTGAGGAGGTAAATTTTATTGTTTTTATTAAAAATGTTCCAAATATAACTGTCCGTGTCCGTTGTCAAGAGGGTTTAATACACAGGAATACATATACTGACGGTGACTTCAAAATTGTCCGTTCAGCAGAGGCATCCATTGTTCGGAGGTCTCCGTTAAGGGAGGTTTCACTGTAATGTATATCCAGTTGTATATAACATAATACAAAAAGTAATGAATAGAGAAGTAAACAACACTATTAAAATTAGATTTTATTATAAATATTTAAGAAAAATATACATACATAAAAATTATAATGAGGATAGTCGGTTAATAATGTTTTATTCATAGCGAATGTTCATTTTTCAAAAATGTCAAGTAAAATATTAGATTTTGAAGATGCACATTTTCATACATAAAATTACATAACGGGATAGCAAAAGAGATACCTTTTAGCAAATGGGGTTGTTAGTCTACGACACATCTCAATGCATTAGTTTGAAAAGAGTATTTAAAAAATTTAAATTTAATTATAAAACTCGCTACCTTTATCGCCCTTATACCTTTTTGTTAATATTATTACAAAAAAAAACGGGTAAACTGATTTTAAATTGAAATATATGGGACCACCAGAGAAACGTCCTCTACAATTTGGTTTTTGACTCATCAGAATCGGCCAAGCCGTTTAGACAATATGCACGAACAAACATAAAAAAATACATACAGGTCGAATTGAGATCCTCCTCCTTTTTTGAAGTCGTTTAAAAATTACAATATTTCTTTATTATAAGACACCAAACTGGTTTATATTGTTTGTTTTTTAAACATTTAAGCATTAAATTTTATATTGAATAAGTAGGCCCTCTCGATTTATCTTAATGTTATATTCACTGAAAATATGTCCATACTTTTGCACTTAACATGCATGTTAAATCCAAAAATTTGCCTTTTTGTATATACAAAACTATGCTAAGTCACTTAAATAAAAAACAAAACACAAAATCCAAATTTGTCATTATTCCACTTATTATTATGACTAAAATTAATTTAATTATGAAATAGTTCCAAGATTTAATAAAAACAGTGTTTCATAATTTGAAAAATTATAATATGAAATTGATTAAACTGTTCTACTGAAAAACAAAGCTTTTGGACTTAACATAGTCTGGCTCTGGCTTACACCTGTGATTATGTCTAATTCATTTTCAGATATGAACTTAAACAGACTTGGCTGAGCCCCGCCTTCTAAAGACATTTTGAATTTGAATCAAAAGCAATAATTATTTACTCTATAAACAAAGCAAGGTTTTTAATACCATTGTTCCCGGTTCTTTAAGGAATATAATACCATAAGTGTAAAAGTAAAATTCTAAAAATTTTAGACAAAACAGATTTGAAATATGTTTCCATAAAGCTTACAGTCAAAAAATAATTATCGAATATTGTAGCCACTGATTTTTATTTATCAACTGAACTTTTTATACTTCATATAATAATAATTGTTGGTGCAATATTGTAAGTTTATATCATCGATACGTTCAAAATTTTTCACTTGACAGTGACACTGATACTGCAAATTAACTATAGTTTTGGATCGAATAATATCATTTTTAGCAAAATAAATCATGAGGACCAATTTACAGTCCCCGCATTACCCTTTCTAGACTGGACATTTTTGACAATTGTGTTTTTTGACTTTCAAAGCGATGCAGCTCGGTAACGGTAGGTTGGGGAAATACGCTTCTTGAAGTTGACCCTAGTGTGGTATATTAGCCATCTGCCAGGGGTATTTTTCTCAAAACCCTGATGATTCAAAATGCAGGTCGCCATAGTTAATTTTTGGGTCATTTTTTTGTCGGGTTTAAATCTCGGACAAGGCAATATAGGAGCACACGATGTAGCTTCAAAAAATAAAAAGTTGGTATGTGGTAACTTTGAAGGTCGTTGAAACCTTGACCACTTTGTCAAGTCAAAACGGCGGTTCGATAGGAAATATAGAGGAGATTCAAAATCATTATAGGATGCCAATGCTCCAGATGCCGGGAAAGGCGTCGGAAATCCCCCGAGGTTTATAAAGGACGAGCCATCTAGAAATGCAAATTTATTTCTAAATGGCTCGCCCTGTATAAACCATAATATTCAATACTGTTTTATGTTTATCTCTGTAGCATATGAATGGTTGATGCTAGCTAATCAAGTAAATATACAAAGAAACGTCTACATTTCCACTAGAGACTGAAAAAATCAGCTCGATCAGTGTTAAGGCTGAATATTGAGATATTTTTTAATTGTGCTGCGCTCGAGTTCTGTTTGCCATTCTTTGACCTTTCATAAAGTCGTATCTATACATAAAAGTTACATCCTATTTTTTTTATTCAAAGTCGAAAAATTGGGTAAAATTTAATTTGATATAAAATGCATTCGTTTGTCATTTTTTAAGAAACGTACCACTTTTTCAAGGTGTGATAGCTTTTCCAGCTGTACTTTGACTAACATTTCATAAAAAGCAGTTTGACAGGACGCGATCTTTTTAGCTCGCAATGCCTCCAAAAGGTTATATAATATAAGCAATATGTGTTGACCTGTCTATCTTGAATGTTTTGAGGAGCGGTGAATATTTTATATTCAAAATGTGGGGTTTCAAATACATGGGTGGTTTGAAGTTTTAAAGGTCTATAAATATTATATACACTTGTGTTTTAATTATCAAGGGATTTCTCACTTTTAGGTAATAGTAAGCAATGTTTACTCTTCCAGTATATTGAATAACGACTGTTAAAGTAGTCCGGTTCACAATAATTGTTTTTCTCGATATATGCAGGATTTAGAAGTAATTATATTCTTATTTTTTTCTCTATACTTCAGCAGCATTTAAAGTATCGCTGACTTTAGAATGTTATATGGTTTCATGTTATATATTTATATACGAGGTGTTAAAGCAATCCGATTTGGAGTGGTGGCATTTCCAATAACCGGCGGATTCAATAGGAGCTTTAATTTAATTTTTTACAATAAGCAATGGGTATATAAAGTCACTGCTTTTTGTAATTTCGGAAGTTGTTGCTGGATATCATACTTATACTGACTGTTAATCATCATCAATGGCCATTAAGGGATTCAAATGTTTAAAATATGGGGTATGATAGCATTTAATATGGTTTTGATTTATACTGCAGGACAACTAAATATTTTAGTGATAGTGACAGTACGTAAAAACTACGGTTTTAGTTGTTTAGGACATTCTAAATTGAGAGCTGCAAAATGTTTCCTTAGTGTTTATTTTTGAGCATTAAAGATATTGATTTTCCTTTAAGATCATTAATCTATCATATTTTTACTTTCGAATATAACAATGGTAATCGCGAAATTTCTTGAAAAATATAAGTTGGATTTTTTTATATTTCAGACAACTAAGATAATAAAAAACATATTTGTAAGAAAAAGGTAATGAATATAAAGATCTGTGTATATATGTACACAAAATTCACTCGAACGATAACTTGAAAACAAATTGCACAAATAATAGTATGGGTCAAACTCTCACGGGAATTAGATTTTGGAAGCCATGGGCATAGATCTTCGTTATTTTTAAGTGATACAATAACGTAAAAAACTTATTTTGAGAACGCACAAACCCATAACAGTCTAACTGAAAACAGATATAGTTGAGGTAATTGTTTTGGAAAAAAAGTCATTATCATAGATATTGGATTTTTTTCATTTACGTATATTAACGGCCATTCGGACAAAATATTCTGGCTATGATAAGCTTATTCAAGTATAGGATCTAAAAATCATGGACCGTTATATTGACAAGCCTTCAAGCAATTCCTTTTATCTCTACCGGCATAATTGACGACGGTTCGCCCTATATGGATCATCAGGTCAATGCAGCCATGTGGTAAAGATCATAGCTGATCATTGACTTCCAATTTGGGTAAAAAATTAAAGGTCTTATGTGGATGACCTGGCACCATTTGGCAAATATCCAATATGGTGGATCAACATGGTGGCCTGGTAAAATGTGAAAAAAATTATTACTATAAAACTAGTAATCCAAATTATCTCAAATGTAGCTCAAAAATCAAGTGTTACATAGAAGTGAACTAATCATTTTGGTATGAATCCAAGACGGCGCGCGGCCTAATTGAAAAATCAGCCTATTAAAACTACTTACTAGATTAATTTCAATTTTTGTGCAAGCATTAAGTGTTATATAGAGATAAAGTAGCACAACTGTGGTACGAATTCCAAATAGTGGAACAAAACGATGCACTAATTAAAATGTTTAAAAAATCAATGTGAAAAAACGTCTTATTCAGATAACTTCAAATGTTTCACAAACAACAAATATGATACAGGAAAAAATTAGTGTATAAACTAAGTAAAACTATAAAAACTAAAAAAAATATTGGTATGGATCTAATATGGTGAAACAAAATAGCACTCGATAAAAATATTTGAAAAGACAGTATATGTATCTCTGTTACGAAGGAAGTATGTGCGGAACTAAATTGGGTTACACTTAACTATTCCTAGTCAAAGGAAAGATTCACTACGAGGGAAGTTCCGGCTAAAGGATTTTTTTAAACTTGCGTAGGGTCTAGGAATGTAAACATTAGCTAATATCTGTCAGTAATATACAATTAAAAAAATTGGACGGTTTCCTGACTTCTCTGGGGTTTGACCCTCCAGATACCATTATGAAACATAATCCTAATTTTACTAAAATATGCAAGAAGTTCATTATTATTATAAAAACCAATCACTTCACAAAAGGCATGAGCATATATATCCCACATCCATTCAAATATTTTTTTAACTAGCTATTTACTACTGAAGTAAATATTTAAACTAGACAAAACAGCTAAAGGAGGGTATTTTCATTTACCACCTTTATTTTACAATAATTATATATTTTGTCAGTGATTAGACTTCAATTAATATTAAAATCGTATGTGTTGTTTCTTACGGCAAAATATATGCGATGGCGATATCATTTTACATTCCATAGCTTTGTCGTTATTAAAGGAAAACGGTTTAAATCTGACATGAGATTTTCATTATCTAAGGTGAATGTTCTAGACTTTATGCTTCTGTTACATTGCTTCACTTTGGAATTCGCACTACAATTTTGCTACTTTATATCTATATCACACTTAATGCTTGAACAAAAAGTGAAATTAATCTAATAAGTAGTTTTTATAGGCTTATTTTTAGGCCGCGCGCCGTCTTGGATTCATATCATAATGTTACTAGTTCGTTTCTATGTAACACTTGATTTTTGAGCCACATTTGAGGTAATTTGGATTGCTAGGTTTTCTATCTATAAATATAGAATGTATATTTAATAATAGTAACTTGCCTTTTGTACGACCCACGGGAAGTTGGTTTTTACTATTCTTTAAAATCTCAGAGTTTTCAATTTTCTCGTTACTTATACCCTAAAAACCAGCCATAATAATAAAATCTAAAGTTTGGTGACTACATCATATCCTAAAAAATTGTCTGGGTTACTATCGATATCAAAGTTACGAGGGTTTGAAAATACCTCATCTGAGCGCCCACATTTTTATCATCATTTTAGTATGGTAGCTATAAGTGAATGCCAATCGTAACCGATTCTGATCATACACAGCAAGTTCATATATTTTTATTTTTATTCAAAATCTCGAAACACTTATCGTGAGAAAACTTAATTAAAAGTTTTCAAGCCATTATGATGCATGGCAATTAAATGTTTTTAAGAGTTATTCTGAAGTCTTCTTTTGACGATCAAAATGCAAGTTTACAATGTATTTTATAACTCTTAGAATATGGAAATGCAACAGACTCGTTAAAATCTTCCACCGACAGAGACAACTAAAATAGAAAATTGGGTAATTTATTCAGACACTTCCCTTACGAAAAATGTGAAGAATTTTCCACGATCCCGTGAGTACACTTGAAAATAATTAGAATGCGTAAGAAAAATGTGGTTCTTATATTTTAGTTTTTGAATCGAATTTAGATACTTATAAAAACTATATTTCTATATAAAGAAAATCATGATTTTTGATAGATTTTAGTTTTTTAGCACTTTTAATTGTTTTATACTCTGTATAAGTATCAGCTAAACAAAGAGATAATTGCTAAAAATATATAATACATTTTTTGTATTTCTTCTGCTTTTTTAATTAATTGTAGATGGGGAGTTGTATCGTTTTCATACAGAACAGAAGTATACAAATGTGTACTACACGCACTCAAATTTTTAGTTCAAAGGTCTATATGAAAATTTACACGTTTCTATATGATACTGCGATATGATTAATTATAAATATGATTTTTATTCATTAAATGTTGGATCCAGTACCTTATTGGATCAATTGTACCTGTCTTGTCAGTTATCGCAGTTTAATTATCGATGGAGATCTGCTACCTTCGGTTGTGACCAGGCTATTAAGCGAATTCAGGACAACCTGACTTTTAGAATAATGCGGATAACGCCAATTTCCCTCCGGCTTTAGATCTCAATAGCTAGCGTCATTTATTCTATTCCCCTGTGGATCTGCATATTGAATATATTAAATACTGCTATACAAATATGCTGTTAGTGTAAGATCTCAGAGAGTGTTTCTTTGAAATGTTCTAAATGGCTTATCTAATTAAAAGTAATTAAAAATAATTAGGATGTGACAACTTCATTTTTAGTACAAAATAAATATAGAATCTTATTGAAAGTAGAAAAAATCCGCGGAAATCGTTGGTCCATAAAAATAATTAACATTTTCAATTTAAACAAAAGGTTTTAGTTAAATTCTCTGGATTAGATCTTACAATTAGAAAAACATGGTTATAACGCTATTTAAACAAATAGAGTGATAGAGATGCAAAATGTTATTTTAAAAAAATATCTTTTGGCAAACAAATTATTTTCAAGGCATATGTACGTCAATGCTCTTCTTAACCTGAGGTTTATATGCAAAACACATAATTTTTTTCCGTTTTCTGTGGCTATTTCACCCCCTAGGCCCGCCTTGCATAGTTAAAAAATAATTTTATATGCCAAAATATAACGAACTTTGGAAAACATTTGTGGTCGGTGATGAGACATATTAGCGATACCTCAGTTTGTTTTCTTTTTAGACTTCCAACTGTCTGAGTAGCCTTATTTTTACCGAAAATGTATAAACATGAATAATGCGCCTTGTTGAGATCATCTAATGTAGGTTGGAGATGTACCGGTTTCAGCGGGGATGATACCGATGACAGACCTAAACTCTGCACCAGTATGAATGACAATCTTCCCATGGTATGCTCTTCCTTTAGACATAAGGAGAGAGATAGGTATTTATGCTGGAGGTACGAGAGGATCTACATGTGCTTCACCAGCAACAGCAGGAAGTGTAACAAAATTTTGGAGAAACACGCATATCCATTAACACCACGAATGAACGACGTACAATAATAATTTTGCTTAAAAAATCTTGAAATTCAGTGTATACCCGAAAAGAAATATTAAAATTTAAAAAATATCTTCAAGAAAGTTACAGCGTCACTGAAAGCGTAATAGTTGGGCTTGGGTGCCGCCAAAGCAATGCGAGAAACAATCGTTCCAGTTTTAGGCAGTGAAGATACATCTCAGACAATTTGTATGAACGAACATCATATGGCTCAAAATAAACTTTTATTTAAGCAGGCATCGTCGATGGCCAAGAATAAAGCACATCATTTGACATGTGTAAATATTCTATGGAAGTGTCGTATTATAATCAGAATGTTCGGAGACTTAGATCCAAAATCGAAGAAATGAAAATAAACAAAAAAACATCGGGGTTTTTAGCGCAGAAGTATTCGATACCAACCTGTCAAATTGGATTGGATTTTCCTTTTTGGCCTTCACCATTTCGCATTCAGCGATTACTCACCCTCCGTCCGCACCTTAGTCAGAACTGGGACAACCTTCCCAGGTTATATACATCTTATTCCAGTTTAGAGACGTTTGCGGAGATATCCCGATAGCAAGATCGAAGCTCCCGGTCACCCCGAATAGTATAATTATTTATATCTCTAGGAAAATGCACATCGTTTCCACTATCAAAGAAGTCACTCCTAGGACTGCTACTGTTATCGATGTATAACCCTTTCTTTTAAAGCGACGCCGGACTTGCGCACTCCCGTGGAACATTCCAGTCACCGCACGACCTTTGGACCTTATTAGATAAGCCTGTCCAGAGCGAATGGCCAGTTATGTAGGACGTTCTCCCAGTGATGTTGCGATGATGTCCGTGAGACTGTTGCTCGAAATTATGCGAAAATAACTTCTCCCGTAATATTAATTGGGAGAACAATCACGTAAATAATACCTTAAATAAATTTTATGCTGTCTTGCTTAATGGGATTTCTTGTTTTATACACATATCTACAGTGGAGCGCGCAAATTATCCTTCATATTTTGTGACAGAAACGGTATATATATATATATATATATATATATATATATATATATATATATATATATATATATATATATATATATATATATATATATATATATATATATATATATATATATATATATATATATATATATATATATATATATATATATATATATATATATATATATATATATATATATATATATATATATATATATATATATATATATATATATATATATATATATATATATATTATATATATATATATATATATATATATATATATACAGGGTGGCCCATCGAAAACGTACCGCAAGGCATAACGGCCAGGGTAATTTTTTTTTCAAAAAATCCAAAAACACGTCAATTTTGTTTGTGAGGGGGACAACTTTTGCCCTTAAAATGATCGCAAAATTTTCAACCCTCTAAGCGGGGGTGTCATCCCCCAAACTTTTTCAAATGGGAAGAGGGGTCAAGTGGTACCGCAATGAAAAGGGCTTTCTATTCTCTATACATTCCCGCTTTGTTTTTGAAAATCAATCAAGTCATTTAGAAAATATGAAGGATTGAAATTTGAAAAATACATTTTTCAAAAAACGCATAAATTGAATTAAATCTTACCGTATTAATGAAGCAAATGCTGAAAATGTTGCCCGTCGACCTCCATACAGTAATACAAATTAGCTTCAAATCGTTCTCGAACATTCTGAAGAACTTAAGGGGTCACTTCGCGACAAACGTCAATAATTCGTGTTCGCAGATCTTCTAATGAGGCAAGTGGAGTGCTATACACTTTACTTTTTATGTGTCCCCATAGAAAAAAGTCTAAAGGAGTCAAGTCGGGTGACCGGGGAGGCCACTCAATGGCACCCCTTCGTCCTATCCACCGCCCGGGAAAGTTAGTGTTTAAATAATTACGCACATTTTGAGAGTAATGTGGAGGTGCACCGTCTTGTTGAAATATCAGTTCCGCTTCAACGTATCCAGGATTATTTTCGATGATGTCAGTTAGGGCTGGGTCGATGGTATTTTCCAGTAAATCTAAGTACATATCACCTGTTAGAGGTGATTCCTTCCAGGAAGAAAAAAAGGACCCACAATAGAATTTCCAAAAATACCAGCCCACACGTTCAATTTCTGAGGATGTTGTGTGTGCACCTCGTGAAATACCCTGGGGTTGTTCTCAGCCCAGTACCGACAGTTATGCCGATTAACTACACCGTTCAAAAAGAAAGTGCACTCACCAGAAAAACACACATTGAATAGAAAATTATTATTATTGGCCACTCGTTCACTAATAGTTTCACAAAATTGCAAGCGGCGATCAAAATCGTCTTCGTTGAGTTCTTGTACCAACTGAATTTTATACGGGTGGAAATGGTGTTTTTTCAATATTCTTTGGACACTTGTACGATTCACGCCGGTCTCATTGGCTAATTTTCTTGTACTCAGCGTACTATCCATGGCAACTTGGCCCAATACAAAGACCTCCATAGCTTCATTTACTACAGGATTTTCCATCTGCCTCTTTTTATTCATAAGGGATTCAGTTTCGCGAAATTTTGCTACTAACTCGCGAACAATTTTGCCGGAAAGGTGTTTTTCAGGATGTCGTTCATTAAATATCTGCGCAACCCGATTGCCACATTCATTATTTTTAAAATAAAGTTCGATTATTTCCAATTTTTCTGCAAGTGAGTACACCATAATTATTGATAAAAAATTTAATGATATTGAGAAATTTAAACGCACAAGTTACAGAACAGCTATCTAGCAACTACCGCACCTGATCGTTGTGGCAAGTCAAATCACTAAAATCAGCAGTAAACATCTAAAATAACAGGACAAAAATAGCGAATTGGTCGAAGGAATTTATCTTTATCATTTACTCTGATAATTTGTAAATAAACATTTTAAATTTCAATCCTTCATATTTTCTAAATGACTTGACCGATTTTCAAAACCAAAGCGGGAATGTATAGAGAATAGAAAGCCCTTTTCATTGCGGTACCACTTGACCCCTCTTCCCATTTGAAAAAGTTTGGGGGATGACACCCCCGCTTAGAGGGTTGAAAATTTTGCGATCATTTTAAGGGCAAAAATTGTCCCCCTCACAAACAAAATTGACGTGTTTTTGGATTTTTTGAAAAAAAAATTACCCTGGCCGTTATGCCTTGCGGTACGTTTTCGATGGGCCACCCTGTATATATATATATATATATATATATATATATATATATATATATATATATATATATATATATATATATATATATATATATATATATATATATATATATATATATATATATATATATATATATATATATATATATATATATATATATATATATATATATATATATATATATATATATATATATATATATATATATATATATATATATATATATATATATATATATATATATATATATATATATATATATATATATATATATATATATATATATATATATATATATATATATATATATATATATATATATATATATATATATATATATATATATATATATGTAAGTTATATTAAAAATATATATGTAACAAAATGTTGGACAGGTCGATATTTTATAAAGAGTATTTAAACAAAGTTCCTTCTCCAAACGGCTTTTGTCTGCTCTTAGCTTTTATCTTAAAGAAACTTTGCATGACTTTGACACGACCCAAAATTTTAAAAGGTAACGTAATGAAACAAAGGCCTGGTTTAAATGTTAAAAATAGTTAAAGTTTCCCGGGGCCAGTTAATCAGCTTCCTTAACCACCCTCCTCCCTCCTAAGTATTTCTGGCCAAAACCGGGATGCTTTTGTATAACTAAATTATTTGAGGGATATTGAGGAATTAATTAACCCCAAAACTATTCTTTTATGAAATTATAAAAGTATAAATCAATACTATGGCTATAAAAATTGTCACAAAAATAAAATAAATAATAATTTTTCCCTTCTTATCTATTCCCTTTCGGCTGGTATTTCTTAATAAAATTACATATTAATTTTCAGCACTCTCAAGATGCGTGGCAAAACGGCTTACAGTTCGTCAATTCCCCCATCTCCTAAATAGAATACATGCCTCGTCCCTTAGCTTTTAACTAATAAGGCTTTTAACTAATATTGCTGCTGTTTTCGTCATTTCGGAGATTAGACTTTAGTTGTTTATGTAAGTGTAGAAGTGTATTTTGCTACCAATCTTAATTTGGCCGCCGCCGACGTGAAACCCATTTTATTCTGGATGTAGGTTATTGATTCGATTTTGAACTTTATAATAATAATAATCATTATTTTTTTAACACTAAACATTTTTAATAGGTAAAAATGATGATTTTATTAGTACTAGCCGTCAGATTAAACACATAGAAATTGATTATTAGTTGATCGTAAGTAAAAATATCTCTGCGTAGATTGTTAATAAAGTTTTTTTTAATATGAAATAAATAATTGTAGCATTTAACCCATTAAATTATAATTCAGAAATGATTTTTTACTTCTATTCTTTTTTTTCTATATCCGGGTTTAATTTATCTCTTATTCAGATAGCTAGATTAGAAAATCATATTTTAGTTTTAAGCCACAAAATACAGCAAATGAATAAGAAAAAAATATACTTAGTAATTACCTTAAAATGTTAATCTATAGTCTTTAGTTCTGCGTCCACTGTGAAGGCACCCGAGGAACGAAGCTCAAAAATATTTCCATTTTGGGATGTTTCGGGAGAAAGTCTACCCCCGTCTTCAGCAAACTAAAAATAAAAACTAAGGGTTATATATATATATATATATATATATATATATATATATATATATATATAAATTTTCTTGATTTAAGGTTATTTCAAAAACTTGACAGATATCATGTATTTGTCAAAATACATAGTGTTATGTTTTAATATTCTTATTACTCGCCGAATGCCACCACTGTTATGATTTAATAATTTTAGTATTTTGTATTAGCACTGGTAGTAAATGTGAACACTTCAACTTGTTTCAAATCTCTCTATTATCTTCTGTACAAGAGGGACACTTCTAACTTCTAACAAATCTTTACTCTTACTGTCTCTACTGACTTAATTCTACTGACAATATAGTACTGACATAATGACTGACCTGCTCTATACTGACTACCTAGAACTTATTTTTATATGAATTCCCTAATTTGAGATGCAGTGGCGTGTCTGTAAAATTGATTAAAAAAGGTGTCTATAAAAGTAATTTGGGGAGTATTTGCTACGCCACTGCTTACTGTACTACAATGGTTTCTTTTAATGTTTTTATAGCTGAACCTTCCCAAGCTTTATCGACATAGTGTAAATGAGTTTATGATAGGTTTTTTCGGGTATAATAATATTTGGGGCGGAAGAACGTGCATAAAATAGAATTTGAAGTAGAATTTAAAATACATATTGTTTACTTAGAATTTCCCTTGCAATAAACGACCATTAAAGCAGCTTTTGTCGGAAGGTTCCGCCGAAATATAATGTATGTCTAAATATTGCATTTACGTGTCAAACTATCTCTAGACTAATGAATATATAATACTTAAGACTATTCACAAATAAAATGACTATAAAATAATGGGGTCACAACACCTCCCCCTAAATGAGAGATTTTATAATAATGAAATTGTTAGAAAATTTCGTTCCTGAGTTAAAATATAAATTATGATACAAAATATACATCCTTGTAATTGATACTAATATTTAACAAAAGTATTATGTTCGAAATGATTTTACAAAATTTGCTATGAACTATGTTCTTATTCTATATTATACTAACCTATATAATATTGAAAACTGTTTTTTTTTTTATAATAATTAGGCATTCTAAATCTACTTAGATTCTACTAAAGAAATTTATTACTTATAATAAAATATAATATTATTACTTATCTAATTGATCGTCTTGAGGACGTGTGACCAATAGCTCTGCGAGGCGTGTATGATATACCTGGTTGATCGTCCTCAGGGTGATCATCATTATTAATTCTATTAGAAGTTTCACTAGTATACTGAGCTATATATCTATTACTTCTCAGGGATGGTTCAATGGTTTGATTTACCCTTACGCAAATATTTGGTATTATTCCACAACAGGAAGTTTTTCTTATACATTTTGAATATATTTTGTAACCAATAAATAATAATACAACAGATACAATGTAAGCTAAAACAGAACCAGAAATATTATATGTTGACAAAAAATTATTTTTTTCAAGATTTTCCGTTAGCTTTTCTATGTCGTCTAGTTTATGGCTAGCGATGTTCAGTTCAGGAATGTGCTTTGAAAGAGTCTTATAATTTTCGTTTATTAACATTTCTGTCAAGTTAATGTTATTATTTTTTATTTTTTCACAACAGTCCTCACTAATTTCTAATGGCGGAACAAACTCACTAAATATTTTCGACCGAAAGGCATTACCGTGAGGCACGAGCATCGTTGAAACACTATACGCTTTACACTGTTTTCCTATGGTGACACTGCCGCAATTTTTTAAAATAACGTCTACTGGTTTATTTTGATTAATACATGAAATGGTTAATGATTCAGGGCAAGGCACTGCAAACAGCCAAGTATTAGTTGTAAGTAACTGAATAAAGATACCTCTATTAGAATTTAATATATGTTTTTCGCATACTTCTGGAATTTTATTTGTTACTTGAAGTAGCTTCATTTCACAGTTTTCCACTAAATGAGCCAATGAAACTGGTTTTTGTTGCTGACAAATCATTTTATCATCCGTTATTTTTATAAATTTATTATATTCGAGATCAGAGAAAGTTATGAACTGCTGTTTTGTTTCGTCTATTGCAATGTATTTAGAAGAAGGTTGAATCAAAACAAATTGATTAGTGGCTAATAGCTTAGGAAAAGGCGATACCTTATATAGGTAGAATAATTGTGCTTCAACTAAAGGAATATTAATTATATAAATTAAATGATTATTTTCAAAGTAAACTTTTAGTTCAATCGTTTTTAATATAAGATTAGAATGCATTATATCAAGAGGCACAGCAAAATCTAAACCATGGGGAAGAGAATCCGTAACTTGTTTTAGTTCATCAATTAGGCGAACTGGTGTTAAAATTGCTGGGTGTAATAAACCCTTTTTGGCAATAATAATTGCATTAATCAAAGTCATTACTTCGAGTTGTAGTTGATGTAACATCATATTTGTCAGCGTAATGTGTTCTTCTAGATTGCCTTTTAAGTCTAAAAATTTAATATCTTTTTGTTCTTTTTCTAATTGTTTGGAAAGAATTTTAACATTATTTTTTAAAATGTTTTTATTAAAATCTAAGGTTCCAATAGTATTGTTGAAATTTGTTAGTGTAGACTTGACAACTTTAGTTTGCTCTTTCAAAAGAGCTAATGCTGAACCCTCATTTTGCGATAAATCTGAAATTTTGCTATCATAATATTTCGCGTCTTCTTCGTCTAAAGTACCGAATAGAATTTTTGTAGCCTTTCCGATAATATTGAACCATCCTCGTTTATTTCTACTTAAAGTACTATAACCTATCAATTGATGTAAAGTTTCTAAATCTGAGCTAATTTTATCAAAATTATATTTAGTTCACTTTAAAAACGTGTCACAAATGGATAAGTGGTACTGAAAATTTTTATGATTACATAATTCAGAGGTTATTTTATTGTAGTTTTTTAGAGAAAGAAGTTTATTTATAATGTTGTTAAAATCTACATATGTAATTAGCTTCCATTTGTTATTATAGAGTCGCAGTTCTCCAAGTTTTTCAAAGTGTATTCCTGGGTTGTGGTAGTAATATGTGACATTATAATCGTCGCTATTATCAGAACGAAAGGTATTCAGAGATATAGTGGTACTGAGTAGTATTATTCTGAAATAGAAGAAAACATAAAATTTAAAAATACTATCTACTATACATGTTTTTTTTGCTTTGTGTTAATCATAAAACTGTTTTAATCTATTGGCATGGACGCATTGTTTGTTTTTGCCTTTCTGTATTATAAAATTAACGTCAGAAGTTTTATCTATTATTATATAAGGTCCAATCCATAAGGATGTGACTTTTTTGCTTCTGCCTCTTCGCACTGATTCGTCATAAAGTAGCACCTTATCACCTATTTTAAAATTTCTAATTTTGCAATTTTTATCGTAATTTTGTTTTGAAACGCTTTAACCTTTCAATAGATTTTCTTTAGCCAATTGGCTAGAATATTGTAATTTTTGTTTAAGATTGGCAACAAAATCATCATATGTGTATTGAGTTTTCATAGGTTGAATAATTGAAGTAGGTAAATTAGGGGTATGGCCAAATAAAAGTTCAAAAGGTGAAAAGTGGGTTGCAGTATGCGGAGTTGTATTATAAGTAAATGTTGCAAATGGAATCCAGCTATCCCAGTCTTCCTGACTATCTTTGATAAAATGTCTTAAATACTCCTCTAAGACTCTATGAGAACGTTCTAAAGCTCCGTTGGATTCTGGATGATAACTAGTAGTTTAAACCTTTTTTATTTTTAAAAGTTTGCAAGTATTTTTAAAGATTTCACTTAAAAAATTTGAACCTTGATCGGTAATTAGAGTTTCAGGTAGTCCATATAGACAAATTATTTTCGTTACGAAGTAATAAGCTACTGTTGAGGCTTCTTGATTTTTTATAGGGACATTAATATTATACTTTGTCAGGTCATCTTGGAAGGTAAGAATATATTTGTTACCTGCTTCCGTTTCAGGTAAGGGACCAACAATATCGAGAAAACATCTTTTAAAAGGTTTAGTCTAGGTTGAAGTTATGACCATTGCCTTTTTTGTTTTTCGCGATAATTTGTTTTTTTGACAAGATTCACATTTTTTTATAAATCTTTTTACGTCTTTTTTCATGCCTCTCCAGGTATAAAATTGGGATAATTTTTTATGTGTACGGGCAATTCCTTGATGACCGCCTAAAGGAGAGTTGTGGAATTCTTCTAATAAGGTTTCCTTTTCAGATTTAGAGGGTTTTAATAAATTATTATTATAAACTGTTATATCTACATTAGAGTTTTTAAAAATATATCTTAACATGGGATAAATAATTTCCCATTTTACTAACGGGTTGTAATAATATTTAATAAATGACAATTTAAGTTTTTTGTTACTTACAAGATTTTTTAACTTTAGTAGACAAGACCATATATTTTCATAATTTGTGTCATTTAACATATTTTCATTATCATTGAGTAAAAATATATTACAGTCGTTGTTTTGGTACTGAGAGACGGAAGGTATTTTTAAATCGTTTTGAACGTTGTATGATGCAAGAAATTGTTTAATCTGATTATTTTGTTCCAAAATATTAAATTGCTCTTTGTTAAAAAATTTGGGAAAAAATAATATTATAGGATCTGAATTATTTATCTGAAATAAATTAGCGTTGTTTTCTTTTAATTTTGTGTTAATAACAATATGTGTTTGCAGATAATTAAAATTTTTTTGATAATCTGTTATCATGTCAGCGTTTACCGTTTTAATCATTCTACTTAAGGCATCAGCATTTGTATTTAACTTTCCGGCCTTATAAATAATTTCGAAATTGTATTCTTCCAATTTTAACCTAAATCTTGTAAGACGCGACCCAGGGTCTTTTATGTTAAATACATAAAGTAAAGATTTATGATCCGTAACTATCTTAAAATTTGTTCCAAAAACATATGGTCGAAAATGTCTAACTGCCCAAACAATTGCCGCTAATTCTTTCTCTGTCGTTGAGTAGTTTTGTTCGGCTTTATTAAGAGTTCTACTAGCGTAAGCTATAGGTCGATAATTATTAACTTTTCCTTGTGATAAAATTGGACCAATCGCATAATTACTTGCGTCGGTAGTTATAATAAATTCTTTTGAAAAATCTGGGTACTGTAGTACAGGAGGAGAAGTAATGTTATTTTTAAGCGTTTGAAATGAAATATCACAAGCATGGTCCCATTTAAATTCCGTATCTTTCTTGAGCAATTTGGTAAGAGGTTTTAAAATTTTCGCAAAATCCTTTATAAATTTTCGATAATATCCGACAAGCCCTATAAATGATTTTACCTCTTTTTGATTTACTGGTTGAGGAAACTGTAAAACACATTCTACTTTTGAAGGATCAGGTTTGATGCCATAATCTGTTATAATGTGACCTAGATACAAACATTCTTTTCTTAAAAATTCACATTTTAATGGTTGAAGCTTTAAATTATGCTCCCGAAATCGTTCAAATACCTCAATTAACCTTTCATTATGTTCTTTTAAATTATTAGCATAAATTACGACATCATCTAAATAAATAAAACATTTTATGCCACTAAGACCGCTTAAGACCGCATTCATTAACCTCTGAAAGGTTGCCGGAGCTCCTTTTAGGCCAAAAGGCATCCTATTGTAAACAAAATGCCCCGTAGAAGTACTAAAAGCTGTCTTATTTTTATCATTTTCGTCCATTTGAACCTGATGAAATCCATTGGCTAAATCTAAAGTTGTAAAATAATGCGATTTTCCTAATTGGTCTAAAATATCTGTAATATTAGGTAATGGAAATGCATCCCCTGCAGTTATTTCATTAATCTTTCTAAAATCTACGACCACGCGAAATTTAGGTAAACCTGATGAATCAGTTTTTTTAGGAACTACTAATAAGGGACTATTCCAAGGACTGTAAGACGGAGAAATTATTCCATCCTTTAACATTGCATCGGTTTGTTCTTTTATAACCTCCCGATGTTGAAAAGGTAATCTATATAATATTAATAGGTCCCTTAGTAGGGTCTGTAGAAATTTTATGTTTTATTGTGTTTGTACAAGAGAGTTTATCACCTTCTAAATAAAAAATATCGATAAAATTTTCACAAATTTCTAGAAGTGAGTTAGTTTCCTCGACATTTAATCCTTCTAAGTTGAGAGAATGTTTCAATTTTTCTAAACGTTCAAAGTAATTTATATTCGTGTTATTTTCAATATTATTATTATTATGACTAAGCTCTATAATGTCAAATTCACCTTTAGTGATAGGTTGTACGTTAACTCTGGGTAACGCAATTGTTAAGAGTTCATTAGATATATTTAAAATACTAATTAAACATTTATGATTATGTACTTTGGTCAAAGAAGAACCTATATAGAGATTTTCAGCAAGTTGTTTCGATTTTACGATACCTTCAGTACCTGAAACGTTGGTCAAAGCATAAGTTATCATTTCACATCTTGGGGGTATAGTCGTTAAAGTCTCTGAAGACAAAATCTTAAAGCAATTGTCCTCAAAATAAACAGTTTCTTCTGCATAATTAATTTTAGTTTTATATTTTTGCAAAAAATCGCGGCCTAAAATTCCGTCATTTTTTATAGGAATGCTATCTGGTACGATATGAAAAGGATGAATTAATATTTTATTATCTTTTAATTGGATTGTTACATTATATAGACCTTTCGTAAAAACCGGTTCTTTACTTATACCTTTTAGTTCAATAATACAGTTTTGATCTAGCTTTGAATAGTCTTGTAAAATCGACTCCTTTAATAAACAAACATCAGCCCCTGTATCTAACAAAATTTGCAATTCTGACTTTTTAGTGCCCAATGAAGTTATTTCAATTATATCTAACTGTTTACAATTATTAGAGAATAATACTGACTTAGGAGACATATTATTTGAATTATTACGAGTTGGTTTGATTTTAATATGTTCTAGTGGATTCTTATTATTTGAACAGCTACTGTTTATACTGATTGAACTTTTTACGAAGCGCTTGGCGGGCTGTTTACAACCAAGGCTTCGTTGTCGTTTCCCGAAAATTCTTGGACAGATGTAGTTGGTTGTGGAGGAGAAATACTAAGATTGTGTTGGAGGCTACTGGGGGGTAGAGACGTTATAGTTTGTATTTGATGAGAATTATTGACAGGTTCATTATTATAGTTAGGACGGTATCGTCGCTGTTGTTGAGGTATCTCTGAAAGCATTGAGGTCTGTTTGAACTACGGGGATTGGTATAATTTTGACGATAATTGTTCCCATTATAATTATTGTTAAAATTTCGTGAATTTGTATTTTGATTGTAATTATGATTATCGTTTCCCCTGTAAGAAAAATTACTTCTAGCATTAATAGGTTGTTCCCCGTTATAATTTTGCCCATTTGAAGAATTTGCGTTAAAATTTTGTTGTGGACTGAAGCTTTGATAATTAGGATTATTAAAATTATTTCTTCCCATATTTTGTTCATATTGTATAAGTTGCCTACATTGAGAAGTTATATGATTATTTTTATGACAGAACATACACAAAAGTTTAGGGTTTTGGTTATTAAAATTTATATTTCCCTGACCCACAAAACCTACATTTTTAAAATTTGAATTTTTTGCTCTAACGTTGTTTTCGAGTTCCATTTCGATTGCTAATGATAATGCCCTGTCTAAATCTGTTGTGTTTTCAGCAATTACTCGAATTTGCATTTTTTCATCATTTAGCCCTTGTCTAAACGTGTTTACTAAAATTGACTCTAAATTTTCTATTAATACCTTAGCAGAATTATGTTCATAATTTAAATGACAAGTTTCTTTATATTTATTATGCAGATATCTTAATCTATCTCCATATTCTGTAACGGTTTCCCTAAAGTTTTGTTTTATATTCATTATTTGAGTTAAAAAATGAGAAGGCGGTCTTTTATCCGTAAACTGTTCTAAAAGAAAATCTCTAATTTAGTCCCAATTTAAAAATTCTTTATATTGTGTCACCTCTTGAGCTTTACCTTTTAATTTAGTACCAAAAATTAATTTAGCTAATTTATTTTTTTCATTTTCTTTCACAATATGCATTACTGCGTCACAGTTTTTTAGAAAAAATTGAAGAGAATTTCCATCGCCGTAGCCGTCAAATGAATTTATTAAATTTAATACATCAATTGAATCTTTTCCTTCAGCCATTTTTTTGTTTGTTAAAATTATAAAGATTAAATACTAATAAAAATTTTGGGTAAAAATTTAAATATAGATAAGTTATACGGTCGATTATTCAATTACTTTTTCAACACACAACGTATTTGCAGTACCTTTCACAAAATAAATATATCTATATAATTTCAAAAATTCATAACATATAGAAAAAAACAAATAGTGTCACCACAACAGGAAAATAAAAGAAAAAACTTACAGCTTCATCCTTAGTTAGCTGGAACGTAAGGCGAATTTCCTTGTTTTCTTTCTTCTTCTCGAAACTTGTTGCGTACTGGGCGCTCCTCCAAGTCTGTTGAAACTTCCTGTCTTTGGTATACCGATGTGGTTTAACTGGTGTGATTCCTGCTGCGTTCTAGGCGCTCCTTCAGAAAACACGGGGTAGTATATCCAGATCCGCTGGCACCAATGTTATGTTTTAATATTTTTATTACTCGCCGAATGCCACCACTGTTATGATTTAATATTTTTATTACTCGCCGAATGCCACCACTGTTATGATTTAATAATTTTAGTATTTTGTATTAGCACTGGTAGTAAATGTAAACACTTCAACTTGTTTCAGATCTCTCTATTATCTTCTGTACAAGAGGGACACTTCTTACTTCTAACAAATCTTTACTCTTCCTGTCTCTACTGACTTAATTCTACTGACAATATAGTACTGACATAATGACTGACCTGCTCTATACTGACTACCTAGAACTTATTTTTATATGAATTCCCTAATTTGAGATGCAGTGGCGTGTCTGTAAAATTGATTAAAAAAGGTGTCTATAAAAGTAATTTGGGGAATATTTGCTACGCCACTGCTTACTGTACTACAATGGTTTCTTTTAATGTTTTTATAGCTGAACCTTCCCAAGCTTTATCGACATAGTGTAAATGAGTTTATGATAGGTTTTTTCGGGTATAATAATATTTGGGGCGGAAGAACGTGCATAAAATAGAATTTGAAGTAGAATTTAAAATAAATATTGTTTACTTAGAATTTCCCTTGCAATAAAGGACCATTAAAGCAGCATTTGTCGGAAGGTTCGGCCGAAATATAATGTATGTCTAAATATTGCATTTACGTGTCAAACTATCTCTAGACTAATGAATATATAATACTTAAGACTATTCACAAATAAAATGACTATAAAATAATGGGGTCACAACAATAGTGAAGTCCGATAAGGTTTCACCCGCACTTCGGTCTTTTTCAAATCTAAAATGGAGAATTTTAATTTGATATTAGTACATTTAATTGTTATTGTTTTATTTTTCTATTATTATTATTACCTTAGAACGCAAATTGTTTTTTGGTGGTATTCTTATGTGTACTTTAATGTATAATATATATTATCTTAACACTATCACAGCTGGTTATTCTGGTACTAAAATATATAATTTATTTAGGTTGTTGACGTCCTTTTTATCGTTGATGGTATTTTTGCATTTCAAAAAATTCTCTTTTTTTAGTATGCGTTTCCGATTTTAATATTTTGGTATTATTATAATCAAAAATATGTCTTCTCGAAATTGCGTGATTCGTTAGAGCCGTCGCGTTTTTTTTTGTCATACTTGTGATCCATTAGTCAGTTTTTCAAGAATTGGCTGGTTTCACCTATATATACACATTGTTGCAATCTTTACAGGGTATTTCATAAATAACATTGCTTTTTTTGTTTTTCGGGGTTTTAGATTATAATCTGGAAAAATTTTATAAGAGCAGATTGGAAGCCTTGTGACAAGTTATATATATAATGTTATATTGTTAAAGCAATTTTTGAAGTAGTTGGGATAAACCGTTTATAAAAGGTAAAGATATAAATTTTGTTGTGTTTGATGTCTGATTATTTTTTATGTTGTTCGAGTTATAAAATTTGTGAATTCTACTTTTAATGATTTTATTTATAAGGTGTTCTGGATAAATATATATTTTTAGAGCATTTTTAGCCTTTTTAAAGCTTTTTTCCCGGTATTTAAGATCCGAGAGCATACTAGCTCGATCTGCTAAACCTGCAATTGAAAAAGACCGAAGTGCGGTCAAAACGTGATCGGACTTCACTATGTATTTTGACAAATATATTATTTAAAGCATATCTGTCAAGTTTTTGTTGCAATGACCTTAAATTAGGAAAATTAAAACAAAAATATATACTTAAGCTGGTCAAAGAAAATTAAATGGTATGGATGAAGAAATACTAACTCACAGCACAATCAAAGATTCATGGGGAGGAGACGCAATAAATTACTTACAAAATTATGAAGACATATCAAGAAAACTCTCCAATCAAAAAAAAAAAAAAAACAGAAGAATTTTTCTACTACGGTGTAAATCAGAACAAATAACGTAACAAGTTGTGGTGTAGTGTGGTTAGAACTCTTGTATTTTGATCTATCTTCCACCACAGGTTCCAGTGTTAGGACAGAACAAATAACACCAACTTTTTTAAACTTTATAACAGCACTCATCAAATTCAAAAATGTAAACTTGGAACGTAAATTTAAACAATATCTTATATCTAAATTTCATTTAAATGTGATTAAATTATTAATAACTGAAACTACCCTTCATATCAAAGAATTAAATCGCGAATTAAATAGACTTTAAAATCAATTAAAAGGATTATTGCCGGAAAATATTTTTAATAAAACCATGCATCAAATTGCGACAAACATTGAAAAACATTTTCAAACTTAAAAAAAAAATAAAATTAATTACCTAATTACAAAACAAAAGCCTTCAGCTCAAAAGACAACAAAAACTTGGATTGAAAATTTAACTGATAGAAATATTCCGGATTTTGCAATGGATATACTCAGCTTAGGTCCTAACTTTGCGGTAGAAATAAATAACGAAAAACAATTACCAACCGAAGACATAATATGTAATATAGAAACAGGTATATATAATTTAAAAATCGAAGAAAAAGATCAAATTAGGGCAAAAACTTGCAATATAATGACTAATTTTTAAAACAAACTTAAAACGCATAAAAATAATAATAATAGTTTTTTTTCAAGAATAAAAAATTCATAAAAGAAAACACTGAAAATAAAAAAAATAGAGCCGATAAATCTAACAAAACTGTAATAATGCAAGCAACAGAATATTCCAAAAAAATTAATTCCTTACTAAATAATACAAAAACTTACAAAAAAAATTAAGTCGGACCTCACAATCCAAGACCAAAAAAAAAAACAAGGAACTTGTTGATTTTTGGCAAAAAACAATATATCTTTCCAAATACTACTAAAAACCTCAAGATTCAAAACGCCGTACTACCAAAAATATACGGATTACCAAAACTTCATAGAAAAGAAATTCCATTGCGACCAATAGTTTCTGGTATATAATCCCCATACACCCTTCTATCAAAATACTTAAAAGGAATTCTTAGTAATATTATACACAAAAACAACTATTACATAAAAGATTCGTTTCAATTTAAACAAAAAATAAAAAATAGAAAAATTCCAAAAAACTATCTGCTAATTTCGTTAGACGTAATATCCTTATATACAAAGTACCCATACAACTTGCGATAAAAATAATTAAAGAAAAGCGGTCAGAAATTAAAAAATATACGGATATGTCACAAGAGGAATTTATCAAAGCAATTGAATTAACTCCTAACTCCACATATTTTTTCTATGAAGATCAGTTATACCAACAAACAGAGAGATGCGCAATGGGTGCGTCCATATCTAGTGTTGTAGCACAAATAGTCATGGAAGACCTTGAAACAAAAGTTTTAAATAATATAAATTTCAATATACCATTTTTTTACCGTTATGTTGATGGTTGCATTACTACAATATCAGCAAATCAAGTACACAAAATCAACTTGGTCTTCTAGATATTTAAACTACAACTCAAACCACCCAAATTCCCAAAAAAATCCGTAATTGTAGGTTTAGCAGATCGTGGTATCATGCTCTCGGATACTGAATATCGGAAAGGAGCCTTAAAAAAGCCAAAAATGCTCTTAAACATTTTATAAATAAAGTCATTAAAAGTAGAATTCACAAATTTTTTAACTCGAACAAAAAAAATAATCAGACATCAAATACAACAAAATTTATATCTTTACCTTTTATAAACGGCTTATCCCAACCACTTCAAAAATTACTTAAACAATATATTATTTAAACTAGTCACAAGGCACAATCTGCTCTCAAAAAATTTTTCCAGATTAAAATCTAAAACCCCAAAAAACAAAAAAGTCACTGTTATTTATGAAATATCCTGTAAAGATTGCAACAGTGTATATAGGTCAAACCAACCAATACGGAAAACCGACTGAAGAGTCACAAACAGTGGCGGCTTCTCCTAAGGGTCATTTGGTCAATGACCTACCAAAATTATCTAATTCATAATTCAAACATATTTCAGCTTATTGCAATTTTCTATTTATTTTCGACCAAGTATCGAATACAATTCACCCGCCGGCCGGCCCCCCTCCCCTAATATTATAACTAAATTCTTAGCTATTACATCGCCGCCCCTACTAATATTTCCAAGACGACCGCGACGTGACGTTACTGCTGCTGCATGCTGCCTGGGACTGGCTGGGTCAGGCTGGGAAATAGTCCCCCCGTTTTAGTGGCTTATGGAGATCTAACGGCAAAGAAAACAGAGAGGTAAATATAGGCTTTTTTAAGTAAGAGCGAGAGTGAAAATCGTTTTTAAAAGATGCATTGAAGTCGACGACGCGGTTGGTCGGGCTGGATCGATCGTATTTGATTTTTCAGTACGGAGTTCGGGTTACGTAATCTTATGGCATGTTGCTTTTGTTTTGTCTACGTTACCGAGTGTTGTGTTAGATTATTTTATTATTCAAAGTAAAATAAAAATATGTCTGTTGTGCAAAATATTTTGTCTCTGAAAACATCTGGGGTTTTTAATCATGCACGCCGCACAGTGATTCAGATTGTAATTCTTGCTGGACAATTTTTTTTTGCTGTTAGTTAGCTAACTTATTGGATAAATTTATTTTTACTTGTTATTTTAAAGCATTTCTGCAATTAACGCGGGGTATATTTTCAATAAGAAATTAAGATATAAATCCTATATACAGGGTGATTCAGAATCGGCCCATAATTTTATTCTTGACCTTTGCAACTAAAGTAAAAAAAGCTAAACTGAGCGTAAATTAATACATTTTATAGATTTTATTGACTTAAATTAGTTAACTGCATAAAATTATTATAATACAGGGTGTATCAAAAATTACTAAGAGTGTATTTTAACACGTGTCGCGATGTAAATATTTAAAAAGTCCAAGTACTACACTATACATACAAGTGTTATTATAACGTTTTTAGTCAGCTATGAGCGAGTTTATACAGGGTATTCATTTAGAAACTTCCCACCCCGGATATTTCGAAATTTAAAAATTTGCCAATACTTTACTTTTTTATTATGAATGTATTAGGATGAGAATTACCGTAAGTAACGCTGAACAAAAAACGGATAAAATCTAATCTAAATACTATTTTAATTAACACTTAACAGTTTTTTTTAATTTAGTTTTGTTTTTAATTCGTTTAAGTAACAAATTCTTATGATCTTATCGCTAGATACTTAAAAAAAATTAAAACTGGGAATCTGAGTTATCCATCAATGAGTTACAAACCTTTCCGTCAACCATAGTTTTATGTAACTGATGTTTGACGGAGAAGCTTGCTTTCTCGATAACAATTTTGGTTGGTAAGAGATTTTTGATTTGTTCGTCCATATGGGCAAATTCTTCTTTAATAAGCGAATCTGTTTCTTTCACAAACTGTAATTTCACTGGCCCACAGAAACGGGTTAAAGATGTTCTCAGATTTTGCCAAATTATTTTTTTCTCAGATTTTGATTGATAATAGAGCTGTAAAGGTACCACACAGGTTGCAAAGATACTCGAGTCGTCCGATTCTTTTGATTCAAATCGTTGCTTATAATTATTATAACTACCATCTGCCCCCCACTTGAATGAAATTTAATACTTAATTTTATAGTACGCACCTTGGAAAAGCACTTTACATGTTGTGTTGTAAATGATATTAGACTGATCGAGTTGGGAGTGTTTCGGTTATCAATTTTTTTTGTAATAAAAACAGTAGAGTTTATCTGATGTTTAGCTAGCTGTGAAGCAAATAATATTTTTATAGATATACAGAGGCAAGTTTATTTTCTATTTAAAATATATACAGGGAAAATAAGATTTTTCAATTTTAAATGTTCTCTGATTATTTAATTAGGTTGTAATATGTTTGGCTTAACCACAAATATCTTTTTTATCATTAACTGCTTTATTCTCCTTCTTTATTCCTATCATTTCTTTAAATGTCAATTTACGATAATTCTTATCTTGTGCTAAAATCTCGGTTGCACTGAAATTAAACTCATGTTTTGTTGTTTGTTCATGCTTGTGAAGGGCAGTAGAGGCACTTTAGTATACTTGTGGCCTTTAATCCTATTTTCTAAGCATTCTGTTGTCATTCCGATATATTTTTTAGATCAGTTCAAACACGGAATTGAATAAATTAAGTTTTTTTTGTGGCACTCTACTTTTTAATGGGGTATAAAGAGAATTTAATAAATAATGGGCTTTGAGACAAACAGCTATGATATGTTCTGAAAGAATGGATTTCACTTTTTCTGATAAATTATTTGTGTAAGGTAGTGCCACGTACTTAGGATTTTCGTTGTTAATTCGTTCTTTTTTTTAATATAATACAAATAAGATAGTAGCATACGTAATATTATTAATGTAACAATTTTAAGTTTTTAAACCTTTTAATTTTTCTAATATGTATATAATGTTTGCGTTTTTGTATATATTTTTCCTGTGTTTTTTGTTTTAATGAAAAAAATAGTTTTTTGGAGATCAAGCAAACTAAAATAAAGTCTTGAGAAAGCTCAACATAATGAGCGAAACGTTGACTTGATATGAAAAATTGTGTTTTCCTATTAACCTAGGCCCCAGAAAGTGAGGTTTCCAAATATATATATATATATATATATATATATATATATATATATATATATATAATATAATATATATATATATATATATATATATATATATATATATATATATATATATATATATATATATATATATATATATATATATATATATATATATATATATATATATATATATATATATATATATATATATATATATATATATATATATATATATATATATATAAAAGGAGAAAGTTAGTCGTGACTGACTAGTTAGAAAAAAGCACTTTGAACCAAAAGAATATAATTTTCACAAAAAGCGAAAGATTCTATTCTGCAGGTTCTTGGTTAGGTGGGGATGCAGTCAAAGAAAAAAATTATGAACGGCCTAGTGTGGAATACTCTTTATTGTATGGTCAAGCTTTCGAGAATGTTTATTCTCTTCTTCAGGACCCTTCTATAGAAAAATACATTTGTAGATGAGAAAAGAAAGGATTACAAAGTAAAAGAAACATCTTACCAAAGTGAGTTAAAAATAAAAGTCCCATTGCAACAGGCTTAATGTTAAAACTTGTACGTAACTAGAATATAGACGGTAACTAACACATATCAGCAGTAAAATAAAATTTTTGGTTACATTTTCAAATTTTTTAAAAAAATTTTTATAAACATGCAGCGAAACCACTTTCAATGCTAGCACGCCGCCATTACTGTAAAACGAAAAACTGCGTCGTAGTAGGTAAAATAATAAGGGAGACAAAGGAAAGTACAATTCCCGCCTAATTCTATGTATATCGATTACTACGAACAAACTACGGCTTCTACCCCGGAGGGGGGAGTTGACAAGGAAAAAGCAACGTCATTGTTACGTTAAAGGAAAAACAAATTATAATAATTTATAGGCAAGAAGAGAAAAGATTTTTAACAGTTTTATCGTTGTTATTGTATATCTATAACTATATTGCATGGTTTATGTATGCTAAAACCAAAAAAGAAAAAGAGAGAAGAAGGCCAGTTATAATATGTACAAAAGTCTGGTGAAAAAATTTTTCTTGACAATTTTAATACTAATCACTAAGTTAGGATGGCGCTAAAACACATTTGTACATATTTTGTTAGACAATTAAATTACAGAAAGTTAATGTTTCTATTGTTGTAATATAACTAAGCAGACGGTGTCGTAAAATTATATAATGATGCTCAGAAACCCAAATGGACCAATTTTGTAAGCAAAAGAAAAACATGCTTTCTCTCATGTTAATGACTATAACAAATTAATATAAAATAATTATTGTTTATTGACATTCTGGCGGACGAAATAATTAAAAACCAGGACAGATGAACCACACTGCCTCTTTAAAACAAATTCCGAACAATACGTTTAAATTTACTGAAAAATTATTGGAAAACTTGTGACACGAAAACCTTATAAGGCATCCTCAGCGAGGTGAGACATCTGTTGGGCTTTTAAAATATTATAATTATTTTTATCCAATTTAAGAATATAATTATATATAGAACTGAGATTTTGAATATCGCTACGTTTGTTCAAAGCGTTCAAATCATTGTTAATGTGAACCATTTCGAGAAAAATTCTTTTGTGATAATTGTTCTCCTTTTCTAGAATAGACGGTCTCCTAAAGTCCATCAAATGTCCTTCCCGGATAACATGTTCAGACAAGGCGCGTGTAAGTTTCTGAGTGTTACAGTCACTTTTATGTGACGTAATTCTACCTATTAGGTTCCTAGATGTTTGACCTATGTACATCTTATTACAGTTTAAACAAGGGATCTTATAAACTACATTCCAATTTTCATTGACGGATAAAGGAGTTTTAGTATATAATGTGGAAATAGTTTTTATTTGTTTAAAAGCAAATTTAATATGTGTATGACTTGTGAATATGCCTTTAATCTTATAGGTACTCTGTCCCTAGGGAGAGCTAAAATTAGATCATCAACGTAACGTTTTACAAAAGGCACACATTGTTTACAATACTTACCTTTTTATATGCCTTTTGTAAAACTTTACGTTGATGATCTAATTTTAGCTCTCCCTAGGGACAGAGTAGAGATTACGCTTGAAATGTTCAATACATATAACCCACACATACAATTTACAGTGGAACATGAAAATTAACAAAGCATTCCTTTTTTGGATATGCTAGTTACACGTACCAAAGAAAATGTTTTAAAAACTAAATGGTACAGGAAGCCTATGTGCTTCAATAGATTCATTAATTTCCACTCTTACCATCCAAAAAACATGAAGATTAATTTTATCTTGGGTATGAAAAGAAGGGAAGTCAAGTGAAGTGAAAATTGGAATGTAGTTTATAAGATCCCTTGTTTAGACTCTAATAAGATGTACATAGGTCAAACATCTAGGAACCTAATAGGTAGAATTACGTCACATAAAAGTGACTGTAACACTCAGAAACTCACATGCGCCTTGTCTGAACATGTTATACGGGAAGGACATTTGATGGACTTTAGGAGACCGTCTATTCTAGAAAAGGAGAAGAATTATCACAAAAGAATTTTTCTCGAAATGGTTCACATTAACAATGATTTGAACTCTTTGAACAAACGTAGCGATATTCAAAATCTCAGTTCTATATATAATTATATTCTTAAATTGGATAAAAATGATTATAATATTTTAAAAGTCCAACAGATGTCTCACCTCGCTGAGGATGCCTTATAAGGTTTTCGTGTCACAAGTTTTCCAATGATTTTTCAGTAAATTTAAACGTATTATTCGGAATTTATTTTAAAGAAGCTGTGTAGCTCATCTGTCCGTTTTTAATTATTTCGTCCGCCATAATGTCAATAAACAATAATTATTTTATATTAATTTGTTATAGTCATTAACATGAGAAAAAGCACGTTTTTCTTTTGCTTACAAAATTGGTCCATTTGGGTTTCTGAGCATCATTATATAATTGTACGACACCGTCTGCTTAGTTATATTACAACAACAGAAACATTAACTTTCTGTAATTTAATTGTCTAACAAAATATGGACTAATGTGTTTTAACGCCATGCTAACTTAGTGATTAGTATTAAAATTGTCAAGAAAAATTTTTTCACCAGACTTTTGTACATATTATAACTGGCCCTTCTCTCTTTTTCTTTTTTGGTTTTAGCATACATAAACCATGCAATATAGTTATAGATATTAACAATAACAACGATAAAACTGTTAAAAATCTTTTCTCTTCTTGCCTATAAATTATTATAATTTGTTTTTCCTTTTTTTTTCCCGCAATAAGAAAGATTTCGCTAGAGAAATTTTCAACGTGGTACTGCGCCAGTCAACTCCCCCCTCCGGGGTAGAAGCCGTAGTTTGTTTGTAGTAATCGATATACATAGAATTAGGCGGGAATTGTACTTTCCTTTGTCTCCCTTATTATTTTACCTGCTAGTTTTAAATATTTCCATAACTCCTCCTCGCCTATATTTTTTATATATCAATTAATTACATAAAAATTCATTAAGACTAATCATCGCAGTCTACAGCCTTGTAGTGACCAAAAGTAAAGATGTGACGGAAGTTAAAAATGGTTGTTTGAAGTAATGTACAAGAGCATTCGAAAGCCATATATTTTTTACCAAAAAAATGGGAGGATATTGAAGTGAATCAACGTAGCAGGTTTAAAGAAATGTCAGAGATTACGTTGATTGATACACCGCAATAGTCAATTTGTCCTACCGGCTAGGTTTCAGCGTTTTTTCAACTACTATTTCGTACTATTGAGATATTTGACCTCTAAAACCCTTTTACAAGAAAAGCTGTTTGCAAAATATTCCTGCTACGAAACACTCATTGAGATTCTGGGTTACCTCCACCAACGCAGTCGGGATAAAATAAAACGGCCGATATAACATACCATTCACATTGAACCGACTCGCCAGATGCACTCTCAACATGATTTGAACTCATTTCACGTAAGTATATGAATAATTATGAGAAACAAAAGTGCTAGTGAGAGACTTGTGTTGAAGACTGTTTATTAAAAAAATATAGATAATACACAACATATTGATTAAAGAATTACGGACAAAGAGCAATAAAACTTTAATGTTGATGTTAAAATGCCACTTGTCAACAGAATATTTTTATAAGTATATGTTAGAAACAAACAGCAATAAAGTATGATTATAGACAACATTCAGTTTTTTACTTGTTTTTTATTGCACAACGTCTCCGTAATATTAAATATTTAGTATCTTTATACGATTATTACGAAACATTCTAAATCTTGGATTTTAATTTTAATAGTTTCTAGGTAATTTTGAAGCGTCTCAGTATCCTTAAAATAATGTTAAAAATTTATCAATGTATCATGCTTTATACATAAGCAAATGATTTTGATGCTATAATAATAAAAATGTTTTGAAGCCTTTCCCCCAAGATAAATTTATGATAAAACTGGAAACCCTATTGTTCAGAATTTCTGTTTGGGCTCCAATTCAATTTCAATTATACTTTTCGACGAAAACTTAAAACCACTTTATTAGTTCAATATAGGGCCGTAAATCATACTCGCAATGGGATAACATTAACAAGGGCATTTTAAAAAAAACCGCCGGATTCGAGACAGGCTCTTGTATCAGATAAAGCCATTTTACAAACTTAATGGCTTCATTAATAACCTTCTAAGTTTAACGTGGACTCGTATTTAATTCCGCAGGTGTGATGCCTCTAGGCCGGGTGAATTTGCATAATATCTCAACGTTTCGCTTGCGTCTTGTTATTTGAGAGAGAAGGCACGAATTACGGTATTTTGCTAAACGCAAATTACTTTTTAAGCTTCGTCTTTCTGCGATTTTTCGACGAAAATAATGGAATAGATAATATCTGCATAACTCATTTTGTCCACGTTTTCTTTATCTTGATGATTTAATTCAAATCCGAATCCAATTACAGCGGGGCAAGATAAACGAAAAATTATGACAGCTGTTTCTTATTCGAATAATTTTGTATATAGTATTATTAAGAAAAAAGATAAACAATATTTATGAAGTAAGAAAACATTAAAATATTATTTTGGGTAACCAATTTTAAGTAATTCTCTGTTTTAAAGAAGTCCCTTCATATTTTTTTATTTCTATTTGAATTTTTTGGTATATTTCTTAACTGATCAAACTATAAGAAACGACAATATTTCGATATGTTTCATAACTACTACCAACTAAGAAAAAGCAAAGAGAAATATTTAAGAAAAAAAAAACTATATGACAGATTATTTTTTTCTAGATAAATGTAAGTGCCTTATTTGTTTTATATTATGGTCGGAATAATGAAATAAATTCAGAAATTTATTCAAAAAATGCGCAATTTTTTTCTCTTTCATTTTCCATTGCCCTGCAGTTATATTTCTGTAGTGATTTTGGATTTAAGCATTTTAGAAATATTTTTAAGTATTCAAAGATTCAACTTTAAGCAAAGACACACATTAAAAATAATTTTCACCATTCCGTCCATTTTGTTCATATTTACTACTCGACTGTTGGACACTCAGTATAGAACGTAAGCTTTCACGGCTTTGGTCAATTAAGAAATCATGGTTCTTAAGATTAGACCGTGTCAAATTGGAATTACTATCCGACGTTTCGCCTTGATTGCATGAAGCATCTTCAAGGATCTTTACTACACGAGATCTGAACACTGAATGATCTAAATAGCAAATTCGAACAACCAAAGCATTAAACATAAATCAAACGATACACAAGAAATTGTCATTTAGTCGCAACATATTTTAAGAACAAATCTATACAAACGGCCTCTATTGGAACCTAAACTACGTACCGTGTAGGTATTCATTTTTTTTACACTTTTTTTAATGGTTACCGAGGATTCAGTGTTCAGATCTCGTGAAATAAAGATCCCTGAAAATGCCTCGTGCAATCGAAAGCAAAACGCCGGATAGTAATTCCAATTTGACACGATCTAATCTCAAGAACCGTGATTTCTCAAATACGAGTATTTTATGATTAAACTTCCAATTTGTATATTTCGAAAATCGAATAAGTTACAGAGTTGAGAATTTTGAAAATCCTTACAAAATTATTCGAACGTAAACAGGATAATATACAGCGTTTGGGCACAATATGAAAAAGTATAAAGATTCTGACGGTTTCGGATCATTTTTAACTTTTTAATCATACTGGAATGATTTGTGCAAAAGTAGAGACAAATTATCAAAAATATGGACTTTACACAAAAAATTAAACCATAACTTGAAAATATGTAGGTATTTATGAACACTAATGATAAATAGTAATACCATTAGCACAAGTAATGCTAGGATAGTAAATAGGGTGAGCCAAAATTTAATCAATACTGAATACGAAATTTATTGTTTTTTTTGTAAATTTTGACTATAGTCTAAAAGGTACCTTAAAAAGTATAATTTACCAAGTTCTAACATTTTCATCTTTAAAGGGTGCCCAATTGAAATGTTATGGTTTACTAATATGATGGAGGACCGTTAATAAGTAAGACCCAATATTATCTCTTAATGATGACTATTGCTAGCTCTAATCGGGTAGGTTCGGATGCTTCTTTCTCGTTATTCTGCCTATACTTCCATATCAGAATCTCTTACTTTAGGTGTAATATTTAATATGAACACCACCAAGTTTAAATTTAGGTTAAATAAAAAAATAGTTGCATTGAATCTAACCACTATTAATAGGTAAAAACTAATCTTGATTAAATGAAAATCAACACGTTGGAAACAAATTACATTTCATGTTCAAATTCACAATGTTTGGTGACTTATCCCCAAAGAAATAAAGAAAAAAAAATGTACTGAAGAAAAAAAAAGATTGTTAACTCAGTTCCATCCACCAAGGAGCTTAATAGCATCCCAACAAAAAGTGAAGGAATTAAGTTGTCCCGAACACAGTTTAAATTTATTTTAAAATTAGAATAACTGAAATCCCAACTAAATTATTTGACTTGGGGTATGCAAATACTAAGCTTATTCACTATCTATACCAATCTGGATTAATAACGTTTCGTTTACACGATCTAAATAAGAATTAAATCAAATATTTAGTTTAAAATCCTAATAAGTTTTTTTATATTTAAAACAAATAATGAGATAATGGTTAGGTTAACTATTAAAAGAGAAATTAAATTTTGATTAGCCAGTCGCTGAGTGGCAGCACAATAAGTATCTATAAAATGTCTATTACGTAGATTTGAATGTCTTAGATATTACCAATAAAATTGCAGTAAATATGTAGCTCTACGAAGCCGGTTGCGTTTCACCTTACAGAAATTCTGCATAGGATGCTATATACTAGACAAGGTTGCACCAGTAATTAAATTATTATGCATAAACAGTTTAATTAACAGAAATAGTGATATGTAATGTACATATTTAAGACTATAGTTGTTCCTTCAGAGTACAAAAAAAAAATTTTGTCAACTAAACTGGTTGATGTAAACCACACTAGGTAAGGTACAACCCTTCCGGAACAAATATTAATCTTAAGGAAAGTGCAATCTATATGTTAGATTTCCAAATATTATACTACTACTTAGCTGAATACTCTAATCACTAGTGTAGACTTAAAACGGTGGTAAGGCAGGTAACATCCAAGTGCTGCTCAGTGATTACTATGTCCTACAGCTCAGTTATGTAGACCGTATCCAAGTCATCATGTCTATTCCATCAAAGAAAAAGTTTCAAATTCCATAGATAACTAGCAGTTAGGAAACCATGCCAAAACTCTGCTAATAGCCTGTCTAGTTCCAAAACAATCCCAAATGAACTTCAAAGGTTCAACCTTATACAAAAACACTGAAACAAGAATCGCCCCATGTAAGAAAATCTCTACAACAAAGTTTGGAATATTATTCCAGACAGGCAAAACAGTACACAATATATACGAGAATATAGTACAAAATGCTTACTACATTGTAGCTACGAGGGTACAAAAAAACTTGCTTGATGAGCACCAATAGTACAATACTAAACCATAATATTCAACTTTACTTCGTCAAATCGGATCTTTCTAATCTCCCATTTGGGATGGAATTAAATTAACAATTTAAAAAAAACAGAGCATCAGACACTTCTCTCGTCGATGAGACTTGGTGCTAAAAATAAAGATCTTTACCTTAGCCATTCTCACCCACACAAAATGGCTTCCACGATACAATATTACCAAACACGGTATATCTATATCTCCTTTTCTACATTCTAAAACATTATTTGAAAAAAAAAACTTTTCTCAATTTCAACAAAATAATATTGGTACATAAATCCCCTAAACTAAATACTAACTTGTCAAATTCCAGTTCGGTTTATAACAAAAATAGCCTTTATATCCATGAATATTGGAACGAGATGAAAATATATTATTACTACTGAACCAATCCGAGCTATCCTGTATTTTAACCAACCAACGAATAACCATCTTAATTAGTAATATCAGCTCGCTAATATGTCAAATGGAGGACTTAATAAGAAAGAAAAAGAGAGGCAATACTTCCATTTCTACGTTTATTTGGACTTCATTATTCTATCGATTGAAAGCACGTGGTTTTGAACTGACCTATTATAACCCCGTGTAAAAGTCTGACAACTGATAAACAATAACAGCAAATCTTTTTAGATTTCAAAATATGTAATAATGAACAAATTTACCTTTCTAATTAATGCAAAATAGTGAACCAAGTTATTAAAGAACATTTATATATATATATATATATATATATATATATATATATATATATATATATATATATATATATAAAGAGTGAATCCTAGTCGTGACTGACTAATTAAGCAGAAAAATACTAAATTAGTGGGTATGCAGTCAAAGAAAAACAAAGGCCTAGTTCAAAAGATGAACCCTTTATTGTTTTCTTGTTGTTCTAACTAAATTGTTTCTAACAGATTCATCAGCTACTATTCCTACCACCCTGCTAGAACAAAAATCAATCTAATTATAGGCATGAAAACTAGAGCCGTTAAACTTTCTCATCCTACTAAAAGACATCAAGTGTTACAACAGTTAAAAACCATTTTTTTAGAAAATTCATACCCCCCAAAGCTAGTGCTAAAAATTTTGTTCCAAACTGAACACAACATAACTGATAATTTTAGAGATCCTAACGTTCATCCAAGTCCACTACTTTCTCATTCTTCTGTTAACACACCTAGTAACATAAATATACAATTGTCGACTCAGGATGATATTTCTCCTCATACATCACAACGTTTTTTCTCTCTTCCATACATAGATAATCTCACTAATAAATTGATCAATATTTTTAAAGATACAGATGTGAAAATAGCGAGAAAACAACAAAAGACTTTATCTCTTCTTTTCACAAAACTAAAACACCTTTGTCCACTCTTGAAAACCACAATGTAGTATACAGAATTCCTTGTAACGAATGTGAATTAGTATACATAGGGCAAACGTCTAGGAGCCTTAAGGGCAGAATCACATCTCATAAAAGTGACTGTCGGAGAGGGGTACCGTCCTGTGCACTGAGTGAACACTTTATTAATAACAACCATTCTCTTAACTGGAATAATGTTGAGATTCTTGACAGAGCCTCATCATATTACAAACGCATGTTCTTAGAGATGATTCACATAATTTCACAGGATCCAGTGATGAATAAAAAAAGTGATACTCAAGGTCTGAGTACCATTTACAGCTACATCCTAAAATTACATAAAAACAAATACCAGTGCTTGGACGCTCCCGCCCCTGACGAGTGAAAGAGTTTCTCTCTGTTTTCCGTCCCTCTACTTTGTTTCAAAAATTTTTATAATGTTAAAAAAATTGAACTTAATATAACTCCTTAAATCTCCCTTCCATCATTTAATAATAAAATTATGTTTCCATAACAGATAATTAGGCACAAAAAAAAAAAGCATTAACTAATTTTTTGTTCTTCTCATGTTCAAATATATTTATTTAAATTTAGTAGAGATTAAAACTGCGTTGGGCAGTATATAGCCCTTCACTTAATGTAGGCAACACTCCATCACCTTTCGCGTGTTCAGAGTAACCGACGTTCAGTCGTATAGTTCTCTCCTTTCTTTGTCGCTTACATCTAACAAAACAATTCTCTATCCTTATTACACACCTTGTTTTCCTTGTAATTTCATCATCTTAAAAATTAAATCGTTTTATACGGCAACACAACCTGTTTTAAGTAACATAATGGCGTTCCTCATGAACGTTCGTTTTCAATAATCCCTCAATTTTTTCAATTTTTAATCATGTAATAACAGTTAAATAACAATATTTTTGTAATTTAAATGTTCCAAAGTGTGATGGTTTGTTTTAGAATAAACATTACATAAATTCTTGTTTGATGGAATGCAATCTTGCTTTTATTTTAAACCCACATTGGTGAGTTATATAAAAAAACCAAAATTCTAGAATTAGTTACTAACGTGGTTATCTTTTTCTAAAAATTTTTTGTAGAAATGTCCTGAAGAAGGGGTAAATAATCCCGAAAGCTTGACTATACAATAAAGGGTTCATCTTTTGAACTAGGCCTTTGTTTTTCTTTGACTGCATCCCCACTAATTTAGTATTTTTTTCTATATATATATATATATATATATATATATATATATATATATGTTTATTTATTTATATATATATATATATATATAAGCACTTTGAACCAAAAGAATATATTTTTCACAAAAAGCGAAAGATTCTTTCCTCCAGGTTCTTGGTTAGGTGGGGATGCAGTCAAAGAAAAAAATTATGAATGGCCTAGTGTGGAATACTCTTTATTGTATGGTCAAGCTTTCGAGAATGTTTATTCTCTTCTTCAGGACCCTTCTATAGAAAAATACATTTGTAGATAAGAAAAGAAAGGATTACAAAGTAAAAGAAACATCTTACCAAAGTGAGTTAAAAATAAAACAGTCCCATAGCAACAGGCTTAATGTTAAAACTTGTACGTAACTAGAATATAGACGGTAACTAATACATATCAACAGTAAAATAAAATTTTTGATTACATTTTCAAATTTTTTAAAAAAAATTTTATAAACATGCAGCGAAACCACTTTCAATGCTGGCACGCCGCCATTACTGTAAATCGAAAAACTGGGCCGTAGTATCATGCATAAATTTATTTCAAATTTTCATCATTCGTATGTTTGGATATATGGCATAATTCATATTAATAGTAATAATAAAAGTAATTTTTGGTTCAGCTAAAAAATGCGTTAAACCCAGTAAGTATAATCATCATTAATAATAATATATATTAATTTTGCTCTTGATTTTATTAATGTAATTCTTCAATAACATTGTATATTGATTATTTTTTAAATCACCATCTAATTTATTGTAACCTTAAGATAATTAGTATTAAGGGCAGGCACAATCTTGTATCGTTTCGCGATTTTAAGCATTTCAATGATGAGGTCTTTAGCAGGGTTTAGAACAAATAAATAGAGCTAATGTTTACTAGATAAATGATATGGGCGCAAAAATTTAAAAACTTCTTATATTCAGAATGTTTGAGTTAGAGTCAGTAAACGTCTTCTTCCTGACTAATTTCCAATATTAAAGCTATTAATAGGTAAAAAAAAATTGGTGAATTTCCTTTGCCCGGAACTTCCCCAGATTTAGTAGCAAATATATTAATTACGTGTTCTTTTACTTTTATAAACATAAGAAAAAATTCAGGAAGAAATTTCCAGTTAAGTTCCTTCACGGATTGTTTAATTGTCTATAAAGGTATTAAATCTGTGAAATTGGCAATAAAATACAAGGTAATCTATCAAAAAAATTATACTATCTTTGCACGCTTTTTCGTAACACCTTATGTAGCCTAGAACATTCGTAGAAAAAAAATCAACCTTAAGGAGAACTAATTAAGAAATAGTTCGTTTTTAGTTATTATTATTCCATATCGATGAAAAACATTTAACAAGATATGAAATAAACTGCAACGGAACTTTTTAAAATACATTTTTAATTCATGTATTATTTTGGAATATATTCTTAAGTAAATAATGATTATTATACCCTGCGTGTCTAAAGTCAGGTCCCCCCTTAACTTTTGAATTGTTTGGTCTATTTCCATAAAAATTTGAGGACTTTAGTAAGGCAACATAAACCAAAATTTAAGCGAGAAATGACAGATAAAAATGTCAAAGTGACAGCTTAGAAAGAAAATATAGAAAAGAGGGGTCGCATAATACCTTATTTAAAAGGCGACTTTCCACCTGTATTTCAACTCCAAACAAGGTCCCAAAAATCCTTTGTTTCCTTGATACAAGGTGAATATCGTTTATAATTTTGTTTGGGAAAATGACAGCAATTTTAAACCTTGGGGATAAAATGCAGGTGACAAGACCTTTTAAATAAAGTATTACACGACCCAATTTTCAATGTAATTTTCTTTTCCAAAATGACGCACAGCTGTCAGTTTGACATTTTCATGTAATTTCTCGCTTAAATTTTGGTTTATGTTGTCTTACTAAAATCTTCAAATGTTTGTAAAAATATACCAAACGATTCAAGTTGAGGGGGTGTTCTCACTTTAGACACGCACGGTATATTATAGTCAATTTGTAATATCTAAAATTAATGTAACCGGAAAATAATCTTAAAAATGATCATTTGGGAATCAGGTCTTGGAATAAGAAATTCTATTTCAATACGAAAGTTGACCCTTCAATAAAAAAAAATCTAGGCGAGATATTTAAAAATATAATACAGTAATGGAAAACATTCGGTAAAATATTTTAACAAATTGGTGACTTTAGGTTAAAATAAATATCCATCTAATGTAAGTTATTTAAAAGGCTCTTTTTAATGCTTCAAAATCAGTAATCAGTAAACTTACGATTTTAATAAAAGTATGTTGTAAAAGTTTAATGAAATTGCTATTTGGCGTGTCCTCTCTCCCCCTCCGGATTAACGAGGTGCGTTTGGACTAATAGTAACGAAACTTCTCCAGACTACTACATCTCTGGATTAAAGTAGACCATTTTCATCTTTATATTGGCGTTTCTGATTTTGTTTTGTTTCCATTTTATGTAATTTTAAACTTTACGTGATTTTATATATTTTTTTTCTTTGCTTCCCTTTATGATTGACTTCAACATTTATGCGTTTTTTTTGTTAAGCTGTTATTTGCTTTACCTTTTATCGCAATAATTTAGTGTAGTTTATTTATGCTGTTTCATCTAACAGTTTCTTCTTATACTTTAATTTAATGTTTTCTTCTTTGTCTATTTTTCATTTTTTCTAACTCTCAAAATTTACTTGTTTTGTTACAAATTTGTCTCTTTTCAGCAACATATTACATTATATTTAAAAAAAGACACAGTTTATCTTCTGTTCTCTGTTAATCTTTTATTTTTTATTTTCGGTTGAGTTTTAAATTTATATTTCTTATATATTTCTTATTGTTGTATCCCGTTTCGATTATATCGTTTACATTTTCGCTGTTTCACGCAGTTTGTCTTTTTAATTTACACTTTTTAGACTTTTTTTATTGATTTTAGTTAAAAAAACATTGCAATATTAGAATACAACAGTTATTCATTATCGTTGGAGACTGGTTTCTGTAAAATATAGCCGTAGACACCAGGAAACAGCATTATTCGACTTTGACGCTTCTAGTAAATTAATATTTTTTATCTGCGAGAGATATATAAAACCACAAGAATATTCTCCTCTATGCCTTATGCGTTGTTGCGGTCACAGATCTGTAAAATTTGAAGTTTGGAGGCCAACAGGCCACGAAAACCTACGGAGGCGGAGTGTACCCGTACACATTTTGTGTATATAAATGTATAAGACACAAAAGCCACCTAGTGAAAGATTCCTCGAACTAACTAATGTTTGTAGATGTATATGACGTTTTCGCCTCAAAAAAAAAATTGCCAAACGACGAAAAGTTCTAAAGGCTGATAAAACAAATAAAACTATGCTAATGAGTTCTGCTGACTACAATAAAAAATTAATGAAATGAATGAAATACTAAATGATGTAAGATCTGACAAACCAGCATAAAAAACAAGTTAATAGACTCTTGCGAAAGAACTTATATCACCTGATATTGCTAAAAAATTAAAAATTCGTAATGCTGCTCCACCCAAAATATACTGATTGCCTAAACTGCATAAAGAAAATATCCCATTACCGCCAATAGCCTCACCACCACTATCAAAGTATTTAAAAGATATCCTGAAAAATATTCTACATGAAAATAATCACTATATCATTTTAAATAAAAATTAAAAAATCTAGAAATTCCGGAAAATTAACAAGTAATATCGCTTGACATTGTATCTCTGTATCCGTTCCAATTTCATTGGCTACCAGAATAATCAAAAAGAAATGGTTGAAATAAAAGAATACACAGATTGTACTTATTTTGTATACGAAGATCAGCTCTGTAAACGAATAGAGGCTTGCGCTTTGAGAACATCGATATTAAGCGTTGTTGCCGAAATAGTAATGGAAGATCTGGAAGAAAGTGTTCTGACTACTGTGGAATTTAATATACCTTTTTTTATCATTATGTCGACGATTGTATCAGTGCAATTCCCACTGGCTAAGCAGAAAATATAATTTAAGCACTTCAATCAAGACCACAAAAGACTACAATTTAAAATTGAAACCTAAAAGAACAACCGAATTAACTTTTCAGACCTAACTTTATCATATGGGAAATAAAATTAAAACGGAATAGTACACAAAACAAACTTGGTCCCCTCGATACTTAAATTATGTCTCTTGTCACTCAACATCAAAGTTTGTAATTATTGGTCTGGCAGATTGGAAAATTAAACTTTCTGATCCTGAGTTCAGGAAGAAGCGATTAGGAAAGCGAAAACAGCATTACAACTAAACCACTGCCCTTCAAAATTAATTAATAAATTATTCAAAAGTAGAAAGTGTAAAAATATTACAATTTTGAAAACTCTAATATTTAATCAATTGTCCGAAAACAAAATAAATGGGTTATCCCAGCAACTCCAAAAACTATACATTGGGACAAGCCACAAAGCACATAATTTGCTGTAAAAGAATTAAATTATAATAATAATTTAAAAACAAAAACACCAATTAACAAAAAAAGCAATATCGTTTATCAGATTCCTTGCAACCATTGTAAGGGTATTTATATTCGGGGAAGCAAGCCAATATTTGGAAAATACTCAATACTCAATTTATTCATATCAAATACAAATATATGTTTACACAGGTTAAAGTAAAATATATAGAAATAAACATAATAAAGAAAGCTAAATAAATGAATTAAAAAATAAATTACTAAATAATTAATTAAATTAAATAATGATTAGACAAAAGGACAATAAGTATTCGGAAAATACAATAAAATTAAAAGTTAAAAGATAAATATTCGTCAAACGAGTAAATCGCGTTTTTTATTTAAACTTCCATAAGACTAGTTTTAAAAATTTAAGTTAAATCTTCAATTCTATGGGGCAATATATTATTAAATTTTATCGCCCAATAGCCTGGTCCACTTTGACGCCTCTTTAACCTCTGAAATGGAGCAAGCAAGTTATTCCTGTGTCGGGTGTTATGCTGGTGTACATCTGCATGTGTTTCGAGTGAACTCTCACTTCGTTTATAAGCTGCTTTGCAGTCATTCCGATATCCAAGACCAGCCACAGTTATCACAGCTTACGTTGTAGTGCAAAAATCCGACTCTCCTTGGCAGAATGGCCCCACACAACTACGACATGATAGGTGTGAGTGAAAGACAGTGTGTACCACAGTTTTACTAGTTCATCTCTATTCTACAATTAGTCATGGCACACAATTTGAAAGCAGTTCATTAAGTAGTAGTTTTTTTAAGCTTGAATTTCTAAATATTTTATTAAACCGCAATTTTGTTCCGCCATCTTGGATTCGTACCAAAATTTTATCAGTTGATTCCTACATAATACTTAATTTTTGTGCAAAATTTGAGATAAATGAGACAAGCACTTACTTAGTAATAATTTTTTTAACCTCTCAATAGGCCGCCATTTTTTTTTTGCCATATTGGATTTTTACCAAAATGTTACCAGGTCGTTACCCCATATAACCCTTAATTTTTGACCAAAAGTTGTCAATTGGGTAAGTAGTTTTTTGGCTATGCCTCGAACAGATAGACCGACAGACATACCGACGGAATTCAGACAACACGCTTTTCGTCATCTAGGGACCCTGAAACGTAAAGACCTGAAAAAATCTCGGAGAGTGATTTTTCACGATTACAGTACTTCCCTTTTTATGAGAGAAGTAAAAATCGCATTCTCAAATATAAATCAACAAACAACGAAAAACATTGGCTGGAATACAACAGTAACTTTTTACATCCTTGTTATCAAACGAGAAAAAGCTGCCTATTTAACGCATTTTCAACAACAAAACAATAAAGAAGCTCTTTAGTCTACCCGTAAACCTTTATATATACACACGACCAAAAATAATTCGTTGCCACAATATCTCTTTAACCCGGATATAGAAATAAAGTATATTCTTTAAAATGATGGGAGATAATGCCATTTTATTACAACAATAAAAGTAACCTGATTTCAAATTTATGTTGACCGATTTCCAGACTGTAAGGAAGGCAATACAGGCAATTAGGTCAAATGCCAAACGTCATAACGACAAAATATCCTTAACTATGATCAAACTTTCCATCCAAAAAATTTTGTGCGTAACACACATGTCATTAGCTGCCATTACAGACCTCGGCCCAGTCAACCACCTTCCATTAATTTCTAAGGGTTAGGAAAGAAAAAACATTTTTTTTGGCAAATCACGATTTATCTACAAAAAGCATCATTCTTAAACAATATTCCAAAATACTTAAGTGAATTTCACTTCAGACCTTTGAATCTGACTGATGATATATTTCCTAGCTTGGACAAGGGTTTTGTACTGGCTTTTGTTGCGTTAGGTCTATACACAAAGTTGAATTTTTATGGCTTTGATCTAAAGGAAGTTGGTTTCTTCCGAAGCTATATTTGTTAGCACTCTCAAAGTGTCGTTGTTGATGTTTAACTAACGAGAAGTCAAGAAGACCTATCTAGTGTGCCCAGTGATCGATCCTAAGACTCCTGTTGTTTATTTTGTGTATGGCTCAATTCTGCACAAGACATAAAATAATAAACCTAAAATAAATTTATATTATAAGGCATTATCTGGATGGTATACATGAATATTCCCAGTCATGATCTAAACCTAAACTCAAATAGAATAAGTCCAATAGTATGGAACCTAGAAAAGATTTTGTAAAAAAAAACTTTGCATAATATTGGATAACGAATCATTAGCACATGTGAAAACATCAAACGTCGGAATATCATACTGGGAAACTACGGCTCGCGTATTGTAAACGCAGGATCATATTTGTTAATACATTATAATCCCAATGTTTAAATAGCCTAAAAATGTTTTCGAAAGCTTAGTGTTGACGGTCTCTTGTTACCGTAGCATGGTTTATTATCCGTTATTTAATGTGTCTACAAAGAGCGCAATTACAATATAGAAAATATATGTTGTTGGTTCACATTTAGACTTCTTTTATATTACCATATTTCTATTACCTTCGATCAATTCATTCAAGTGCCTAAGAATTAATAGAATCCTTCAGTTGTATTATTTTTTTTACATAGATTGTTTTTAAACTCCGAACCTACATGCTTAGGAAAAAAACGTATTTGAAGAAATGAAGACAAGATTTCCATTGTCTTTATTGTCGATTTCTTCAAAGCGTTTTGGCTAATGTAGTATCCCCTAGTCGTTATCAATATTATTATTATATATTATTTCATGAAAGTTAATACCATGGAGGAAAAATAAAAAAGGAGATCTCATTGTCGTTTGTCACATACAAAAGGAGCTAAGTGTGGTAACAATATGGCGGCTTGGACAGAGTCGAACTGTTATTTTTATCTCATTTTCTTGAAAATTTGCACAATGGGAGTATACAATTTTGTCACTTAGAATTAAAATTTCATTTATCTAGTAAACAATTACTTTGCGTTTTTTCAAATTTAAAAAAATCCAGTATTGTTCACTGCATAAATTTTATTGACCTTTAAATAACACAATTTTGTTGCTCTCGTATCTTATGCTAGCTCCTTTATTTATTTTCCTTTTGGTACATAACATTTTGAGGTTGTGTCAAGATATTGTTAGAGAAGTGCTTGGAACAAAGCACACTATATTTCGTGGATTGCCCATTTCCTCTACTTAGAAATTTTAACCAAGCTTCTCGACGTGCTAGATCTTTGGGAAATCTGCAATTTAATAAAAAATAACCAATAAAATAACTAAAACTAGACAAACATTAAATTTGCCATTTGTATTTCTACACCACGCAGGTTTTTAACATTTTCTCAGAAGTTTTTTTGCACAATACATAAATAAAAATACTATTTTTTAGAACATAAATTGGTACATTATTATCTGATATTATTTCATTAAAAAGCTTTTCATTGAGGTTGAGTAGGCGACTACCATACTAATTATCTCTTTTTTTTTTCATAAAAAAATTGTTTAATGTGTCTACTAAATTAAATAAATGCTTGATTTAAAAACGACATTTTTGAAGGAATATTTGGAAAATTACACATTAATTTTTGTTTTCAACGCCCCAACATAAATGTTTTGGTAAAAAATACAAAAATCGTGTAGTATCCCATAAATGTATAAAATGCTATCCCAAACGTTATGGACAAACGTTCATTGTTTATACTAACCTATGAAAAGTTATTCCCGTAGATTTCTTGTTATCTACACCATCTCTGCTACAAGAACTGCGGACAGCACACTCGTTTAAAAAAAAACACGCCACAATAATCATTAAAAATAGTCTAAAATCACATAAAGATACAACAAACACGCAATTGACAACTGAAATGACACAAGTGTCATATCAATATGGCCAAACTGAACCCGTTTTAGTCACGTGATGTCTCGTTTTTTATTCTTTCTCGATGGTTAATAAACATGAAAAATATATGCAATAAAGCTAATTTTGCGATGTCACAACCAACACAACTATATTTTTTTATGTTTGGACAGACCACGAAGATTTGAGGTCTAAATACAATGTACCGTTACAGTACTCAGCGAATTATCAAATCAGAACCTTCTAATGATCAGCTTATTTTGCAGTTTGTATTTTCATTCAGCTAAATTATTATTAAAGATGTCCTGCCGTTTATCTTTTTACATAATATATTATTACGAACCTTATTTTGTTATCAGTAATATAACGAATTTATTATTGCCAATATTTAATTCATGATTGTAACTTTCTTTTTGTATATATTCTGGTATATCAGGTTCTAAAATAGTAAAGTGTAAGAATAGCCTTTAGGTTAAAATTTCTTGTTTCTGTATTTTTATGCATTGTATTTACTTTGTAAAACCCATATATAAACAAAAGTAAACGAAAAAAATTTCAGTAGCCATAACAAAGACTAAATATAAACTAAACTGTATCTTTCACGTCCTTTAAAATATCGTCATTTGCAAAAATGAAACCGCATAACGATGATTGCCTCGTATTCAATTTGAGAGCATAAATCATATTCCTGCTCGGGCATTAAACTACAACCGTGTTCCAAAAAACTGCATCCGATACAACGGGGTCCCGTGTCACATGCAGCGGTTGAAATTGTTAATTAAGCACATTTTTCAGTAGGAAAAGCTAAAACTTTTTTCATATGAGTTACTGTTACCAATGTTAGTACGGCAATAGTTGCTTTATATGTTCATTTTCATGTCACTGTAAATCGTTTGTTCTAGCAAGGAAATTTAAATCGAAAAAACAATTTAAATAAAATTCAAATTTTGCACCTCGCCCGCCCCTCCGTAGTTTTTGACAAAGGGCCCCCTCTACGCACGATATGCTTGTACAAAATCCATTTGTAAACAAATGTAACACCAAAAACCAGATTTAAACTTAATAGGGTCTAGGGCTTTAAGACCTCCTACAAAATAACTGATGACTAAAAAAGGCCCCTCGCCTTGTCCTTCGCTAATAAGCTGTTAAAACCATAATTTCCCTGTTTACCTTGGTGTCCGTTATCACCGGCATCAGTGGGCACCCCCGCGTTGGGGGGTGTAACTACGCAACTGGTAATAGTAGTATTAAAATTAACTCGTTTAAGGTTCAACTAATTACATTACAGCAAAATAAAGTATAGTAGTCAGTGTTATAGCTTAACCAGTTTAACATAGGGCCTTTAAGATCACAGCCATCCGGACAAATCCTGTTACTAATAATATTCACGAAATTAAACCCTTAAGTATTTCTAATTATAGATAACATTTCCATATTACTTATCTGAAGTTTAGAAGTTTAGATATATACAAATTAACATTTTTCTTTTTTTGAATGTTTGATATTTAAATACACATTTATTAAGGGAGAACTGCACGCAAAAAGTGAAAAACCAGTGAGAAGTTCTAGTCGAGTTGAAAATAAGATGAAAAGGTTACCTACTCATTAAAAAAAACTTCCTGCACGTCCGACCTCAAAAAAATGTGTTATTTATAGGTAATTTAAATTACATTTCGGTTAAAAATGGGTTCAAAAGGGTTCACGCGCTGCAGAAATACAAAGACATGAGTACGATTTACCATTTCAAATTTTGCAGTTACGTAGACAAAGGATCAATGTAAGGCGGTAAAGAGCCGTTTTGTGGAAAAAAAATTATATGCGAAGGCATGTGCGTCAAAAAGTGGTCGAAAATGGACAAATTTACTTTTATTTTATAACTCTAGATTTGATTTTTTCATAAAAATTCGCCTTTAGCGCCCAACTATACATATTTCCCTATTAAAATCACATTGAAGCTAATACATATCTCTTATAGTTTTAACATAATATTGCAGCGGCGGAAGGCTTGCAAATGATCCATATTACTGCGCGCAGTTCCCCCTTAAGCTCTTAATTTTATTAACCACTAGAAAATAAAGAAAACATTTCCAAATAAAAGAAAAAAAAGGAAAAGGGTGAAAGAGAGAAAAATAAGGTTAAGAGTAGGACATAAGATGAGAAAGAGAGACAATAATAATATAATGAACGTCAGTTTGATTATTAGATTGTTAAATTGATTTGGACTTTCAAATAACTGCTTTTAATTGTTTTACAGCATTGGTCCAACTAGAAATGTTGTGCCTCCCCGCAGTTTTGAGGGTTCGCGTATATGCATTTGCCTACAAAAAATAACTGATAACTAATAAAAAAGGTCTTCTTAACAAACTCAACAGGGCGACAAAATAACTTAACATAGTATCGGAGGCTGGCGGGAATGTAGGTACGCTACTATTTTACAGAGAGAAAAGAAAGGCTAGTGTTCATCAGAAAAGGCTTTACAATTACTGTTTTGAAAACGTTGTATGTGAGGGACTTTTTATAGATTTCTTTGCAAGCCAGTTTTCGGGGACAAAAATACAACCTAAATATTATACTGTAAATTGAGAGAATTTAAAACTGCACGAACTGTTAAATAAGCTAAAAAGTACGATTCTCATTTATTTGCACTGTATCTCCAAAACTATGCAAAAATTCGCGAAATATGTATAATATTTTTTCTCTTTATTTATTAGCAAAAAAATGACTGGTAGCAAAACTCGATGCAATAAATAGTTTCGGAGATATAGCGGTTCAAAGTTGATCGAAAAAAAAAATATTGAAATTAGTTTTTAAAATTGCTTGTGCAATCGTTTCTGGTCTCTCAAGCAAAAAAAATGTGTAGTTCATTATTAAAAATAGATTTTATAACGAAAAAACTCGATATTGCTGAACCCTCTACGAATAGTCGTTATTTTTATCTACTTCTAGCGTTTAAATCATGGTTTATTTTTTATGCGGTATTTCCTTTTGTGTGGGGGTAAATCATACATTATTATTAGACTTGCAAAAATTGTTACAGTTTTTATTTTATTATTTAATTAATTAAGTTTCTGCAATGCACAAAGAAAATTATTCAATAATTAGTTCTAGGGACAAAAACGTCTCGTCATTTTCACAACATTTGCCCCGGCATTCGGGACAAATAATTAATCACACAATGCCCATTTTTCGCTAGCCATATTATCACAGGTTTGATAAAAATGTGTATTTTTCATATTATGTATCGAAAGCAGATTAATCCATCCACATGTCAGTAAAATTGTTCTTTTCAGAACAAGGGCAGTGAACGTATGTACACCCAAAATGAAAACATCGTATTTTTTCATCTGTGAAGGACTAAGAATCGTCATCAGAAATTATAGATCGGAACACTGCCTGAACAAATTGAAAAATAGTCGCCAAACCTTGAAAAAAAAATTATATATTAGCAAAAGAGGAGAAGGGATTTCTGAGAGCTCAGTAATATAAAATGCCTGTTTACGAATAGCAGTGTCCTAGATTGACTGCAAAAATTCGATTTAATGCCTCGGCTTGTAGAATGTTTGAAGTAAGTAAATTCAGAAGTGATGAGATTGCTAGAAAAGCTATGGACGTACAAAAAACTAGTGTAAACCTTAACAGCGAAAAAATTAATTAAGGAGGGATCGCAAGAGATATTTTTCGAGGAGACGCTTTGAGCCACATATTATATTATCTGAGCTCTAAGAAGATCTTCAGCAAAATGAAATTTGTGTTATGTAAATGTGCGAAGGTAATATCAATAGGGAGAAAATCAGAAATAAGTTGCATTTGCAACACAGAAGCCGAAGTCCATTAAACACAAATAGAATCCAATAGTAGTCAGAAAAATTGTAAGACAAAAATAGAAGAAAAACCAACTATAAAAAAACAAGTCCAAGGACAGAGACCGAATCAGATTAGAATAACTTTTTGTCGATTCGTCTGCGATTTCAACAGAATCTTTAATTTTCCTATAATAATTTCTCAAAAGTAATGCAAGAATCTTGGTATCCTTTTGTCACGTTTTTTGTTAAGTGCTGGTGTTCTGGACAGAGAATTAAACAGTTTATAATTTACTTGTTAGACTTTTATCTTCTTTAAGTCTAGGAGAAGTAGATCGTTTTGTTTTACCTATATATATGCCGCAGGAAAAGAAATTATAAACTCCTTCTAATTGCAAAAAAGTAACATTTTAACATCTTAAGCATGAACCTTCTTTTTTATGCGGATTAAATATTGTATGACCGCTGAATTCTTGCATTTTCCTTTGCGTTCCTTTACATATAAGCTAAAATCATATTAAAACCAATGCAACCGGTGTTACCAAAGTATCTCCTTTAGTGTTGAAGTACTACACAGCCCTTTAATTGAGAAATATTTTACGCATATTTTTAACTAATGCATGAAACAAATTATTTTGCAGACCAATGAAAGATATCAATAGATAAACCTCTTCCTAAGACTTCCAAAAGTTTTTAATAAATTTTGAATTATAAGCATTTTCCCAACTTTATTGTATAAGAAAAGATATATAATCAATGTACTCATTTTTCGTTGATAATAACATAATACCTAATAGTTAATGTGGATCCAGAGGGAATTTGAGTACTGCAGTATGCCTAACAAATATTAATATACGATATAATACGTGCAACGAACTGTGTTAATTTTGTTAGACTTTTCAAAAGCTTTTGACACCATAAATCTTAAACTTATTGTATATTACGGTTTTAATTAACATTTATTCAATCTTATTAAGTTATCCCTAAAAGAAAAGTTTTAAAACATATAATCAGATAACAGATTTTTGGAATAGTTGCAGATTCTTTCTGGAGTTCTTCAAGGCACAATATTGGGTGTCCTTGCTTTGCTTGGTTTATATCTCTGATATTCTTCAAGCTGTGGTTAATTGACGGATCCAGGCATATGCTGATGAAACATAGGTTTATTTTTCTTTTGATGGTGACGATTACTTGGAGAACTAGGTAATAATTAATAATGACCTTAACATATTTAACTAACTTTGCACTGATTATAATCTTCATCTTGATCCTAACAAATAGTGCTGGCTACTCTGTGGAAACAAGAATAAGGTTGGATACTTGCGTAATCATTAATATTAATATCAGCGGTAGTAGGTTTCTTGTGTTAGATTCAGTGAATTCAGAGATGACTATTGACCTAAAAAAACTGACCATCAAGAAAAAATTTAATACATGGCTCAAAAAATGTAATTCGGGAGAGCCTAGTTGACCCCAACAAAATTGTATTAGCCCCTCTTCATATGAACTTGGGAGAGATGAAACACTTTTTCAAAGCTTTAGATGAAAATAGTGGTTGTTCAAAGTACTTGTGTGAAACATTTCCGGATTTTTCTAAAGCTGAACTAAAAGAAGACATTTTTATTGGACCACAAATAAGAAAGTTAATTAGAAATAATGAAATTGTAGTTGGTTATGCAGGAAGACGAGAAAGAAGCATGGATAGCTTTAAAATAAGTTTCTAGGAAACTAAAAAGGCCCAGAATTTAAACATATTGTTGAAACTTGTTGGATAAATTTAGGAATTTAGGCTGTAATATGAGCATAAAAATTCACTTTCTACATGCTTATCTTGACTATTTTCCGGATAACCTCGGTGATGTCAGTGAAGAGCAAGGCGAGCGCTTTTACCAAGACACTAAATAGATGGAAAGGCGATATCAAGGGCGTTGGGATGTCAAAATGATGACCGATTACTGTTGGTGCTTAATGCTTAAAAGAGACTATCTTACAGCAGAATATAAACGAAAAGCAGCTTTTCTGGAAAAAGACAAAGATTTTCCAAAAAAAAACGAATAATGCATGTTATTTTTTTAATACTTTCGCAGTTTTATTATTTATTTTGTTGATTTTATTATTCTTCTTGTTTATCCTAAATATGCAGGGTGTTTGGTACATGAATATAAAGTTTTTAGTGGGAGGTAGTTGAAGTAATTTCGGACCTATACGACCATATATACTTCTATTCAAAGTGTTGCGGATTTAGAGTTATTGCTAAGTTTGTGTTTTTTAGGAAAATTCATGTTTTTTACTGCTTAATCCGAAAATTAAGAAAAATAGCAGAAGATCTTTCAAGTATTTCAATTTGATTAGTTGATTTACACTCTAAAGAAGGCTACTCAAGCAAAATGTTCCTACATAATTTTGCAAAATAGAAATAGTGATGCTTCATTCTCTCTACTCAAACTTAACTAAAAAATAAACTAGCTATTTTCATATTTAGAGTAATTTACTACGAAATTTTTCTACTTAAATATCCGTTCAGTTTTAAAAATATCATTATGTTATGCTCTTTCCAATCGTCTATCAAAACTGTGAAATAATTACAAGTATTACTATGAGCAGACAAAAAGAATATAATATTGCATAGCTGTACAATTATTACTTATAATTTTGATTTTTTTATAGGTGGCCGTGCTTATTTTGTTTTAGTTGGGATAATCTTAGCTGTAAATCCATTTTTTAATTTTTTCTGTCATTAACTCGAAATGCTGCCTCAAGAGAAACAGGTAATATAAAGGTGTTTATCAACACATTCATTACAAAGAACTGTTGCATATTCACCAACATGGTCCGGAAGAAGATGAACAAATTATTGCGGGTTTTGAAGCAGATCTTACCACCAGCATTCGAAAAGTAGCTCGTCAACTGAATTTTGGAAAGTTTGGAGAGTTTTAAGGATTAAAGGAAAACATCCGTTCTACTTCACGACTGTTCAAGGATACGAAGAATGGATTTTTGTCGTTTCGTGTTAAATGTCGATATGATTTTTTTCTCAAAAGTAAATACTTTGGACAGACGAGTCGAAGTTCTCTCGAGAAGGAATAACGAATTTTCACAAATTACATTACTGGGCTGATGCTGACGAAAACCCGCATATGAAAAAACAAATTTCTTTGGTCATTACTATCTTCCAGACAATTTAAATGGCGACAGTTATTTAGAGCTTTTGCGAAATAATATACCAGATATCTTAAAAGACATACCTCTAGATGTAAGAGGTTCGTTAATATTTCAAAACGACGGATGTCCTGCACATTACAGAGTTACTGTCAGAGAATTTTTAAACGAAACATTTCCTAATCGTTGGATAGGAAGAAATGGGCCAATATTGTGTCCAGTGAGGTCTCCAGACTTAACACCTCTAGATTTTCATATCTGAGGGCGAATGAAAGAGCTGGCGTATGAAGTTGAAATAGCCGACCGTGACCATCTTATAAGAAGAATTGACGAAGCAGGTGCCAGAATAAAGGAAGAAATGAAGTTGGGCGTCACCACTACCCAAGTGGCACGTAAATGTATTCGAAATGAAAGTTCTCACTTTGAAAATGAAATAAATTAATTATTATTAAGTGTAGCTAGATTCGTTTTAGTTAGAACTAAAGCTCACACATAATATGTATCGTTATTTTATTCCACTTCATTAATTGTTTTGGTAATTTTGTTTTTAATACAATAAACTATAATTTTGTCATAACTTGGTATACCATTGGAGAACAGGGAAATTTTTAAAACACTTCATGTTTTGCAGCTGGTATGGTTTTTCAGAAAATTATATTCCTTCCATTAATATTTATTTTTAATAAATGTACACCTATGCAATATTATAGTCTGTTCGTAATAATAGTGGTATTTACTTTTTACTTTTAATGTACGACTCAAAGGATATTTTTAAAACTGTTTGAACGGATATTTCAGTAGAAAAATTTCGAAATAAATGACTCTAAATATAGAAATGGCTAGTTTATTTTTTAATTAAGTTTAAGTTGAAGCATCACTATTTCAGTTTTGCAAAATTATGTAGAAAAATTTTGCTTGAATAACCTCCTAGAGTGTAAGTCAACTATTCAAATTGAAATGCTTGAAAGATCTTTTGCTATTTTTCTTAATTTTTGGATTAAGCAGTAAAAAGCAAGAATTTTCTTAAAAAACACACACTTAACAATAACTCAAAATCCGCAACACTTTGTATAGAGGTATATATGTTCATATAGGGTCGGAATTACCTCACCTACCTCCTAGTTAAAACTTGTATCGATGTACCAAACAACCTGTATATAAATATTCTTACTTTATATATTGTTGTAATATTTTGTTTAAAAACCTTACTGAAAACAAATTTGAAATCAGCATCTCTTAAATACCAAATATCAGTTGCAAAACTCAATTTATATGTTATAAAGTGTTTAAACGCAGGCCTGTGGACAACTATTTGCGGGACGATTTGTAGTGGCAAGTGGGGACATGGTAATAGAAACATCAAATTATAAGTAATTTATTCAAAAAGAAGGTATTGGCCGAAAAGCGCCTGAGAACGTGGATCACAAAGCAGGATTCCAAACACTATAGCTTCTACGGAATTCACAAAGAGCCAAAAATATTGTGTACCGGGAATCAGCAATTATATGCGGCATGTTAAAGAGCAAAACATTACAATTGCTTTATTTCAAGTACATACCTGTTCACGTTTTTGATAATGAAAACTATACAAACTATAATATTACTGATAGACCAATTGCCAATAATAAACCAAACATAACATTGGTGTTTGAAGGAAATAGATAGAATATATCGTCGACATCTCTTACTACCTAGACTATAACTTAGAACACAAAGAAGAAGAAAAAATTAATAAACAACACGGTCTGGTCAAGGGTATTAGTAAATACTTACCCTTAATTCAATTCTGTGCATCTAATTAGTTCAGCAACATGCCCAAACTTTCATATGAGTCATGGCTTCATAATAAAATTTAAAATTTATGCCAAAGACTAATTTTACTTCGAAACAGCTATTCAATAAGATTTTAATCAGAAGAGTCTATAAATGATTGACAGCCTGCGCCAACTTCCGATCAATAATTAGCAATTTTATTTGTATTTTTAAGTCTTGAAATGTGCATTAAAACATATCTGAGCAAGTAAACCTAAATACCTCTAGTAACAATACCGCGTCAAATCTTGCTTGAAAAAATATTCCAATTAAACGGCGACAGGAGCGATTGAGTGGCGAATTTAAGAAACTGCCTCATGGACTATCTATCTCGTATACGAAATATATTCGGTCTTCGGCTATACTCATCTACATTTTACCGAACAGAACTTAATAACCCAAAAAATCATGCAAGAAGGCGACAAGACTAATTGATCATGTAGATAAATATCGCTTAGGATCCGACGTTATCATTTTGAGTTGAAGGTACGAAAATAAGAATAGCAAATATCTTAGAAAGTGACATATATCAACATGCTTTTTATAAAATGCACCCTATAGTAAAAAAAAGTGTTTTAATCATTTTTAGCTTTTGCAGATAGTGCAAAAGTGCTAACGCAACTATCTTAACGTTACCACACATATGGAAACCCAAATATCCCGAGCTATAAGCCGTGCAGGCCCTTCATTTTATTCCTGTAATGTTCGGGTCCTTCGTTTAATACGACAAAGGTGAATTTCAATGGAAATGCTGTGGTATTTAACTATTTTACACACAAACATACAGCATGTTTGTTTTGCATGTTTGCAAAACTAGCCTATTGGATCCTAATGTAGCGTGGCCCTAATATTTTCTCTTGCGCTTCTTTCGAACGAAGTTTAAAACTTGCATATTATTAGATGTAACAATACGATTCATTCTGTGCTTTCAGGTTTTCATTTCTAGAGTGCACGAAATAATTATAAATACAAATACAAAAACGGCATCATCAAACGATTTAAAATTTGAAAAGAAAAACAATCCGACAACTACATAATCAGACACCGTGAAGTTTGTCTCTCGGTTTATCTGATTATATACGTGTGTTGCCTATTTTCCGTTTTTATTTTTAAATTGTCTGATAATGCTCAGGAGAGAGAAATTAGTGTAACATGTTTGAATAATTTTCGTTTTTAATATAATATTTGACTGAGATCGAGACTTCGAGAGTAATTATATTGTACTTGTTAGGAATTAGTCCTTGAATTACTACCTACTACTAAAGAAATTCTGATTTTAACACAAAGAGGATTGTGAGAATTATATGTTAAATAATTATATGAAAAATGTATGAATGTTTGGTTAGAGGGCTGTTCTCACTTGTGTCCCATATAGTGCGGACCTTAATGCTGATTTTTTTATTTTTCACAATTATAAATTGTCATGGTCATTCTAGTAAAGATTAGTTACCTTCAAATTTGGCACTTGCTTTAAGTTTATTGGAAAGCTCACCTCGATCACATTTCAACAAAAAAAATGAATTTTTTTAGAAAAAAAAATCCAATTTCACTCAGTTTATCAATTACAGAGGCGGCTCGTGCCTTAAAATGTAGAAAAGTAAATTCTATAGAACAATTTTTTAACCCTGCCACAAAGAAAGATAACAAGTGAAAGGCTTTAACGAATAATAAGAATGTACAAATAGATCATTTTACAGTCCATAAAAAGTCGGTTTTTATTTCTTAAAAATTATGTAAATCGAAGAGTCAAATTTAACTTTAACTTACATAACACATAATTGAACAAGCAAACAGCAAATATTTAAAGAAAAAACTTGTATGTAACCCGCATTTGTATGCTGCACTGCACCACTGGGCATTAAATTATCATACACTCAATGTATCCTGCGGTACAATGTGTGCGCAAATGTTTTATTTTTGGATATAAGGTGCTAAAGTTTAAAAAATACAGAAAGAGCTATTTTATTAAAATTGTTGTACGAAACAACCGCATAGATATTTAAAGGCCATATTTTGACAGTATTGTTTAATGTTTTTTTACTTGTCCTAAACGATATTAAATTTTTACTTATCCCAAACGATGAAGCTAGTAATGTTTTAAAAAATCAGTGGCGTTGGTTACCCATACCTACGCCCATGGTACTAAGTTTGAGAACCTTAGTACCGGTCTTTTCAAATTTAAAAGTCCCTTTTAAGTAATAACACCTGAACATCACAACATAAATAAACGAGATCAAAACTGCACCTGAAATACCGAAATCAAAACTATTCATGGGGGTGACATACGCCTTGCGGTCAAAGTTCAACCAATAGTGTATGAGGTAACGGGGCACTCTCCATGGTAAATGGGTCTATTCTATATACCTACTTTTGAAAAAAACTTTTATAAGTCTTTTTTATAAAATCGGAGATACTGACCCCCGTATTCACTAGCAAGGTTTAAATTTAGACCAGGTCTAACTTGACAATTATAGGTTTAAGATGACATTTTCAACAATTGAACAAATAATTTTTCTAAATGTGACAATTACAAAAAAACAGTGACATAAGCGACACGTAACTGGCAGAACTAAGAGTTTTAAGTACCATGGCAACTAGACCTGGACTAACTCTTAGGGAATACGGGGGTTAATGCTTACAAGCTCTATTTTAGGATTTTTCTTGTAAACTCCCCTTACCGTTTTTAAATATTCGAGACATAACAGAACAAGTGGCAACAATGTATTCGGTTTGCCGGCCGCCGCGCCGCGTACATTTAGCAGGATACAGCGACCGCAGTTGCGCATTGGCATTTTACCTACGATGTTACCAACAAATTTATGTTACGAGAAGTTTAATATAAGAGCAATTTTTTTTAATTATTTATTACAATTATGTTTAAAGTGGAGTTTTGGTTAATACTGTATGAACCTAAATAATGTAAACGACAATTACTTTATCAATATAACGACCATATAAAAACCGAAATTCGACTAGCAATAGATTAGTTCTAGCATGTAAGAAAAACATTTTATTTTTAGATACTATACTTAGGTGAATTCATACATATCTTGAGAATAAATAAAAAGCTTCTTCACATTTCTAGCATTTTCTTTTGAATAGGCGTTAAATATTTATTTGTAGTAATAGTTACAGGGAGTTATTCTAAGATGATGCTCGAGGTGGCACTGCTATTTCTATCTCCGAACCGGTAACAGATACGGGGTCGGTTAAATTCAAGAAAATGTGTTTTTTTTAGAGGCCTAAAAGTTCGTTATCAATATTTTCGTATTTTTTTTAGTTTATGAAATAAACGGGATTTTGTAAAAATAGGCTGAAATTATTTTAGCACATAACTCAAAAATTATAATTTTAGAGAAAAGTTTTTACAAAAGTTTGATTTTTCTTCTCTACGAGACGGCGGACTTAATTGGGTTTTTATACTATTTTTTAAAAGCCTTAGATCTCACTAAAACCAATGATGTATCACATTTAGGCATTTAAAGTAGTTTACGATTTCCGTATGTCTTCGGTCTCTCTCTAACTCATTGTCCTTTATGCAGAAATTAGAAGTTAGCTGTTCGATAGCTAAGTGTGATACGTTAATGATTTTGGGAGATCAAAAACTATTAAAAAATGAAATAAAAAATCCAGGTCAGTATTTAAAAAAGAAAGGTTGATGTGGTGCCCCTAAGTCGAAAGGACTTTTAGTCTAAGATCGCTATCGTGTAGAGGAGGACAAACCAACAAACTTTTGTAATAGACCTTTTTTTCAAAATTAAACTAAAATGATTTTGAACAATTTTTACAAAATCCCCTCTAGTTCTTAAATGAAAAAAAAATCGTAATACTGTCAACGGATGATAAGTGGCCTCCAAAAAGATTCATATTTTCTCTAATTTACTAATTTGCTCCGTATCTCTTACCGGTTCGGAGATAGCAATAGTGCTATCACACCCTGTATAAATAGAAATGTTCTAAATGTAATAATTAACCAAAACTTATTTAGTTTATAATGCGAATACTACTAGAATTAGTTGTGTTAGTATTGATATTAGTGGAATTAGTAGTATTGCTGTTTAAATTAGTGGAATTAGAGTGGTATTAGTGGTATTGGAACTGGTGTACACGATTTTAGAGCGCGGTTTACTTTTCTTAAAAATATTTAAAATAAGAAATAAAAAATAAAAAAAAAACTTAGCTTAATAGTTGCGTACTTTCTTACAATCTCGATGTTCCTGGTTCTAATCCTGGCAATATATTTGTATCATATTTTAATTTAAATAAAAAGTCAGTTTTTTTGTTGGTATTAAGAAACCTTGTTTTCTTTTTCATAACCACCTACGAACGCATGTTAACAAAGAGATTGTCTAGACAAAAATTTAAATATTTAATATTTTCCCAAATTGTACGGCATACAACATAGAAAATCAGTATTGTCTATTTCAAAGCTCCCTCCATAGCTAAAATAGCTTGGATATTTTCTTAAGTAAAAGTTTTTAAAACATATATTAGGTTTTTAATATAAATGTATTTTTCCAATAATAAACTAGCCTATCTCGTATTTTAACAGGGTACCGTCACTTATAAAGCTTAAACTTTAATAACCCATTGTAATATCATAGAGATATAATAAAAATAATCGAAAAAATATGAACTAATACTTCAGGTCATTAGGCAGCACTGCTTTGATAGAATATAGTATCTTATGGCTGCAAAAAAAAGTGTACAATATATGTGGCGAATCGCAGGACTTTTAACTTATCCATTGGTTGGATTATTTACCGTAACTAACGTAAAAAAGGGTAGCCGGCGATTTTTCTGCAATGCCAGCGGCATTCAGTTAATATGAGAAAAAAAGGTCTGGCATACGTATTTTTAAAAACAGTGAAATCTACTTAAGATTTTTAATTGTTCATAAACAGTGCATGGATATTATTGACAAAGTGGAGTATATTAAACTATTGTTTAACCGCATTATTTTCTTCTAAAGCAATGAAATATTACTAAAATATTAAACACTACACACAACTCAAATAAACATAATCTAGCGTATATCACTTCAGTCTTGAAACAGCTTGTTTTCAACGTCTTTAGAGCAGAAAATGATCGTATTTTATCGTTGTATTTAATTTTAATCACTATTTATGACTGAAAAGAACTAATACATTTCTTTATAGAGATTTTTGCTAAAGCCCTTTAAATGCAGCTGCTCAAATTTTTGATTTTTTTTTAAATTTTCCTCACCTGTTGAATTAAAATATTGAACAAAATTTACTTCTTTTTATATTAGATTTTGGGATGCCTATAATCGTGCAATAAGTATTGACTTAGAGCGGTGGGTACTTTGGTATATTAGCATATTGATCATGTTTTAAGCAGTGTCTGCAAAATTGCATTTTTTTAAACAAATTGATTTAAAGACTTTTGTTATAGAAATCTAGAAGTTCTGGTTTTTTATTTTTTTAATAGGCATTTTCAGGTGCCCCTTTTTTGAAAAGTCCTGAGCTTGAGCCATTAGTGTAGAAGTGGGCATAGAATTTGATAGGTACTTGTGAGCACTTAAACAGAATGTGAATTCTTAATCTGGAATGTCTTTATATATTCTAACTTTTTGTATTTAAAGTAGCGCAAGCCGCAAATAATCTTGGTTTGAGCTTTGCCATGAGGCAGTTATTAAATTGAATCCGCACAGTTATAGACTAGGATTAAAACTAGCTAAGCAAAATATACTATTTTAGCACTATTGTACTAGTTCTATACAGAAGTGTTTTCGAAAAACAAACCTTAAAAGAACCGTAAAGTCATAATCTTGACTTGCGATTTCATTATGGCTTGCCAAGATGTCGCCCTTATCACATTGTTCGACATAACCGTAATGAATGTCAAGATGCCAAATGTAACCTGCAGAGCCTTAGAATAGCTCATGTATTTACAGTCAACCTGTTTCAATTATATACAGTCTCCATTCATCGAAACGGTGCCGTTTTGACAAAAAACTATAGCTACCAAACTGAATGTAGTCTATCTAAAATGAGTTATCCAAATTCGTTATCAAATTTTCGACACTAGGAGAATAAAACATAAAAAACTTAGGAATAACACCGACGAACCCGATCGACATCGACAAAATCGACCGACATCGACAAAATCGACATATATATATATATATATATATATATATATATATATATATATATATATATATATATATACCGGCTGCCCAAGATCTTATTACCCCCCTCAATTTTTTTTCGGAAATATCAAAATAAGGTTCTGCAATTTTTATAGTGTAATAAAAGTACAGTATGCCATTGTTTAAGAAAACGCCAACTCTAAAATCACTTCCGGTTTAACCGGAAGTATCATCTACTCTCTAATTTTTTAATACAAACGATTACGATTTTTGAATTATCGATGTAATTCCCATTTCAATGTCGTATCACAACATAATGTCTGCTTTCAGGACTTGACGCAGATATTCCCTAACCCCATATAATACAACCGAGTAAATAAAGACTAATAATATGGGTTTCATGCAGGATATAAAATGTATATATTTGTCTTAAATATGCGACAATTAAGTTGCGAAACGTCGACAATTTTACTCGATACTAACCCCGAATAATACACCACCCTAACATAAAAACAAGAGGGTCGTTAACGAAAACCATTTAAAAACTTAATATCTGGGAAATATCTGCGGACCAACGTAATAGATAAAGACTGATAATATGGGTTTCATGCAGAATATAAAATCTATATATGTACCCTGAGGATAAAACAATAAAGTTGGAAACATGGACAATTTAAAAAAGTCTTGCTTTTTTACTGGAACCTAACCCCAAATAATACACCACGCTAACATAAAAAGAAGAGGATCGTTAAGAAAAATATCTAGAAACTTAATATCTGGGAAATATCTGCTGAACAATATAGCAGGTAGAGTATGTGTCCTGAGAATGTAACAATAAAATTGCGAAACGTCAACAATTTAAAAAATCCTAATCCTAATCCCAAATAATACATCATTCTAACATAACAAGAAGATCGCTAATGAAAATCATTTAGAAACTTTATATCTAGGAAATGTCTAGGTAAAGACTGATAATATAGGTTTCATGCAGGATATAGAATCTATATATGCGTCCTGAGGATGCAACAATAAAGTTGCGAATCGTCGACTATTTAAAAATAGAGTTTTGTTTTTTTCACTGGATCCTAACTCTAATTAATACACCACTCTAACATAATAACAAGAGGATTGTTTACGAAAGCCATTTAGAAACTCAATATGTGAGAAATATATGCGGACTAACGGAGTAGGTGAAGACTGATAATATGGGTTTCATGAAGCATATATGGTCTATATATGTGTCCTGAGGATGCAACAATTAAGTTGCAAAACTTAGTCAATTTAGAAAAAGACTTGTTTTTTTTCCGTATTTTAACTCAAAATAATACACCACTCTAACAAAATATTTTTAACATTGTTCCGCCATATTGGATTTTACCAAAATATTATGAGCTCATCCCCCTATGACCCTTAATTTTTTGTCAAAATTTGAAGTCAATCGAGTAAGTAGTGTTTAAGCTACGTCGCGAACTGACAGATACAGAGACAGGCCGACAGACGGACCGAAGGAATTGATAAAACATATTTTTGGCATCTAGGGATACTAAAACGTAAAGATGTGTAAAATCTAAGAGGGTGATTTTTCACGATTATAATATTTCTACCAGTTTATCCCTATGCCATAATTAATTACGGCACACAATTTGAAATCAAACCAGTAACCAGTTCTTTCTGAATTTTTAAATGTTTAAAGTCGCCATTTTGTTCCGCCATCTTGGATTCGTACCAAAATATTACCAGTTGATCCCAACATAATACTTAAAGTTTTTGCAAAATTTGAGATAATTGGATGAGTAGTTTTTTAATAATATTTTTTTAACGTTTGACTCGGCCGCCATATTGGATTTTTACCATAATGTTACCAGGTCATCCCAATATGACCCTTAATTGTTGGTCAGAATTTGAAATCAATAGTGTAAGTAGTCTTTAAGCTATGCTACGAACTGACAGACAGACAGACCGACAGACGGATCGACGGAGTTGATAAAACATATTTTTTGGCATCTAGCGACTCTAAAACGTAAAGATGTGTAAAACCTGAGTGGGTGGCTTTTTCACAATTACAAACAATTAAGAGGGAACCGCACGCAGTATTATGGATCATTTGCAAGCCTTGCAATAGAAGTAGATTTATTCATTTTCGACCATTTTTCGACCACTTTTTAACGCAAATGCCGTCGCATATAATTTTTTTTCTACAAAATGGCTCTTTACCGCCTTGCATTGATTCTTTGTCTACGTAACTGCAAAATTTGAAATAGTAAATAGTACTCATGTCTTTGTATTCCTGCAGGGCGTGAACCCTTTTGAACCCATTTTTTAACGAAATGTAATTTAAATTGCCTATACATAACACATTTTTTTGAGGTCGGACGTGCAGGAAGTTTTTTCTAATACGTAGGTACCTTTTCATCTTACTTTGAACTTGACTAGACCTTGTCGCTAGTTTTTCACTTTTTGCGTGCAGTTCTCCCTTAATTACAATTAATTTGACTGCCATTTAGTTCGGCCATCTTGAATTAGTACCTCTATTTTACTAGTTAATCCCTATATCACAATTAGTTATGGCACACAATTTAAAATTAAATACCAAAATAAACACAAAACAAATAAACTGTCGAACAATATTCAAAATATTAAATTATATTAAAACAGGAAGTTTTCAAAATGTCGTCCTCGCATTTCAATATATTTATGTGTAAAGGTAATCGTTTTTTACATAACTCTATTTAATATTCCTGGAGTAATTGAAAGGAAAGCATTGCGAATTGTATGCTCAAGGTCTTCTAATGTTGCCGTAGGTGAGCTATAGACTTGGTCCTTGATATAACCTTACAGAAAGCAGTCTATAGAGGTTAGACCTGGTGATCTTTACCGGTCATAGTTGAAATTACACGGTTATCAAACCTTTCGTTGACATAACCTAGTACAATTTGTTTATTGTGAGCTGTAGCCCTATTTTAATGAAAATATATACCCTCTAAAAGTTCTAAAGATGGGGCTTCAACTTTTCTATTATATCCATTAACATATTTAAATACCGATCACCTCTTAAAGTCCCCTGAAAAAATATAGGACCAAGCACTCTAGTTCTAACTCTCCCAGCCCACACGTTCACTCCAAATCTTAATTGATTATTCACTATTCTCATTTCATGCTGGTTGACGGTAGACCAATAATGCGTATTGTGCTGATTAAAAATGCCGTTGATTGTAAAATGCGATTCGTCTCTAAATAATATCTTGCGATTTAAGTTATTAAGAAACTGTTTAAAAACCAACGGCAGTAACTCAACCTTCGATCCGCATCGTTTTAACATAAATGCTGATGAATTTGAAATTTGTAACATTTACACTTGTATTTTTTAAATATTTTTCGCAGTTTCGTTACTAATACTAACCTCCAGCGCCAGTTCACAATGATTCACTTGGGTGTACGCTACGACATTAATTTCAGCGGCTTCATCAATTATACATTTTTCTTCAAGATTTTCTTGAACTTCGTGTTGATTTCGAAATTTTAATTCAACTATCTTAATATTGTCTGCAAGGATGACGACCTATGGGTTCGGAATATCGTTCAACGTATAAGCGTTCAGCAGCGTGGGCATTTTTTCTGCATTCCCCATAAATTACTTATTCATGTTGGGAATACACGATATTCATGACTGGATTTAAACAGTACACATAAATGCGCCACCAGTATCGAAATTATTAAATCCAAATAAAAATAGCTAGTCTACTAGAAAGAATAACAATTTAGGCATTTTTGTTTTTTTCATAGCAAACTAGGTTGAATAGCCTACTTGACTATTAAATGAGAACCTTAAACAATCTATACCAATTCCTGAATTACTGAAATGCGATTGTTGCCTTAAATTTAGATATTGTATAAAACAGTGGAGTTCCCATTCATAAAAAATAGAAATACTTGAATTTTCCTTGTATTTCGTTCAACAAGTGGGAGCCATAATAGACGTACCAAATAAATATTGTTGCTCAGTAGACCTTTTTTTTGTTTCCGATAAATTTTAGAGAAAATTCGACTACTTTTTTTTTGTTTAATGAGCACTTTCCTATCTTTTATACTATTTAAATCCCATGCAAAAATCGCATACATTCATTAATCAAGTAGGTCATAAAATGTTACAAATTTCAAATTCACCGGCGTATGTACGAAAATGACGCTTGGGTGAAGATTAGTTACTTCCCACGGTTTTTAGAGAACATTGATTTGAATCGCGGGATATTATTTACCGATAAAGCGCATTTTACAAACAACGGAATTCTTAACTTTCGTAATGCTTTACTATCCGTCCAGTAATATTAAATAGGATTATGCAAAATTGAATGCAAGGACGAAGTTTTGAAAACTTCCTGCCTTAAAAGCGATAGGTGCCTAGAATTTAGATATTGAAAAAAATATTGGGCCTTCAATTTACTAAACTTAAGAACAACTAGATTTATTTTTATCAAATATATTAAAAAATAAAATTGAGTTATTGTTTCAATGTATTTAAAAAGTACGAATGGCGCTAGACGAAGGCTTAAAATACACTATTTGTTTGCATCCACGGCCTACTGAGCAGAAATATTTATTTGGTACGTCAATTATGGCTCCCATTGGTTAAGAGAAAAACACGCTGTAGACGCCATCTGGAAAGCAAATATAATGTTGTGAGACGTAATTGAAAAGGGAATTACATCTAGAATTCAAAAATTGTAATATTAAGAGACATTTAAATTGAAAATGAGAAAGTTGATGATACTTCCCGTGATTTAAGAGTTGGCGTTTTCTTAAAACATGGCATATTTTACTATAACATTTTCAGAACCTCACTTTTTGTTTATTCCTTGTTTTGCATCACTGGGGTACTTTGACTACTACAAATACATAGTTTGCACTGCAAGTATTCAAATTACTTAAAACATTTGTCTATTTAATAGCGTTTAGACCCCACTTTACACCAAATAAAAAATACAATAAAAACTGAATGGTATACCAAAGACACCTGGTCTTTTTGATATTCACATTTCGATTACCAACACGCTGTATCCCAAGCTCTACAGATGAACAACTACCCTGAAAAAATAATTGGCGACATCTAAAAAAAGTATTTATGAATTTTACAACAAAAAGCACTCTTCTAAAAAAATACAAACCTTAATAAAAAAAACATCAACTACATATCCCATTGTTTGCCAAGTGTACCAACTTTTAATTCTTAATTTTTCTTTACAGAAGAATTTCATTTGACGTGCTCCGATAAAGACCACGTTGTTGATCAAAACGTCAATATTTTGCAATATGTGACTTTCATAGAAATGTGTTAATTTTTGTTTACAGGGACCCTAACCCAAGAAAATAAAAAAGAAAATTTGTATATATAAGAAGGTCTAAGAAGAAATAAGATATGCCTATATAATATATATATAAGCATACACTAATAAATTAGTGTATGTATGTACGTGTCAAAGCAGGCAGTGGCATTGTCGCGTAGTTGTCACCTGAAATGAACTGTGGGTCATATTTTTAAAAGTTATGTTAAGAACGTGAAAATCATCTTTTTCCATCTCCATCCATTTTCCCTTTGTACCAACTAAAATTTCCAAATACAGATCGATCTCTCTTTGTTCATAGCGACAAAACTAACAGTTTTAAAGGCGATGATAATAGTAAAAAATGTGCTTAAAATTTTAAGCGGTGTTCGAATATATAATAATATAAATTGTATTAATTAAAAAATTGTACATGTTTTTACGTACACAAAGGAAATACATGATCATGTGTATCTCAAATTATTAACATCACTAAATTTTTCTAAATAAAATTTCTTTACCTAATCAAAAATCAAAATATGAAGCAAATAGGTAGAAATTAAATAACTACCCTGTCACGTTTTATTTTAATTATTCATTAAAAAAGTGCCTTAATCTGCCTTCAAAATGTTCCATAGTAACATCCTTATTTTTTACTGTAACTCAAAGGCAATCGATATTTCTGATTATTTTTTTATATTTAAGCCGGCTGCTTAACATACGCAGTTATTCGCAACCAAGTAGGTGTAAAAACGAACAGGATGCTGAATGTTTGTATAAATATTATATTTAGTTTTAAAGAGAGAAACTATCTTGCGCTTTAAACCACGTTTCAATCTTGATTTTACACGACCGTGCTCGCAAAAGAGGGTAATGTAAGTATGTATTTAAGAAAATATATATCGAATATTTGTTTTAAACTAGCGGCTAAATGTACGGACCAATTTTTTATGTGTGACGCATCAAAGGTCTGTATCTCGCGAGGGTTCTTAGCTGTACTGCTTGAAAAAATCAAAATAGCAAGAGAATAGGCCATTTTGTTCGACAAAAAATATTTTTTTATAATTTATTCGTATTATATCTCAACTTAAAGAGTTTACTTAAACGATTTTAAATATTTATACATATACTATTACAGTATACAAGGTGACTCAAAGATACATATTTATTTCACGTTTAGCCTGTAACATCCAAACTTCGGCGAAAGAAGAAAATAGTGTATAAATCAATAAATTGGGTGAAATCAAATTTAGAAAAATTCACAGTTTTTTCATTTTGTCACTGCCACTTTTTCAGGTATGCCGACGCGAGGTCAGGATAAATAATGTGACAAGACTTTTTAACCCGACATGGGAGCAAATATTTCCTCAAATGATTTAGGGGTGGTAGAAAAAGATATAAACTAAAAAGTAAAATAAAGTTTACATATCCAGTCCAATTTTTGTAGAGTTGTGAGAACTTATAACTTATAAAAACATAAACTCATATGAAATAAAATAAAGAATTTTGATAAATTCTCTGGTTTCTGTTCTTATAACAATATTCTAGCTTCAAGTAGACAAGTTTTTTTGTTTTTTTTTTTAAATAATTTTTACTTATTAAACCTTTTTAATAAATATAAAAAGCATTTGATATTAATTAATTATTTATTTCTTATTCGGAAGTATTTTCATAGAGCTATGAACTTCGAATTCGTAATTTTAGTCATAGCTGCCTTTTGTTTGAATATTTCAAATCTTTCTATTTTTCCATCATATTTATTCGTTATTTATCTAGAATTTATTTTTCATACAGTCCTCTTTTGTTTTTCATTGTTTTCTTGTTAAATAAACAGTAATTATTTTTTATTGGTTTGCTTTATAAGTAAACCAAGGCCATTATTTACTTTTAGATCGTCGGTATTTCCTCTAAAATAATAATCAGCGATATGTTATCTAAAATTGTAACTGAAGCATATTAGATTGTTTTACATTACTAATAATCTAAATCTAAAATATTTTACAACCGTATAATTTAGATGCATAAAGTTACAGAACCCATCAAGAACGAATAATTTGACGGATGCCAGCTATTTAGATTTTATCTGCTTCAATATTTCCCAGAAAATTCATTACAAAGAGAAAGCTAAAGAGCAAAATTGCCTCTTGCAAAATGCGGCAGTTCATTCTCTTCCTCTCAAATATTAAGATGAGGGAAACGATATAATATTATGCAAATTTCCAGGGCTTAACAATATTTCATCTGCCCAAATGGTTAAGATCAACTGAGCAGGTTGCTATGAGTTTTAATGTGGCGTAATAAAAAAAATTCTATCCTAAAAATGCTTTACATCTGACACAAGGAACATATTATATGATGTAAAAGTGTCACCTTGAAAATTCATTTAGTTTCAAAAATATATAACGTAAAATTTCGACAGTATTAGATTGAGGGACGCACACACGTGGAACCACCCCGAATTGCTTAAAAATGCTAATTTCATAAACATTTCCAATTATATGATATATACTAAACTCTGTATCATTCAATCTGACATGCACGAAAACAATACTCTACAATATTGAACTGAACATTATTTAAAAATTGAAAGTATTATTTTAATAAGTAGTAACCATGCATTGGCAAAATTCAAAAGCTTTTTATTTCCATTCTAAGTTTTGCTTTGATGAAAATATGTTTGGTATTTAAAAAAAGGTATTTGTAATAAAAAAGCGTTTTTGTAAGGACCAAAACGCTGATATTTAATTGCATCTCGAGAATGATTTCATTGATCTAAACTCCTTTATTGTTTTTTCTTTTTTATATGGTAAAAATAATCTCTTACGCAGATTCATAAATACGGCATGATTTTTAACTTTTACTATTGAGGCGTCGTTACGTGAAACAATTTTGTGGACTAAACTTACTGTTTACCTTGATAGAGAACAAGTTTAAAAGAGATCATTCGAGTAAGTTAGCATGATACACATATTTATTATGCTGAGGTTTTGATATTATTCAATTTTTAAAAAAGAAACGTTAGATTTTAAATTTTTTGTTTGTAATTTTTTTTTAGTTCGCCCTGTAGTTATTTTAGATCGTAATATACGGACCGAAAGTTCTCCGAGTCCATGACATTCAGATCCTCAAAACTATCTGAATCAACTTGATTTTGGTTATTAAAAGGGTTAATGGATAAGTCGTTAGAATGTATTCACACAAGCGATAAAGGCGATTATAATATTATTGCTCACTAATATTCTAAGGGACCATCTTCGTATATCAAGCGCGTCTGTGGCTGACCGATTTATTAGACATTCGTTTATGTTCTAACTTATGATTTAAAACTGTCCATTTCGATCTTAAATAACTACAGGGCAAACTAATGAAAAATCTGAAACAAAACTGAGGGAAGGCAATTTTTGTTGAAAAAATAATTTGTATTGTCTATTAGAGTAAGAGTTATGATCCATTTATTTGACTCTATAAGTCTTATAATAATAATAATAATAATAATAATAATAAACGTCTTTATTAGAGAAACAACAAAAAAAAAAATTGTGTACAATATAATTTTATAATAAATAAAATAAATTTAATTAATAGGCAGCAGCACTGAATGCGAAGTTTAGCCCAGGGCTATTCTTACACTTAACCCTCAATACAGTGCCACTAATATATACTTAATGATAACAAAATACATTGAGATAAAAATAAGTGTCACAATCGAAGACAAAACGCTAAGTAATTGAAACATATGTTATACATAACTAAACCTACAAATAAAGCGAGAGGAAAGGAAACAACAAACGACCCACAAATCCAGTGTAAGTGAGAATAAAACCCAACCAGCAATAACCACACAAACAATTGTTGGTATTACTGTTGATTTAGCAAAAATGCTTTATATTTTCTTTTAAATAATTCGACATTGAAGATGTTTTTAAAATGGTCTGATAATTTATTAAAGACGTGAGCAGCCTGATATGCAAACCCCCTCCGAAAAAGGGCAGTCACGTGCCTAGGAATAAGCAAAAGCTCTCTATATCTAGTAATTCGTTCGTGAATACTACTTCTTACTATAAGTTTTTCCCTAAGATAGGCTGGTATAGAGGTAAGCATAATTCGACGGACAAAGACCGCGAAATGGAGATTCCTTCGGTTGTTCATGTTGAGCCAGCGAAGCTCTTTAAATTGGGGTGATATGTGATCAAACTTTCGAAGACCGAAAATAAAACGGACACAAGAGTTTTGTACTTTTTGAATTTTTTGTTGTTCCTTGGTGTTGAGAAAAGGGCCATATACAAAGTTACAATAGTTAAGATGAGACAAGACAAGAGACTCTACTAAAATCTTTCTTAGATTAGTTGATAAGATATGCTTACTTGAGTACAATAATCTTAAATTTAAAAATGATTTCTTCATCAGTGAACTAACATGATCCACAAATTTAAGATCTCTATCCACCAGAACACCAAGCGACTTAGCCGAATTTAAGACTGGCACCTTAACGCCCCCTACATGCAATGCAAGGGTCTTCTCTGCCCCCCGCGCACGTGCACCTCCAAACTATCTGATATTATCTCGCACAGGATAATTTATTAGGGTTGACTGAAGATGGCGAGCCGAATTGACCAGCTAGTCCCGCCGCCATTTATCCGGATACTCCCTGGGATATGAGCATTCACCTCAGAGATGTTGGTGGGCTTTGTAGGCTCGAATTGAGGTAAAAATCGCTGATTTTGTATTTATCCATATTGTTCTTGATACAACAAAGTCACAAGTTTTAAACGATGGCCAAATAAGTCTAACCGAGATGATAAGAAAAGTCAAATAACTTAAAAACTACTAAAGGTTGAGACCGAGTGGATACCTTGAATCTGCTTGTGCCATTTAAGTGACTTATTTCCTGAGTACTGACGCAATAGTCGTATTTACTTTATGAAAGCTAAATCTTTTCACTTGACCTGGGGTTTATCAAAAGTTCTTTAGTAATGCAATGAAGATCTTCTATTAAAATTTGTTTATCACAACCCCGGTAATTAAGCTAATTGATTTCAGTCAGGTACCAGTTTATAATTTATAGTAACATAAACTTAAATAACTTGAATAAAGAATGAACTTGATTTTCTGGGGGATATCTTTTTTCGTCGTTCACTAACAATTTAAAATTTACAATATGCCAGACATAACAAAATTCCTCTATTTTGTAGGCAATAAAAGAGTAATATTAATTATTTTTTTGTAAATAGATTTTTGTCTTTTTCCCTCCCTCATAAAAAGGAAATATTGTAATCGTGAAAAATTCACCCTCCAAGATTTTTCAGATTTTTACGTTTCAGGGTTCCCTCGTAAAAGGGAAGTATTATAGATGAATTAAGTACTTCCCACGTAAAGTGGAAGTATTGTAGATATTTTTAAGTTTTAGAATCTCTTGATGCAGAAAAACATATTTTATCAATTCCCTCCGGTCCGTCTGTCGGTTTGTATCTCGGTCTGTTATCTCGCAGCATAGCTTAAAGTGCGGGTCACGAAAAAAAACCGGGCGGAGTCAATCGGTTTAGGACGGTCGGCCAAGAAATCTCTTTAAACCAGTGGTGCCCCGTCGTTCTTTAAATAATGTGGCATTCCTCTTTGACTATACGCACTTCAGATAATTAAAAAAGGTAACTAAATACATATGCACGCCACTGGTAGAAATTTCAAAAATTGATTGTTAATAAAAAATGCCCTTTTATGCATAAAAGACGTGTATCAAATTTAACACAGTTATTTGTCTATAATAGCATCAGAATTAGGATTTTAAAAAAATGTTTTTTTAAAACCCTGTATCTCCAAAGTTAATACTTTTAGGTTCATATTAAACTTTTTTCTTAAAAACGGTCCAAGAATCACCCCCTTTAACATTAGCACGCAAATAGGAAACGCCCTATATAGTACTTCACAATTACGCCCCCTGTACAAAGTGATTTGACTGACGGAAACAAACGGTCACTTTTGGCATACCCGTATAGCCCAAAGTCGAACTTAATAAGTTAAAATTTTGATAAATCTAGAATGAGTGCTGGCTCCCCTATTATAACTACATTGATGTGTTAATTTTGGAAAAATATGAGTTCTGTAGTTTTTCAAATATTAATTGCAATATTAGATATTTTTTGACACCCGGTATTGAACAGAAAATTAATTATTTTGAAGTAGTTTATTGACAGCTACTTTATGAACAATTTTACAAAATATATGAAAAAAAACTAAGCCATTATTTTTGAGGTTGACGGCTGTGATTTTAATGGTTCGATTCTTTCTAAATCGTTGTCTTCCTCTGAAAATGATGAGGTTTCGCCGTCACTACTTAAAGATCCCAGTGTGATAACTAAATCATCAATAGCCGTTTCAATTTTGCGATCTTAGTATTTATCTTCAATAGAGCGAACATGTTTAATATACGATTTCCAATTTTCAGTCGATATTGAGTCAATCACTTCTAATGTTATTTTATTTAAATCTTTTATTTTATTCTTATTTTTTATACGCAAAAAATAATAAAATTTAAACTTCAGATCATAAAACGCAACCAAAAAAATTGTCACCAAATGTGTAGAGTTTTGATTATCAAGCTTACCTGAACTGAACAATGGGGTTAACTAATAATAATAATTATAAAATTATTTAAAATTGTCGCCCTTCTTCGATTTATACATATCTAGGTTTTTAGATGACGGAAAACATGTTTTCTTATTTCCATCGGTCTGCCTGCCTGTCTGTCGATTCCCAACAAAGCTCAAAAGCTATCTACTCAATTGCCCTAACATTTTGATCAAAAGTGATGGAGGAATAAACTAGTAAAATTTTGGCCCGAATCCAAGATAGCTGAACTAATTGACGGCCTAATTAAATGTTTCAGTCTTAAGTTATTGGATTTCTGATTTTTCAAGTATCGTAGTTGATAAGTTTTTCGTACGAATTCAATATGGCGGAACAAAATGGCGACCGAAAAAACTACATATTTGAATTTATTTGGAATTTTACACATAAATCAACTGTGACATGCGGATGAACTGGCGAGACTTAGTACGAATGCAATAAGATTACCTAACAAAATGTTTAAAAATCAGTGTAAAACACTATCTATTTAATTAATAATAAGTGTTTAAAAAAATTAGTCTGAAAGAACTACTTATTCGATTGACTTTAAGTTTTGCACATAAATTAGGTCTGATATAAGATTGAACAGGTAAAATTTCATAAGAATCCAATACAACGGAAAAAAAATGGCTTTAAAATAAATTGCTTAAAAAATCAGTTATAAAACTTTCCTATTCTACTGACGTTTAATTTTGCATAAAAACTAGATATGATATAGAGATAAATTGGTAAAATTTTAAATTTTGCTCAAAAATTAAGCTTTATATAACAGAAAACTCGTAAAAGATTGGTACTAATACAAACTGGCGGAACAATAGCTTATTAAAATGTTTAAAAAATCGGTAAATTGGTTTGACCCGGAATCCTCCCTTTTATCCAGGAAAGTAAAGCCTGTAGTTATTTAGTAACATGAATATTACATATACAAATTATGTTATCTTTTTTACCTGCTAAATAAAAAGATTCCTTAACGAAGTTTAACGAATGCAATATCATAAACCTTTGAGTTGAATACCGACAGCTAGGAAAATTTCTTTACAACATTAAAGTTAGTAACATCCCTCTTTGTAGAAATTGCCAACAAGAAACTTAAGCAGCTTAAGGAAAGCATCCCCAGAGTGCCATTTACTGTAAGAATAAGCTGGCTGATGGTCTAGAATCACTGATGTTTCAATAAATGATGTACGAGAGCAATAATATCTAATGTTGGACTGGGCCAGTTCGGCCCGGAAATCTGTAACTTTATTGATGGCTCAAAAAATGGTTCGTACAAATCATTTAGTTTGTGAAATTACTCCCTCTAGTCTTTTAACTACTACCGATGCCTTAATCGAAAAAAAATAAATGAATAAAAAAACCTAACTAAGCAAACGTTATGGGATCACTCATGGAAACCGGCTTTAGCGAATATTTTATATGTTGTATTTTTTCACATCCTGAACAAGGAAGTATAACCCTTCAAAGGGCCCTTATATAGAAAAGTAGTGCAACACATAAACAAACTAGTGTTATGTTCATATACCAGCAAGAATTAAATAGGCTTTTTAAGATGAATTAAATACATTTCAGCAAGATTTGACTCGGCTTCTTATTTATTTATTTATTTCACGATAGGGATAATAGACTATAATCCAAAAAGCGACCCATTTATAATACATTGGGCTAAGCCAATTACCCAGAATTTCTCTCTTAATGAAAACATGAAATAATGGAATGAATTTGTAATATTGTAATTTGTAAATGTACTATACATATAAAATAAATATATGTTTCACTTTCCTTGGTAAAAGGAAAGAACCATAACGAAGACAGTTCTGGGTAAACCCAATTTAGCGATTTTTTTAAAATTTATGTATTCCAAATGCAATACTTCTTTTTCAGGTAACTTAATTGTTTTCAAAATATAGACGCCATTAAGAAGTAATAAGTGGAATTTTATTAAAAACACAGTGATGAATAGTACGAAAAAGCAGACGTCACAGTATGTTTGTCAATGGTTCTGATTATTTACTTGGAAAACCTAAACATAAATAAATTTTTATAGTTTTTGTGACTACTTATATGTTTTGACTTTTAACTCATTATAACCCGAGGTCATTCTTTAAATTATTTTTGTAACAATTTTTACACCTTTCAAGCTAACATTAACGAATCGTCGAAAAATTTGGTTTTCGTTAAATAAGAGAAAGGTGCGAATGATAGCTTTATTGACAAACCTGGTACTAACCTAACAGAGGGGATTCACCAAACAGTATAGATTTTGTTAAAAGAAAATCCTTGTTTTAACGCATACCTGGAATTTTATTTAATCCTCATAAATTTGGTTCTCTACCAGGCGCTTTCTTGAGACTGAACCTAACCGACCTAATTTTAAGAAAATAAATAATCCGCATTTTTATTATTTATAAGTTTCTTTTGTTAAAAAAAATGGTCCGTGTCGAAATCCAGTCCACATGCTACGACGCAAATTATCTGTGTCGGTATTTGAACACACATGCTATATGATGCGAAGCTTAAACCCTACCCCTGCGCCACCAAGCTCCTCGTTAGAAAGTAAATAAATAACTTATATTAGTTAGCATGAACGTGACGACGTCACATCTGATTTTACCTGAACCAAAATTTAGAACCTTCCTTCACGTTAGCATCGAAGTTGATATTGTGTAATTCTTTGTTAACGAAATTAATTTTTCAATAGAAAAGATTTCCCTATTTCTATAAAATATACTGCAACAACGCATTTTTGCCAAAATTTCAAACTTATTCGATAAAAACCGACAATAATTTCACAACCTAAAAAGTCACTGAAAATTACATCAAAAACTCAGTTTCATCCGTAATTTTACTACAGTTTTACACCAAAGTGGTTATTTCAAATGCCTGAAATATGGACACAAAGTTCTATCTTTGACTGTTTTTTGTAAAACAATTATTTTCCTAGCAATTTGTAAATATTAGAGCTAAATATGACGGTTTTATCCCGTTCGATGCGGCGTAAATACACAATCTGTTTTATTGCTCCAATACGAGTTGCGTGTATGTAATAATTTAGCTATTGATATAAATAATAAAAATGATAATAAAATATTAACTAGTGTACCTTAATAAAGACAAATATGTTAAAATAAATATAGCTTTCACTCTTTTTTAAAAAATAGTATAAGTTTATATAAGCATTTACTTTCGTAATCCAAGTAGTTAATTTGTATTGTCATGTAACGGTTATAACTGCGAAAGAATGCAAAGCACATCTGTCATGCGAAACTTATAGAATATTAAAACTTTCAAAAATTCTATTAGAGGAGAAGAATAAACATTCTATATATGCATATAATTATTTGGTAATAACTTTACACAAATCCTAGAAACTGTAACTTATTTCACAAATCCTACAAACCGTAACTTATTTCAAGTTTTTAATTTAGTCGTTTATAATATTATTAATATTTTTCTTAACATTATTTACGTTATCTACAAAAAAATTAGGTTATGTCCTTTATTATTTTCCTTCATAAAAAAGAGGTTTTATTTCAATAAATGGAATTGTACCAAATATTTAATTATTTTATTACGCTGCCATTTTGTTTCACCACAGAGGATTCGCACTGAAAATCTACCAAGCTATCTCTTTTTAACACTTGTTTTTTTCGCCAAATTTTATGTAAATTGAATCAGTAGCTTTTTGGTATTGAATTTTTAAACATTTCATTAGGTTGCCATTTTATTACGCTATAAAGGATTTACATAAAAATTTTACTAGTTTATCTTTATATTACACTTTATTTTTGTGCAAATCTTGAAATTCATGTGATAAGTAGTTTCTTAATAACCTTTTTTTATATTTTAAGAAGCCGTTATTTTGTTCGGCTATAATGGATTTTTACCAAAATGTAACCATTTCATCTTCTTATAACCCTTAATTTTTGACCAAAATTTGAAGTCAGTCGGATAAGAAGTTTTGGAACTATGCTGCGTACAGGACCGACGGACTGACGGAAATAGGAAAAGTGTTTATTTTGGAATCCAAGGACCAATAAATACAAAGATCTGCAGAAATGTCGGAGGGTCATTTTTACACGATTACAATATTTCTCCCTTACGAGGGAAGTAAAAATTAAGAACACAATAGGACATGCTGATCTAGCAACGTTGTAGTTTTTCTTAATTTCTGAAACTTGAATATTGGACTGTAAATACAATGAACTTTTTTTAGCGCTCGCGAAATATGAAAAAGTAAAATTCCGCAATGTTACATTAAAAACCTTTGTTTATTAAAGTAATTTTCAACTTTTTTATATTTTTCAAGAGTCAAAAAGAGATACTCGTTTATTTTATTTACAGTTTAATAATCAAGCTTTGAGACCTTAATTAGTATTTTAATTCTTTTAATGAAAAGCTCGATATATATTATTTTATTTGAATGGGATATTAAACAACGTTTGTCATGATGTATAACCATGTACGACTAATCGTGTTAGATTTATTAACGTAATTTATTTTTTCGTAGCAAAGCTTTCCAATTGTGTATTTGAATAAATAATTTCGTCCTATTGCTTATTACAGATAACAATTTATTCATCCGTTGGTCATTTTCATTATTCTTAGTCTTATTAACTAGAATCAGTAAATGACGAAAACTGAATTTTGGTTGGTATAAAGATTTGCTAGATATGCCAGTTTTACATTGGCCTCATATAAAACCGTATTAAAAATCTTTTTACATAAAATTTTTGTTGAACGCTGCTTAAATCAACACTTTTTAATTAAAATACAATATAAAAATATAACTAAATAAATTTAAAATTACTAAACTAACGCCAGTTTTATATATATATATATATATATATATATATATATATATATATATATATATATATATATATATATATATATATATAGTAGATATTAAAATCAATAAAAATGCGCTTTCACACACCTTTACCAAAAGTTCTTGGCCGGAAAAGATATATGCAGAATAGCAGAAATATGTAATTTCTGCAAAACGGGCCGTTATTTATATATTTATTTATTTTTTTTTTGGAGCAATACATGTAGCAACCATTTTCACAAGTTTTTTATCGCTTTTGCTACAGAACCGTTCTGATTGAATAATTGCATTTTTTTACTTATATTTTTCGCCAGTTGCCCAAGATCGATTTTAAATTTTGCAAATGTATATAATTCGGATGACAGTACACTAATTTGGTACCATCGAGCTGTTCAGAATAGCACCATAGGATAACTGCCGATTGTAGCCTAGTTCTAAATTTGGTATCGTTCTAAAATGTTGCAAGTGTATAGGTATAATTCGAAATAATTTGGTACGATCGAGTTGATCTGATTAGCTTGATGGTATCGCGGGTACCAGCTAGTAAACTCCTAGAGTTTGGGCTCATTAGGTTTGTTTTGACGAGTCCAATATATAATTAGGTAACATCAGATCTAATCAGCTCAATGGTACCAGATGGTATCGATAGGACCAGCTAGTATAACCCTCGAATTTGGGCTCATGTTATTTGTTTTGACGAGTCCAGTACATTAACAGTAATATAATATGGTAAAGATATTTTAAGACTAAAAAGTAAAAAAAATAGTTAAAAAAAAACTAGGACACACGCTCCTGTCAGTAACTCATTAAACAGTATAAAATATAAATTGTATATACTCTTAATTAATTTTGACAAAACGACCTGCGCTTTTTGGTATAGTCATTGAATTTTCAACGGTACAATGCATATATCGAAACAAAATATTTTAAGTAAATAACTTTATTTTGTAATTTTTAGTGTGTTACTGACAAAAGCGTATTTTATAGTTTTTTTAACTATAATTTTTATATAATATTATTTTTCAAATGGATATCACTACATGTCCCAGTGGTGAAGATATAACTCATTTTATAAACAACAATTTTGTAGAATTGCATGGGTCTATTGGAAATATTTCCTAACCATCCAAGACTCATGGTTTTGTCTCCTTGAATTATTTTTTATAGAACAATTTTGAAGATATAGTGTGTATACAAAAAGATACCAAATCTTGAGCAACTGAAAAAATCGAAAAATTTCCTTTACCCGGAACTTTCCTCATTATGAGTATTTCCTTGTATTAGGATATTTCCTAGTATATAATACATAGTCATTTAGTAAAACATATAATATATACAGTCTTCTCAAACGTTTATATTGGGCACAGATCTGTTCCACCATATTGGAGTCCTACCACTATTTTACCAGTTTCTACCTATGCCACACTTGATTTTTGGGCATAATTATTGTTCTGTTACGTTGAATTCGTACCAGTTTTTCCGTATATAAAATTTAATTTTTCTGCAAAATTTAGTCAGTTGAATAAGATTTGTTTACGCTGATTTTTAAAATTTTTGACCTCTATTTAGTTTCGCCATCTTGAATTCGTACCACAGCTTTACCTGGCCGAAAATATTACTAGGTCATCCCCATATAACCCAAGTCAATTGGATAAGTAGTTTTTAGCTATACCGCGAACAGACAGACAGACCGACGAAATTGAGAAAACAAGTTTTTCGTTATCTTGGGGCCCTGATAGGTAAAGATTTGAAAAAAATTCGGATGATGATTTCTTCTCGAATGCAATACTTCTCTTTACGACGGAAGTAAAAAATAAAAGTAGAAAGTTAATAATACTCAATCAAAGGGGTTCTGTAGCAAATGAGATAAAAATATGTTCATCAGTGCAATGAAATATCTCTTTTTATATTTTAAAGTTACTACTTAATTAGTTACTTAACTTAAAATATTTAATTAATTTAGGATTTTTATTATATTTAATAACTATTAGCTAGGTATTAAATATCATTTAGTAAAAAACATTTTTAATACGATATACTACGAAAATGAAATGTTACATAATTCAATTGTATGACTACGAAAGACAAGTTTAATTTTTTTTTGCATGGACCGAGTTACAAACATGTAAAAATTCAAAGTTGTTTTCATCATTTACTAATTTAAATTATTGAAACCATAAATAATGGCCAAGAAAGCCGAAAGTGTAAAAAAAGTATTACCTGCAATAACTATTAGTGCGTATTTTTTTTCACACTTTAAAGCTTTGTTACAAAAAAAAACAACTTACGTGCTGAAGACAATGACAAATATAAATCCGACGAAGAGAAAACAAATTGATTATATTAAAAATAGTTATTTATCATTAAAAGCGGTGTTTAATTGTTTATTTAAATTTGAAATAATATACATAATACATAACTAAACTTAAGTATGAATCTCTAAATAAAATATACTTTGTTTTTTTTGGCTGGCTTAATAAACTTTAAATCTATATATTGTGTCTTTAAACGCAGCATAATCTATGATAATATATAGAGTGTCTAATTTAAAATATAAAATATCATTAGTTCAAGAAAAAATTAAACACCCTGTATAAATAGAAACAAAATAAATTATAATTTCAATACAGACAAAAAATATTTGTTCTTAAATTATTCCTCAATTTCTTATGGTTCTCCACCAGATAAGGGTATAGCGGGTCTCATACTCATAGTAATTTTTAACTCACTATTTATAACAAATTAACAAAGTTTTATGCAAAAACAAAATTACAATAATAGAGGTATCGAATGAATCCATAATAATTTAATAATGTGGATTGAACGTAAAATACATAGAAGGAATTTATTCAGTTGCATTTTTATTACTTGATTGATGAATGCTTACTGCTATACAAAGTTCAGTTTTAAACTCGATGAGGCACACAAATACAGAGTGCTAATAAGTAATAATACCCCCGAATTACTGTTTTAGAGCTATGATAACCATAAACAGGGACATACTATTATAGACCATCCTTTCCCTGGCTTTCGTTTATGAAACCTCCATCATTGTCAACGATGTTAGAACAAACGGAAATTTTATACATGTCGCCTCTCAAGCCTAAATATATTTAGCTTTATACGATGCTGTTTTGTAGAGGTAATGTCAAATTGCAAATAGACTGAACCATTGTAAGAAGGCAAATAAGATATTATGTGGCATAGAATTTTTTTGATGGTTGATCGTGGCTGTATGCAAATATGCAATTTGAAAAATGAAATTATATTTTATGTGCTTGAGAATGACCATTTAAATTTTCGGATAGTATTTGTTTGCAATTAAATCAGTAAATGCAAACACTCAATTAGAATTAAGATCTGAAAATCCAGGCTTTCAAGATATTTTAGTTTACACGGCTTTAGAATATTCTAGATCTTCATAATTTGACTTTGAACATCTCGGTATTATTATTCTTGAACATCTTTTTTAGAAACATCGCTCATTTTAGACTGTATGTTTAGGCTGGAGATGTAACCTAGGATTTACCCCGAATGGTTCCTCTAGACATTTCAAGCTAGAATATTACAGATTTCATGTCATTGATCTCCTCCCGTTCGTTTTAATTCTTCTAAAAATTTGCTGCAACTGGCAGGAGATTAGGGGGACAAATCCCAAAACTAGAAATGGTTCTTACCAATAATCACTCTCTTTTATGCATCTACAGCAATTATTCTTTAATTTATCAAATATAAATTTACTTGTTTGTAGATTCTGACTTTTTAGCCGTGCTTTTTTTAAGTTGAACTGCTCCTGTACCTTCTTCTTATCCTAATCGACTTAGTTTTTTATATAACAGATACCGGACAGTCAAAAGATTGTCTCTGTGTAATTAACTTCTACATTAAGTTAAAACCTACGGCCGATACTTTAGGAAGAAGAGGTATGTATGGTGAACCAGACCTTCACAATACTGAAGTTCTCCGTTATTATAAGGGGCCCACATAATTGAAAGGATTCTTTAAACAAAAAATATATTTTTTTTATAGAAACAAAAAATCGGTAGATTTCCTTTACCCGGAAATTCCCTCGTTATAATTTTTTTCCATTTGTTAGGAATAATGAAGTTTGACCTAATTTAGTGCAGTACATAGTCAGAGTATATATGTGTTACATATGTTGTCCTTTCATTTTGATTGGAAGCCATTTTGTTCCATCATTGAATTCCTACCAATATTTTATTGCAATTTGTTTCACCATCCTAAATGGAAACCCATATTATCAGTCTTTACCTACTCCGTTGGTCCGCAGATATCTCCTAACGCGAAATAATACACCACTCTAACTTAACAACAAGAAGATCGCTAACGAAAACTATTTAAAAACTTAATATCTAAAGACTGAAAATATTGGTATCGTGCAGGATGTAAAATGCGTCCTGAGGATGCAACAATAAAGTTTCGAAACGTCGACAATTTAAAAGGAGAGTTTGCTTCTTTTACTGGATCCTAACCTCAAATAATAAACGACTATAACATAAAAAACAAGAAGATCATTAACGAAAACCATTTAGAACCTTAGTATCTGGGAAACATCTGCGGACCAACATAGTAGGTAAAGGCTGATAATATGGGTTTCATGCAGGATAGAGAATCTATGTGTCCTGAAGATGCAACAATAAAGGAGCGGAACGTCAACAATTTAAAAAAGTATTTTGTTTCTTTACTGGATAATAACCCGAAATAATACACCACTCTAACATAATAACAAGAGCTCGTGAACTAAAACCAGTTAGAAACTTAATATCTACGAAATATCTGAGAACCAACGAAGTAGGTAAATACTGCTTTCATCCAGGATATAAAAAAAAAAAAAAATATATATATATATATATATATATATATATATATATATATATATATATATATATATATATATATATATATATATATATATACAGGGTGTCCGGGAAAATGTGGGAGATCTCTCGGACTCAGATAGAACATTAAAAAATAAGATGACAAGTTCCCATAAATTTTTTTCCCCGGCCCTCCCTAGGGAGATACGGCCCCCTAAAGAACCCCACTGGAAATCGGTTTTTCTAGAATAACTTTTAAACGACTCAATATAATTTAACGAAAATTTAATATGATAGACAGTAGTAAGGACCTCTCAAAATACTCCCTTAAAACATAATTAGCTTGTTTAGTTTACCAGGGACGGACTAGATTGTACATTTTAACGCTCAAATTTTTAACACCCTGTATGATAAGGAGTTAAAAAAAATAAATTTGGATACCTTGAACATTAAGCTAAAGAAAAGGTACTCTTGTTCATTGTCGATAAAATGAACCGTTTTCGAGAAAAAAAAAATAAAAGTATTAATGTTTTATTATTGTTTATTTATCAGTATTAAAGAATGCACTTTTTTACAAACGTTACTATGGTACGAAATAAATAATCTCGCATTGACGTGTGCATTTGAAATCTTCTTGACACGTTGATCTTTTTGTACCTACTTCGATATTAATTTATTAAATTTTGAATACCTTGGTAAATTTAATTTTAAGTTTTGGGAAAAGGAGTACTGATGCTGGTGTGAGGAGAACAGTACGTACGGTGCAATTGGAGGAAGATATTTTGGATACTGTAGCTGATACTCCCTCAATAAGCACTCGAATATTAGCCGCGCAGCTTCATGTGTCAAAAATTACAGTTGCTGAAGTACTTAAAGAACAGTTGTTATACCCTTATCATCTGCAAAAAGTGCATCAACTACTTCCTGAAGATTTTCCTCGAAGAATCCAGTTCGCAAAGTGGTTGTTAGATCAACAACGAACAAACCCAAACTTCATTAGCATTATTCTTTTTACCGATGAAGCAGGATTTACCAAAGATGGTATTGTAAATTTACATAACTCGCATGTATAGGCTGATGAAAACCCTCATGCCACTGTCGTTCATCATCATCAACATCAGTTTCAATCCATTAATGTTTGGGCAGGAATAATCGGCAATTTTTTCATTGGACCATGCGTATTACCGGCACGATTGAATGGTGAACTTTATTTAGAGTTCCTTCAGAACGCTTTTTTAGATTCAATAGAGCATTTGCCACTTGAAACCCGCCAAAGGATGCATTTTATGCATGATGGAGCCCCACCCCATTTTAGCGTTGCTGTACGGGACCACCTAAATAACGTCTATGGAAACCGTTGGATAGGCAGAGGAGGTCCCATTGCCTGGCCTCCACGGTCTCCCGACCTAACGCCAATGGATTTCTACCTGTGGGGTCATCTCAAAACCTTGGTGTATTCCTCTCCGGTTGCTACTAGGGAGGAACTTTTACAGAGAATCACGTTTCATTGCGGATAAGGAACAATGCTGGGTTGTTGTGGCGAGTACAGCAGTCCTCTATTCGTCGTGCCCGCGAGTGCATCACAAATCACGGAGCACATGTTGAACCCACTTATGAAGTTTTTAATTGACTTTTTTCTATTTAGCGTATTAGGTTGTTCAGGATCAAAACATATTTAATACTCCCAAAGTTGTGTTCTTTTATTATTTTTTTTTCTCGAAAACGGTTCATTTTATCGACAATGAACAAGAGCACCTTTTCTTTAGCTTAATGTTCAAGGTATCCAAATTTATTTTTTTTAACTCCTTATCATACAGGGTGTTAAAAATTTGAGCGTTAAAATGTACAATCTAGTCCGTCCCTGGTAAACTAAACAAGCTAATTATGTTTTAAGGGAAGCATTTTGAGAGGTCCTTACTACTGTTTATCATATTAAATTTTCGTTTAATTATATTGAGTCGTTTAAAAGTTATTCTAGAAAAACCGATTTCCAGTGGGGTCCTTTAGGGGGCCGTATCTCCGTAGGGAGGGCCGCTAGGAAAAAAATTTATGGGAACTTGTCATCTTATTTTTTAATGTTATATATATGAGTATATTAGATATATATATTTTCCCGGATTATATATATATACAGTGACCGTCTAAAGTCCGTTCCCCCCCTACTAATTTTTGAGCCAACTCGTATATCGCAACGAAATTTGGAGGGCTTAAATAGAAGATGAAAAGCTATTTTTTTATGAAAAAATGATAGCTAAAAGTTATAAAATAGCGGCTACGCGCCATCTTGAATTAATATTTTAAATACAACACCCCGCATATTATTCCATTTTCAAAATCTGCTCATTATTCTTAACATTTTTCTCCAATATACTTTATTCCGAAATGTAATTGCTTTCGAAATAATGACGTTTGAAAATTGACAGTTTGGTCATTTCAAATTCAATCAAAAATACGATCAAGTTTGCGTTGGAAACAAAATCGTTGTCGCGGTAACATCTTGATAACTAACTGTCAAATAGTCCGTTGAGCATCTTAATTATTTTATGAAAAGTGTGACCATGGCTCGCAGTTTACACGATAAATTTGAAGCAGTTTTGATTTTTGGAGAAGCTGGAAGAAATTTTCATCTAGCAGTCCGTATGTTTAACGATAGATTTCCCGAAAACCCTATTTCGCGGTCATATTTGCGCAAACTTTTAAATAAGCTCCAAGCAACTGGTACGAAGAAAGATGCTCCAAGATCAGGAAGACCACCTCTTTCAGAAGAAAAAAAAAATTGAAATTGTTGCTGAAATGGTAATTAATCCTACTCAGTCGACGTCTGCAGTTGCTGAATCCTGCGAAGTAAGTTCGAAAAGTGTCCCAAGAGTCCTAAAAAATGAAAAATTTCATCCCTATAAAATGAAAATCCTGCATGCTCTCACGGAGGATGATCCAGACCGGAGGGTTGAATTTTGTGAGTGGTTAACAAGAAAAATTGAAGGAGAACGATCCTTCCTAAAACGTGTATGTTTCTCAGATGAATGCACGTTTTTCCTTAATGGAAAAGTCAACAAACAGAACGTACGATACTGAAAAAGTTAATGTTTGGGCGGGGATTTTGGGCAACCACGTTGTTGGACCGATTTTCATCAGAGGCAATCTTACAGGAGATCTTTACAGAAATCTTTTAGAAACTGAAATTGAACCTCGAATAAGACAAATTTTATTAAACAATCAGGAAGAGTTTGAAAATCGTGAAATCATATTTCAGCAGGACGGAGCACCTCCCCATTTCTATCGCATGGCTAGAGAGTTTCTCGATACAAACTTTCCTGGGCGATGGATAGGTCGCAGGGGAAGTACAGAATGGCCACCAAGATCTCCGGATCTTACCCCTCTAGATTTTTTCCTTTGGGGATATCTGAAGTTAAAAATCTACGCCACTGAATGTCAAACAATAGAAGGTTGGAACGCAGAATAAGAGAAGCATGTGAAGAAATAGATGAACATCAACGTGAGAGAAGCTATTCATAATAGGGCACTTTATTGTCAAGATTTAGGAGGGGGCCACATCGAACACTTGATAAAATAATTATTGTTGGGGTTAAATAAGTGTTATTCAAAAATAAATAAAATATTTTTTTACCAACTAATTTGTTTTCCTTGTGAATTTACAGAACAAATTCGTAACCTTCAAGATTTTCCGGTAAGTGGTACTGTTTATCCTTAAAATACTGTCTTTACGCCTCTTATTAGTCGAATTCATTAAAAGATTTAACTACAAATTAATTAAAAAATTTAGTTATCAGAATTTTTTATCGAAAGTGACTAAAACCATTACTTCATTTTAAACCGGATTTTCAATTTTCAAACGTCATTATTTCGAAAACAATTACATTTAGGAATAAAGTGTATTAGAGAAAAATGTTAAGAATAATGAGCAGATTTTGAAAATGGAATAATATGCGCGGTGTTGTATTTAAAATATTAATTCAAGATAACGCGTAGCCGCCATTTTATAACTTTTAGCTATATATATATATATATATATATATATATATATATATATATATATATATATATATATATATATATATATATATATATATATATATATATATATATATGTCCTGAGAATGCAATAATAAAGTTGTGAAACGTAGACAATTAAAAAAAAAATATACTGGATTCTAACCCCAAATAATACACCTCTCTAACATATAAACAAGAGGATCGTTAACAGAATCCCCTTAGAAATTTAATATCTGGGAAATATCTGCGGACCAGTAGTAGGTAAAAACTGATAATATGAATTTCATGCACGACAGAATTTGTATGTGTCTTGAGGATGCAACAATAAAGTTTCGAAATGTCGGCAATTTAAAATAGTATTTGGTTTTTACGGGATCCTAACCTCAAATAATACACCACTCTAGCATAAAGACAAAAGGATCGTTAACGAAAACCATTTAGAGACTTAATATTTGGGAAATGTCTGCGGACCAACATAGTAGGTAAAGACTGATAATATGGAGTTCATGCAGGATATAAAATCTATATATGTGTCCTGAAGAGGAAACAATAAAGTTGCGAAACTTCCGCAATTTACAAAAAGTGTTTTGTTTTTTTTACTGGATCTTAACTCCAAATAATACACCACCCAACAAAAATGTTTTAACATTGTTCCGCATATTGGATTTTTCAAAAATATTACCAGCTCATCCCCATATGATCCTTAATTTTTGGTCAAAATTTGAAGTTCGGGTAAGCAGTGTTTAAGCTATGTCGCGAACTGACAATCAGATGGACCGATAAAATTGATAAAAAATGTTTTTTGGCATCTAGGGACGCCACAAAGGTGATTTTGTCACCATTACAAAAATTTTATTTGGCCGGAGTTTTGTTCCGTCATCGTGAATTAGTAACACAGTTTTACTTTGTGAGCCCTATACCACAATAAAACTAGTTTTAACACACAATTTGAAATCAATCCATTAAGTAGTTTTTCAGGCTGATTTAAATATTTTATTATACCGCCATTTTATTCCGCCATCTTGGATTCGTACCAAAACTTTATCAGTTGATTCCAACATATTGTTTATACAAAATTCGAAATAAATTGAACAAGTAGTTTTTTCATAATGATTTTTTTAACATTTCACTAGGCCGCTATTTTGTTTTGCCATACTGGATTTTACCAAAATATTACCAGATCATACCCATATGAATCTTAATCTTAAGACAGAAAAACCGATATAAGGGTCGACGGAATTGGTGAAACATATTTTTTTGGCATCTAGTTGGCCCGTTTTGTTCGGCCATCTTAAATTAGTATCACAATTTTCAGTAGTTGACCTATACCACAATTAGATGTGGAACACAATTTGAAATCAATCCGTTAAGTAGTTTTTCAGGCTGAATTTTTAAATATTTTATTAAGCCGCCATTTTGTTCCGCCTTCCTAGATTCGTACCAAAATTTTACCAGTTGATTACAACAATTTAATGTATGTGCAAAATTTGAGATAACTTAAGCAGCTTTTTAATCATATTTTTTTTGAAACCTTGCACTAGGCCGCCATTTTGTGTCCCCATTTTGGATTTTCTTTTTTTTAAAGTTCAGCGGGTAAGTAGTTTCAATCTATGCTGCGTACTGATGGATAGACAGACAGACCAACAAACGAACCGACGGAATTGATAAAATATATTTGTTGGCATCTAGAGACGCTAAAACGTAAAGATGTGTAAAACCTAAGAGGGTGATTTTTTCATGATTACAAACATTTTATTTTGCCGCCATTTTGTTCGGCCATCTAGAATTAGTACCATATTTTACTACTTGATCCCTATACCACAATTAGTTATGACCCACACTTTGAAATCAAACCATTATGCAGTTTTTCGGGCTGAATTATTAAATATGGTTTGGATTCATATGAAAATGTTACTAGTTGATTCCACCATAATATTTGATGTTTTTTGCTACATTTGAAAAAACTGGATAAACAGTTTTTAATAATAATTTTTTTAACATTTCACTAGACCGCCATTTTGTTTCCCCATATTTGATTTTTACGACAATGTTACCAGGTCATCCCCATATGACCCTTAATTTTTGACCAAAATTGGAAGTCAATCGGGTAAGTGGTCTTTAAGCTATGCTGGGAACTGGCAGACGGCAAGACATACAAATATTTTTTGGCCTCTAGGGACACCAGAACGTAGATGTGTAAAACCTGAGAGGGTGATGTTTCACGATTACACATATTTTATTTGGTGATCTTGAATTAGTGCCATTATTTAACTAGTTGATCCCTGTGCCACAATTGGTTATGGCACACAATTTGAAATCAAACCCTAAGCTGTTTTTTCAGGCTGAATTTTTGAATATTTTATTAAGCCGCCATTTTGTTCCGCCATTTTGGATTCGTACCAAAATATTACCAGTTATTTCCAACATTAAAGTTGAAGTTTTTGGAAAATTTGAGATAAATTGGAAGAACAGTTTTTTAATTGGATTTTTACCAAAATGTTACTAGGTCATCCCCATATGAGCCTTAACAAAATGTTCAGTCAATCGGGTAAGTAGGTTTTTAGCTACGCGGCGAACACACAGACCGACGGAATTGAGAAAACATGTTTTTCGTCACCTAGGGACCCTAAAACGTGAAGTTTTAAGAAAATCGCGGAGAGTGATTTTTTCACGATTACAGTACTTCCCTTTTACGAGGGAAGTAAAAATATATTTCTTGTTATAGACCTCTCGGACAACATGATTAGGAATATAACAGTCCAGCTTTAAAAAACTACCGAATTCCCGATGAAAAACAACGCAGGTTTAACAGAATATATCTAAAAGCCCAAATCAATTTTCCATATAAAATCGTTCCATAATAATCCTGTTGATTTTCAAAAGAAAGATTAGAAAGGCTGTCGAAAAACATGTTTCACGCTAACTGGACACTTAACTAGTTTAATGCGAAACCTTACTTTTAACTAATATTGCTGTAACCCTATGCTTCTTTGTTATTTTGGGAACCTTGTGTCTACAGAGTTGATCACAATGAAATATGCCTATTTTTTTCCTATTTCACTTATATTTTGGATCTATTTTTTAATTCTCTAAACATCCTCTAATTTATTATTATTTAAAAAACAGGCTTACTATGAAAATTATCCCAATAGCTGACTTAAACTGTTTTGCAACAAAGACTACCCTTATCCTTTATAGCTGATGTTCTAAAACTGCTGCCACACAATCGCTCGTGCACCAGTAACAATCGCTATCGTAAGGATTTACTTTAACTCTCGTTTGTTGCAGATAAATTACGTTTGGCTGGATTTTTAAATCCAGGATTATTGCACGTCGGGCGTTGTTTGGTTTGAATATATTATTTATTAAACAAAATAGTTTTCTACCCGGATCAGTTGTATTATTTTTCATTAATTACAAAAACCTCTAGATGATTTTCTTTTAGTTAAACTTTGAATATTATCTTAGAAATTTAAAAATCGACTTCATAAATGTATGCATGGTCTTCCAAATACAAGGGTCATCACTTAATAGGAGATATTATATTATATATATATATATATATATATATATATATATATATATATAAAAGTGGAAAATTCTTGGGTTTAGGTTCGAATTAAATACCAAATTTTAATTTTTCATATATTTGACGTTTCGCCCTGTAATTTAGGGCATCTTCAGAAAAATTTTTGTGATGCTAAAATTATAAAAATACAGACATTAATATTTAAGAGACACACTGTATAGAAAACAATATTACCACGTTAAAACATATTTATATTCAACATTATAAAAGTACATACCTTGAAATAAGCAGATATTATCTTATCTGTTATGTCCGGCGTATCAAGTCCGGCGAAGATTTCGGATGTTCTCTTGGTAACCACAAATGTCGGTTGAGTTCCTGTTGGTGACTCTGGTTGTTGTATTAGGTTTTGGCGCTAGTTATATTCGTCTCTCAACTAGTTGACTGTACTGATAAAGACATTAAGTCAGTAACATGTTTCTATAGTTGGCCAAATTTCCATGTGTTTTAGCGTGTCTCAAAAAAATTAATAATTCTTGCCGCGTTAATGTATATAATATATATATATATATATATATATATATATATATATATATATATATATATATATATATATATATATATATATATATATATATATATATATATATATATATATATATATATATATATATATATATATATATATATATATATATATATATATATATATATATATATATATATATATAAGAAAAAGAATTTTATTTGGGACTACCGCTAAAGCAGATTGAAATTTGGCCAAGTATAGACACGTGTTTCTTACCTAAGGTCTTCATCAGTACAGCCAACTAGTTGAGAGACGAGTACGACTAGAGTCAAAATTTATTACAACAAAACCACGAGTCGTCCAAAAAGTTCCTTTTTCTACTAAACTGCCAATGAAAACTAAGCATACTAAGCAATAGTACCCATAAACTTACATTTTAGAAATATATATATATATATATATATATATATATATATATATATATATATATATATATATATATATATATATATATATTATATATATATATATATATATATATATATATATATATATATATATATATATATATATACCACCATGTTTAACGCCTAATAAAAATTACCGGAACAGGATTAGAAATTAATGAATGATTTGAGACGTGTAGGAATTTGATTCAACAAAATTACTATACACTATAGGAAACTAATGAAAATTTTAAAGAAAGTGACTAGTCCGTCGCGCATCGTATTAATTTCAGAAATCCAAATTCGTAATTTTTTAACCGATGTCAAAAATTGGGGTGGTTCTCAGTTTGACTCTTTTTTTATGTATAAATGTACATCGACTAATCGAGGATAGTTTGATACATTTGATTGGATTTTTCAGAAAATGTGCAGAGTAGCCCCGGGATGGACCCATACAGCATATCGAAAAAAAATTACATTTGAATTTTTTTTTGCCAGAAAGTTTTTTGTATAACTTCAAAATGCATTAACATACCCTATCGGACAAAAGTAAAGCAACTTTTATGATAAAATCAAATGTTTAAATATTTAAAATGCAATTAGCCACAGGTGAAATCAAAACTCATGTAGTTTAAGGAATTATAATAGGCTGCTGTCAAGGCAAAATGTGATTGCTATGTGATAATTTATTTTCACAATTTATTTTATCAGTGCGATAAAAGCTAAGCAACTTTTTCGTTTGAAGTGTCCGGTTAATACAAGATTTCAATCGAAGTATGTTATGCCAGCAGTAAAGCATGGATAAAGTAGTGTGTTTTTATGGGGTTGTTTTTCTTGGGCTAGAGTAGATCCTGCGACGTTACCAAATCTACATTTCCCCCACTTTAGGGAAATTGTGGACAATCTGGCAACACTGCATGGAGGTTGCCTGGTGGATGACCCCTCCATCTACAAAATCTCACTCCCCTAGGTCTTAAAATAATGGAGAAATCCATTAAAACCTATGTGAGCTACTTATTGAATATAATCCTTCAATCATATTTCTTGTTTTTTCTGTTCTTAAATGAAATAAAATATTGTTCTCTTAAAAATTGCTTTACTCTTGTCGCGCCAATAAAGTGTATTGAAATACATTATTTAATAATATTAAGTTATTTATCAGTTGAAGACAGTCCAACCTTACCGTAACGGCAGCCTACTATGACTCTTGAAACTACATGATTATTGATTTCCATAGTTATTAATTTAATTTTAAATAGTTAAATATTTACTTTTTCATACAAGTTGCTTTCTTCTTTTTTTGTCGTTTATGGCGTTTTTGTTTTTGTGAATTTTAGCCATCTCGAAAAAATCCCTTTTTTTAGGTTCCATTTTTAATATCCTGTTAATTATTACTATCTTATTATTACATAGTTAAACGTATGTTTTTCGGATATTTCATGATTAGTTAATGCGTGGCATTGTTTTTGCCATATTTGTGACCTTTTAAGCTATTCTCCAATTATTGGCTGGTTTGTTTGTTTATATAAACATCGTTACAATTGTTGCGTGGAATATTATAAACGATATTACTTTTTTGTTTGTTTTTTAACTACTGAAATTCTATGACATTTAGTTATATGCTTTGTGGCATGTTGAGATATTACGTTTTATAAAAGGTTTTTGAAATTGCTGGGACAAACCGTTTATGAAGGACAACGAAATATATTTTGTTTTCTTAGAATTTAATTTAATATTACTACTTGCAGAATTGTAATATTTATGTATTCTGGTTTTGAATAGAATATATTTTATATATGTATATATGTGTATATATATATATATATATATATATATATATATATATATATACATACATAACCTTAATTTCCTAATTATTATATTTTACACCAGTCATCTGAAAAAATCAAAGACACGAAAAAATTAAATGCCCTTATCCCTTCGCAATCACATAAATCGTATATATTTTTATTAAAATAACAATTTAGATTTTGTTTTTGTCTTTACTTGTATGTCGAATTTTAAATTCCGGCAAAGTTCGACATCTGGCCTTAAATTCGAGACATTTCTCAAAGTTCAGCTCACTGGCGGTTTTGAAGTCTTAACATTCTAAGCCACTGTGGCTACTGTTACTTAAAACATTAATTTCTCAATTCATTTAAACCACAAAATTCATAAACAAGTCTTGAAAATAAAATAAATTCTATAAAAATACTCAATCGTAATCACAACCTATCACAAGATTCACATTAAACGCAAAAACTGACAAAAATGTTTAAGTCTCCTCGGCGCGCCTGTTAGCCCAAAATTTGCCAATGTAAGCCGTATATTACCTATGCTCCCCTATGCAAATTCAATCGGGAACACTCGTGAAAAACTCGCCTCCGTTTATAACCACGAGGACATCGCAGACCGCCAGCCTCGTGGTCCAACGAAACGAAACCTTTGGAGATCGCTGCACGAGGCATCGATAGTGCGACTGCCGCGGAATCAACATGAACATTCAACGAGTTTACAAGCTTAAAATAATATAAGGAATTTCCAAATTTAAAAGAATATAAATTATTTATTATGTTCTGTTTGGAATAATTTATTATCCAAATCAGAGAGTTTAATTGCCCGATCTGCTAGACCAATAATAACAGCTTTTTTATGTTGTGTGTCAATAAGCAAAATTTAAGTATCAAGAACACCAAGTTTGTTTGGTATACCATTCTGTTTTAATAATATTTCCCATATTAATATCTATGTTAACTAAGACACTTTCCACTTACACTTAAATATAGAATACTACCTTTTAGAAATGTCCTAACCTATAACATTTCAAAATCATTCAAAGATTTCCCATATATAAAAATTGTTAAATATAATACAATAAAAAACTTAAGTCTTTTCTCCAAGGTCAAGGATAAAACACCCTTGTTATTTAACAGTAATGCTGTGTATCAGTTGCTGCGATGTGATGGACAAAATATTAACCAAACATCATAAGGCTTAGGCAAAGAATGTCTGGCCCCAAGAGTGATTGCCGTTTGGGAAAAAACTCTTGTGCATTGGCTGAACATGATCAAAAACTGGTCATAATTTTGACTTTTCCAACGTTAAAATTTTATAACTAGAACCAACAATAAAAAAAGATTATTCCTAGAAATGTTTTACATAAAAAAGAACGAAAAATGCATTAATTATAAATCAGACACAAATCAGTTAATATTTATTGTAATCTTTTAAATCTCGTGTAGCAATATTTCCTAAATCCACATCGTAAAAATAACTCGTACACTTTATCAGCATCTAGATATTCTTGTGTATTGAATATATTTTGTATTATTTTTTTATATTTACTTGCAATTTGATGGCTCGGACACCGCTGTTGGTTATTGAATACTCCACGTTATTTATATTATTCTGAACGTGACAATGTCAACTTTCAAACAGTTTTACCTCTACCATCTTCTAAGTAATTTTTAATATGTATTGACTATGTGTGTTGTTTAAATTTTAAAGTTGTGATTTTATTTCTTTGTATTTTTGTAGTTGCTCCTGATGAAGCTAATAAACATTGGAGAAATAATGAGCAGTTAAAAAAAGAGTTCTTTTTCTAATCTTTTCACCCACCCGAGGCAAAACTTCTATATATATATATATATATATATATATATATATATATATATATATATATATATATATACGTACGCTAAATAAGCTAGTTTGAATTCTCGGGTAAGCGGTCTGTGGTGTGTGTCAAACAAAAACAAAAAATCTCATTTATCCATCAATCCTCTATTTTTCGCCATTGATTAATAACTTCCTCAGGATGTAAATAGCTAAAATACAACACTAATGAATTAACAGTACAATCAAAATAATACAAACTTACATTAGTTACCATACAGAACGTTAAACAAATTTTATTTGAAAAACATTGGTAAAAAAAACAACACTCGTGTTGATTATATATATATATATATATATATATATATATATATATATATATATATATATATATATATATATTTAATTAATACATCAAAAGATAGAACAAGTCTCATGAAATACTACAGATCGTGAAAATGTTAAACTTAAGTTAATTTATTAAACATTAAACTTTGAAAATTAGAAGATATTCTGTAAATGTGTTTGGGTATAAATGTATTGGAAGCATTTTTGACACTTTTCAAATGCTTCGCTGGTATTGAACCTACAACAATGAAAAATACGCAATATAGTTTATTCGTTTTCGATACATTCTTCCTAGCAATTCTGCAATGTTCTGCTAATTCTTTTATGTATAGATATACAAAGCGGTCAATGGGTCTCAGATTAAGGCTATTCGCTGGTCATAAAAAAATATTTCTTTCACTCCAGCTAAATCGCTTGTCAAGAAATTGTTTAAAAAAGGGATCTATTCTCTGGTTTCTTGGAATGATAATACCGTATTTCCCAAATATGGATTTTTTTACCACCTATGTCTGACGTTTTGTCTGTACACACCACTTGTAGAGAAACTGGCTTCATCGGCCTATGATATGATTTTTAAGGAATCTCTATTACTAGTTCTTTTAAAAATATATATTTTGCTCCTTTCACAGATGTGAAAGTTTTTGAACCTTTCGGTTCTTATGGTGTCTAAATTTATTTTTTAACCATACGTATAGTTTCACGTCTGTATTTTCTTGATACATGGGATGCTTTTAGGTGCTTTGATGCGTTTCTTACTGACTTGCTTGGCTTTTCGATAATGTAAATGTAAAATAGTATTAATAAAATCTTTACTTGCGGCATTTTAAATTTTCGATTGTTTTCTTTCAAAACTGGTGTTTTTTTTAAATTACAGCGGTGCATCTTCTTGGATGATACCCTAGGGAAGATATAGTAGGATATGCGCTTATGATTATTTTCAATAACTAAACAAAATATTTTACTCAACAGTAAATCCTATATTTTCACTTAAAACAATGAAGCAGTAATTGAGATTACCAAAACGACTACCATGTTTTGACATAAAAAAATATGTCGCTGTAAAACAAAAAATTTACTGGGCTGCATGTAAAAAATATTGTGGAGCTCAAAACAAGTGAATTTAAACATAGTATTGTGTAATATATAAAAAAAAACAGCGTTTTAAGCAGATTACAAGAATCAAGTTAAATATAAAGTAGTCCCAATCAAAATTACATAAAACAATATTAAAAATCTCCAATTTAGTTTCTAAACATTTTGTTGTTTTTATGGAAAGCTAAATAAAAAAGCAAATGAACATGTTACTTTTGTAATGATAACCATTTTTATTTAAATTCATAATTTAATTTGACAGTGACACCTAATATTACAACTAAGAATAAAGAGAAAACTCATTCTCGACTGCAGTGAAATATGTTGTTGTACGTGAATTATTTTACGTATTTTAGCAATTTAGTAAAATGTTTTAAACATACAATACATATGCTATTATTAGTGCTTTGGAAAATTGAAAAATAGATAATTGATTCTAGAAATGGCGTCCAGTAAAAATGTCTGAAATGTCAGTATACATGTTATTAAACGACTAAATTGGATTAAACTTCACTATTCCTAATAAAAGAAATAACGAAGGAGTTTCCTGGTAAAGGAAATTTACCATTTTTTATAAAAATATTTCCGTAGCATAAACCTGGGTTAAAATTTTGGCCGTCACGAATAAAATCCATCGTATATATAATTTTTCTAAATGATCTTTCAAAATTTAAAGTCAATAGGATGAATGAAGTCTGCGTCAATCTAAATAAAATCAGTAATTAGATATTATAGTTTAGGTACGAAAAATAAATGGTTTCTTCTAATGTGTAAATATAAGTTACAGGCCGACTACATGACTTCATGTTGTCAAATTTTCAAGACTGAATACAGAATTATTTTTTATATTTTAGTAACTTGTTTGCAGTCGGTTTTATTTATTTTTTATAAAAACTTTTATATGTCTTTAACAGCCTGTGGAATTACACAATATGCATAGAATGGTGGTAAAAGAAGTATATTGTATTAATTAATTGAGTTAATTCGGGGCGTTTTTGATGGATTTTTATTATTCAATTATTTGATTCAACTTTCCAAAGCACCAAGAATAGCATATGTATTGTATTTTTTAAACATTTTAATAATTAATTAATATTTAAATTGCTAAATACGTAAAATAATTCACAGAGAATAATATATTTAACTGCAGTCGAGAATGAGTTTTCTCTTTATTCTTAGTTGTAATATTAAGTGTCAATGTAGAATTAAATTAGAAATTTAAATAAAATTGGAACATTCATTTGCTTTTTTATTAGCTTTCCATAAAAACAACAAAAGGTTTAAAAGCTAACTTGGAGATTTTAAATATTGCTTTATATGTTTTACGTGGCGTATCACAAACACGTACTAAACCAAAGTTACATTTTTTTAATTGGAATACTTTATATTTAACTTGATTCTTGTAATCTACTTAAAACGCTACAATATTTTCTTATATATTATACAATACTATGTTTAAATTCACTCGTTTTGTAGCTCTTTATTTAAATATTTAACTTATGTTTTTTACATTGAGCCCAGTAAATTTTTTGTTTGAAGGAGACATATTTTTTATACAGGTCATGCTAGTCGTTTTGGTATTCTCAATTCCTTCTTTTAAATTAAAATATAGCATTTACTGTTAATGAAAATCAGGAAATATTTAGTTTAGTTAATGAAAATAGCCAGTATTGAAAGGAAACCATCGGAAATTTAAAGTAAGTAAGAAATACACCAGAGAACTTAAGAGCATCCCGTGGATCAAGAAAATACAGACGCGAAACTGTACGTATGGTTAAAAAAATAAATTTAGGCCCCATAAAAACCAAAAGGTTCAAAAACTTTCACATCTACGAAAAAACCAAAAATCTTTTTTTATGAAAATAATTAAGTTATAGAGATTGTTTAAAAATCATATCATGGGCCGATTAATCCAGTTTATCTACAAGTAGTGCGTACAGACAAAACGTAAGAGATAGTAAAAAAACCTACATTTAGTTTGGGAAATACATTAATATCATTCTAAGAAGCGATTTAGCTAGAGTGCAAGAAAGATTTTTTATGACCAGCAAATAGCCCTGATTTGAGACCCTTTGACCGCCTTGTATTTCTACACATAAAAGAAATAGCAGAACATTGCAGGATTGCTAGGAAGATGGTATCGAATGTCCAGATACATTTATAACCACATTTACAAAATATCTTCTAAACTTCTTTTTTTAATAAATTAACATAACTTTATCTCTATTTATTCTTAGTCTCCTATTTATAATCTAGTAATATTTAGATAGCATCTATATTTTATTATGAGAAACTCATAATTAGTTGTAAAACCAGCTTATAAAACCTTAAATTAAATTGAAATTCAAATAATAGGAAAATTTATGACGTGTATTGTTATCACGCTTACAGTTCAAATTGGTTGGTAGCAATGTTTCAGATATTGGTTTATTTCTTGATATAACACAGTTTTTAATATTTCACTATATCTTACTGCTTCTACAAATGTTATATTTTATGTCGTTCATATTTCCACTTGTATTCGTATGACAGGATATTTAGTAATATCGTAATAAATATATATATATATATATATATATATATATATATATATATATATATATATATATTGATATAACACAGTTTTTAATATTTCACTATATCTTACTGCTTCTACAAATGTTATATTTTATGTCATTCATATTTCCACTTGTATTCGTATGACAGGATATTTAGTAATATCGTAATAAATATATATATATATATATATATATATATATATATATATATATATATATATATATGTATATATATATATATATATATATATATATATATATATATATATATATATATATATATATATATATATATATATATATATATATATATATATATATATATAGATATATTCCCAAATAAAGCACTCATTTTATTAACATTAAAGTAAAACTGAAAAACATTAGCTCTACATATATTTGTTTTTACTGTCATTCTATAGGAATTATTATTTTTACACCTGTAGAAGACATCTTGTGCATTGCAGAGTAGAGCAAAGTATTAAAAAACCACACTGTATAGCCACAAATACATTCACATCCATTACTGTTAACTATTCATAAAAAGTTTTAAAAATGACTGCAGTACCCGTACTACGATGTTTAAACCATAAGCAAAATATGTCATGTTATAACATAAATCTGTCTAAACCCTTAAATTAATTTATGAATTGCTGGTTCAAACTTCATATACATACTGGGGCTTTTCGAAACACGCTTTAGTTCAACGACCCAGTTTGGTTGAGATTTATGTTGTGGAATTGAATGCGGTGCAGTCGTCATTTTTGCGGATCCATTTTTTTAAGCACATGACGTTTCCGGAGAACGATGAGTTTAATGGCTCTTATTGCAGATTTGCGAATGACAAAGGGAGTTTATTGAATAAAATATTGGGTAAAGGGCGAGAATTCCAGTGACTATGACAGAGTTATAAAGTTCAAATATACTTGAAGTGTCTGACAAAACTTTTCAAGGTCCTTGCATCCTAAAAACATATTTTCTCTTTCTGTTTCTCTGTCTGTCGGCATCATAGCTGAAAAACTACGTGTGTGACAAAAATAACCTTGTGTAAATTTGGTAGCCTGAATATAGCGTTCAAATAAATTGTTTGAAAATCGGGAAATATTTTTATTCGCAAAAAAAAACCATTACAAATACTATTTTATATTAAAGAAATAATATGACAAAATTAAAAGACAGTTAAATAATTAAGAAATAAATATACTAAAAAAACAGAAGCGAAGTAAGAATTTCACGTATTTTTAATTTTTTGTAGTAATGTCCGTTTGTATATTTGTCGAACTCTTAATCCCATTTAAATAAAGTTTGGGCAATGATATAATACTTTATAATTAAAAGGATAAACCACAAAAAGTATTTTGGGAACGGTAAACGTATGGCCAAATTAAATTGGAATTAATTTTTTTTTCGAATCGCGTTTTTTCGAATGCATTATAACAAATTATTCAAAAAAGTTCAATTTCAATATTACATCAAGCAGACTACGACAAAAACACTTAGGTAGGTATTCCTTTTTGACAACTTAAATTCTTAGGTATTTTTGAATGAGTTCAAATTAATTTCTTATTTTCTATATTGGTGTCCTTTGTTATAACACTTGACTGAGCGAGTGTTATATTGTTCGTGCCATTTTCAAAATTCCGTATTCGTCCTGTCAAACTGCACTTTTTAACTTTCGGTTGTTATAACTCGACAATGGTTTCAGATGAAAATTTGAAATTTGATATATTTCTAGAGCACACTTGGGCTCTCGACCGGTACCGAACGGATCTTCGTATCATTTTTAGTTTTCCGGCTATTAATAAAAAAACCATTTTTTTTTTCAAGTTTTTTAGAGTGTCGTATGATACAGGATAATGGTAGAGAAAATTGATATATTGATTTGAAATTTTTAGAGAACGTTCCTTTTTACGGTCTTATGAATCCTATTGAAAATGAGCGAGATCGAAGTTTCCCAAACTTTTTAAATTTTGAAAAATTTTTTTTGGTCAAAAAAACAAGGGATGGCTAAATTGTTCAAGTTTTTAACAAAAACAAAAACTACTCTAAAAGAGCATAGTTAGGAAGAAATTATATGGGTCTTTCTCTCAAAAAAGTGTATGCAATCGCGGATTATCGCGTCTTAAAAAAATATTTTTAGTTGTAGTTTGCTAAAAATTAGTTTATTGAAAAGTACCATAAGACAAAATTATTGAGGTGCCGAAAAGATACAAAACTGCATTTCAAGATTGGAGCTAAATGTTTTACAAGAAAAACTACTTGCGGATGTTGAACTTTTTTTTCCGTTCAGTTATTTTAAGCAACACTGACCGATATTAAATTTTATTATAATTTAGCCTTATCTCTTGCAGATCTAGGGTCTTTTTTTCTAAAATAACATTTACGCTTCGAGGTCCTGTCAGAGAATTAACCCTACTGGATAAAATCTAAAAAATTTACAACTTTTTGAATAGTTGATACGATATTTTTACCTTGAACGTGAATATAAAAGAGGCTATTGAGATTTTAATAAACACAAAATATATTTTAAAACCTTAATCTATTTTCTACAACTTTTCTACAACTTACCATTTGATTCTAAAACATGCTGATATGACAGAAAAACTTACTTAAACCTTAAAAACCAAAATGCATAATTTTTAAGGCTTATTGACACATTAATACCCTATTAATTTGTGCCTTGTGGACTGTGTCGAATTATTGTATTTTGACAAGTCGAATTTTTCTTTACGACATGGATCCAAAAATTAACGAATATTTCCTTAATAGAAATAATAAAAACAGGCAAAGCTAGTATATACATTTGAGTTTGCCGTTCTTGTTGGCGTCTGGAGTTAGTTTTTTTTTAATGTTTGCTTCTCCATATAACGGATTATTAATACACTGTGTGACCTATATATTATTGTATTATATAGTATTGTAATCGCATAATTTTCAAAAAATATAAGATGTTTTTTTCGACTTCCTAGAACACGAAAAACATACGAGTATTGTTATGTTGTGTGTGTAGTGAATGTTTAGGCGTTCCAATATATTTGATACAAAAGATGTAAAAGTGTTTTGGTCCGGAGTACAAGCTCATGTAGGCTTCCAGCATAAAGGTGTACTTTGTCGAAATTCCGCATGTTTTGCTGCATGCTATTATATTGTATATTATATACTATACTTGAACGTAGAACTTTTAAAAATTTGAATATTTTCTTAAAAACTTTTGATGTTTTATTTCAAGTGTGATGACGTCTCATGCCTCAAGATTTAAAAATATTCAAAGTTTTGTGTTTATGTATTTAACTTCATACACTAAATGTTTTTTTACTATAATATAAATCATACATAAAAGCTTTTGTTAATTTGGGTTATTTTAACAAATATTGGTAAAGCATCTCGTCGGTAATAGAACAAAAGTAAATTATTGTTCCGGTTGCTATTATGCAATAATTATTCTGTATCTTATGCCATTTTAAACAAAGTTTTTAACAAATACTGAAATAAAACTGGAAAATAATAAAACGTAAGATACGCCACGATGTATTTTTATCGATAATTAATTTATGATCATTAGAATAATTTTTATATTTTCGGATATAATGTGAGTTAATGCGAATAGATAGATCGCGAAAAATTCGGATTGGAAGTTCAAACCATTTTGTAATAAACTAAGCGGCCTAGCATTTGCAGCTTTATAAAATGTTAAATATGTCAATTTTCAAACGTCGTTTTGTAAGAACCTGTTGAATCTAGTTCTAGAAAATGTAACGCAAAATGTGCCTAGAATACGGAGCACAATTCAATTACAATATACAGAGAGTTCCATAAAAAATGAAGTTGATGTGTGTTACCATGGAAACTGGTATTCTAGAAATTCGGTATTATTGTGTTTTATTTTAGCATATTTTCCGAAAATATGAAACCCTAAATTTTCGAAATAATTATCAATAGTGTTTTTCTTTTCAATGACTTCTTATGGAAGCTGGTGTTGCCTTACGTAATGGATTTTCTGACTCATTCTGTAGAGTTACCGTTTTGGGTCTTTGGTATTAAATACTTGTCTGTTTATAGAACAATTAACTAAAATTTGTATATAGGGTTCGCGATGCTAGAAAGATCATTAAGAGTGCGCTATGCCTTATGATATTTTCTATGCGTCAGGATATAACCCATAGAAGACAAAAGTTACTTTAAGAACCAAAAAAGAAGGTTTGTTTTTTGCGTAGGCACGTTCAAATTCGTGAAATTCATATTTTTCAAATTAACAACTATTTTTTTTCAAAATTCTGAGTTCAAAGTCGAAATTTAACTAAATTCTTAGTTTAAAGTCAGAAATTAACTAAATTCTGAGTTTAAAGTCGGAATTTAACTAAATTCTGAGTTTAAAGTCAGAAATTAACGAAATGCATTTTTGGCGTCTCCTGCCAAACCTGAAATTGGTGTCAGGAGATAGATAATTAAATATTAAGACAGATAAATGAAATCCATTTCGTTGCAAGTAAACTCGTTTGAGATTTCTCGAGCTTCAAAGGTTCAAAATTGTCATTGTTCTAGCGCCATTTTCTCGAAAACAGTTAAATTTAGGCATGAGAAAAGTAACTCAATAAGTACTTGGATTTTTTAGAAAAATATAAAAATTTAATAAAATATAGGGCATTTCATTTAAAAAACGGATGATGCCTCCGGTTTGAGGTAGAAGCGGCAACACCGCGCAATTTAAAATATTTTATAATGAGAGTATATTATGTTTATCTATGGCCAAAGCGAAATTCTCAAAACATCCTATTCGTTTATTCTCCAGATATTTTTAATAGGACACTCAACTTGAATCACCCTGAAACAGAGGGGGAGCTCTGTCAGTATGTTTTGTGAGACACCCTTAAATCGTTGAAACATATATGAACCATTTCTTAAGACTTATTTATCGTTTGGTATTACCTTTTTTATTTTGTGAACTTTTTAATGTATATGTTTTCTTGTATACATTTTGGCTTTTTTTTTTCAGCAATAGAAATAAATAAAAATACATAAAATGAACTAATTAAACATATGTTTAATTTGTCAGGGACTTATTTAACACTCAAAAATCAAAATAGGAAACTTTTATTTTGTACCCTCCCCCTTTTATCATTTTTTTAACTATCTGTAGATTGGTGGAATAATTCATAGCACATTTGCCATTATTCAAACAAGAATATTGAACTTGTTTTTTTGGTTCCAGTCTGTTATACAATCGTACGGACTAAATTCTGACTTTAAACTCAGAATTTTGTTAAATTCCGACTTTAAACTCAGAATTTTGTTAAATTCTGACTTTAAACACAGAATTTAGTTAAATTCCGACTTTAAACTCAGAATTTTGTTAAATTCTGACTTTAAACTCGGAATTTAGCTAAATTCTGACTTTAAACTCAGAATTTAGTTAAATTCCGACTTTAAACTCAGAATTTTGTTAAATTCTGACTTTGAACTCAGAATTTGGTTAAATTCCGACTTTAAACTCAGAATTTTGTTAAATTCCGACTTTAAACTCAGAATTTTGTTAGATTCTAACTTTAAACTCAGAATTTTGTTAAATTCTGACTTTAAACTCGGAATTTAGCTAAATTCTGACTTTAAACTCAGAATTTAGTTAAATTCCGACTTTAAACTCAGAATTTTGTTAAATTCTGACTTAAAACTCAGAATTTTGTTAAATTATTACTTTAAACTCAGAATTTAGTTAAATTCTGACTTTAAACTCAGAATTTTATTAAATTCTGACTTTAAACTCAGAATTTTGTTAAATTCTGACTTTAAACTCAGAATTAAAAAATAAAAAAAATTGTGGCCCTTCTACGCTTCCGTACAAATCACAATAAAAGATATAAAAAAAGTTTTATACACTTCTTCCAAGATTGTCTCTCAGATGAAATTTTGTAAAAATTTCATCGATTTTTAAAATAAACATGTATAATATAACGATATGATATCGCGAAATAAGATGGAAAGCGCATTGCGATATCTTTTTTAGTTTCAGAGATATGTCACTTTAAAGTTGAACCAAATATTTCGTTGGTGCATATGATGTGTCCAGCAGTGTAGTTTATTAACACAAAATGACATGTCAAAGTGAGTTAAATAAAAAACAACGCCCTTTATTATAGAAAAATAACGTCTTAGAGAAAAATAAATTGAAGCCAAGCGGTTCGGAGATTCTTCGAGTGTTACGGACTCACAAATAGGTAAAGTTTTTATATCAAAAAATCTAAACAACTGCTTTAATTTCTACTCCTTTACAACCTAAATGTTGGTTCAGATATGACTATGATACTTTTGTAATATAGCAACATAGAGAAGAAAATTTCAACTCTATTTTCAGACCATCCAATCAAAAACATTTTTATATAAAATGCACTATGCAAATCAAGTCAAATAATGCTATTTCCTTCCTTGATGTGTAGAAGAGTACCCTAAGTCATTAAGTTTGCAGCTAACCGACACATACCAATATATATTTATAATTAGGCACTCACTCTCATTTATTTTAGAAACATTAGTCTTTAGGACTTTGTTAATTTGTGATACACATTCAATTCCGGAGGAAACCGAAACTGTCTGACGCTTTAAAATCAAACGAATATTGCATAGAAGATATTAGGCATTCAATTAGATATTATAACAACACCAGATCTCAAGCCGTATTGGAGACACTAAGTAGGGCAGTTTTACTTATTTGTACATACACAGGTTACCACAGAGAAAATTGGACTAGACTTAATAAACAAGATACGGTTAAATCTACTAACATAAAATTGAATAAGTTAAATTATCATACTTTGTGTTGAGCTTTTTGTTGTATCGCTATCGATGAGCACAAGTCAGTGTTTTGATATAGTACACTGAATATCAGTGATGATACCTTGAGTTATCACAAGCGAAACGTTGAAAACTAATTTCACTTCAACACGGCCTATACCCAAAAACCATGATTTCATAATTTACTCCAGTCGGAAATGCCTTCGTACTATGTTAGCTAAAAATCTATTTAATTCAGATGGATTTCCATCACCATGGAAAGCATACGCGTCCAGCTTTAGATGCAAATTTTATAGTATTATGTTCACTTGTTCCATATTTGTTTCATTTATAATGGTAATATAATGACAAAATAAATTGGAAGCGTTTATTTTAATTATTTATATTTTTAAACATACATATATTTTAATTTGGGTTATTTGACATTTATTAATTTAAATTAGTTAAATTAGACAAATAGTTCCAGAACACAACTCTATATTCTTAGTGCTGAATCTAAAATTTCCATGAAGAGCTGAACATTAAGAACATAAATGCAAAATTTTGCACTTAATTTAAAGTACATGTTTTGTGTGTATGTACATTGTGTTCAAGCTTTATTTAAGCTGCATTTTGCGTGTTTTCAGTAAACGTAAGAGAACCTAATTCAACATTATATAAATCTTTGTTCTATAGATCCTATTATCTACTGTACTGTCGTCTCGTTTACCCTACTTTGGAGAAACTTTTTAAAGTTTCGTTTGGAATTAAGGATAAACCCTTTGGATAGAACCGGCGTTATCAAAAATCCTTTAATCTACTGGAGAGAGGATTCTGTTTGATTGCTGAAAAGAGGCGAAATGTTTAATGTAAATGTCGAATATATAAAGAAGAGGAATTATTTGCTTTAAAGCTGAAACATAATCTGAAACTGCTGTTTTTCTTTTCAGTCCAAATTTAACTGGCAAGGATTATGTTAACTTCCTTTTGCGTAATTATCTGAATACGTAACGAGTTTATATATATATATATATATATATATATATATATATATATATATATATGTGTTTAATTTTCAAGGCCATATTTAGGTTAAATATTTTATTGCAAGTTAGAGTTAATTTTAAAATATTTTAAATAATAGTATTTTAATCACTATTTTGTATTATAATGCAATTTTACTTATTTATTTATTGTATACTTTTTTATATACCTATCAGATTAAATGCAGTGCTTTCTCTTGGTTAAGTGTAATAGCAATTCATGCTAATTTGCGCCAGAAACTGCATATGTTCCAAACGAATTATCGGTTCTATGCGTGAAGTAATTTGTAATTTGATTTCTCCATATATATATATATATATATATATATATATATATATATATATATATATATATATATATATATATATATATATATATATATATATACATATACATAGGGGGAGAGAGAGAGGGAGCATTTTCTTGAACACGTGTTTTTGATTAATATAGCAATGATAGAAGCAAATGTTTGTTAACTAACATTTTTGTTTTAGAAAAACATATTTTCTAAAACAAAAATGTTAAATGTTTCAATCTATAAGGAATATATCAGTATTCATCATCAACCTTCTTCATCCCCTGCTGAATATCGGGCTACTGCGCACATATAGCCATCTTGACTGTTGTGTGTCTTTCCGGAAATGATGAGACTCGCCAGATCCAACCGTGACTATTTTAGAGGCGATTTAAGCGTATTATGTGAGTGCCACTTCCTACACATCAGATGGCAAGCGCATTAAATTTATTTTCAACAAAAATTGACTCCGCTCGATATTGATCCGAGGCTTTAAGCGTTAGTGTTAGACATACAGCCAATACTCCACGCTCGCCCAAACCATACATTACTGAACTCCAGAATTATTTTATCTTTTAAGGTCGGTGCAATAAGTCTCTTTTAGGGGACGATGACCATTCTTCATTTTGTCGATACCATCTTTATTGAATGTATTTATAGAATAAGAAAGCTTTTTGTATTCAACCATATTTTGTGTAAATACTAAGGTGGATAAGTTTAATCACATAACAGTCTGGACACCGAATCATATTTCTAAACTAATCATTTCAGGCTAATCTGTCATTTCTTATAACGTTACTCTACTTTTTGCCTTGTGTAAGGCAACATAAAACAAAGCTGTCCGAAGATCGTATAAAATACAGAAAATACTATTTCTCTGTAGCGTAAAAAGTTGTTTTGAGAACATAATACGGTGGATCAAAAAGTTCAAGTCACTATTCTTTCGAGAACCTCTTCATCAAAATCATGAAGGTTTTGAAATTCCCCTTAGCAAGTCTCCGGTAACATGGTAGCCTAGTGTGAAAAACTTCCTGCCCAATTATTAGACATTACTTCTTGTTGAGAAATTTAAAAGAACTTAAAGTGTTTCGGTTTAAAGCTAACCATCGACAATAGACTAGGTGCAGCAACAGTAATCATCGGTACTTGTGTGAAGGCAATAATTATCAAGTTTTATTAAGCTTCCAGTTTATCTTACTATCAAAAAAATCGGTTTTTGGAGTGTATGTGAAACTTAAATACAGTACCAATATTGTTCTCGATTAAAAGTGATTTAAATTTAATTAGCCAGATACTTTAATTACCTCGCAAACTACTACTACTAGCAAGCCTATATACGTGGAAATCTGTCTCAATAGAACTATTTTCTCTCAAATTCTTAGCAAATTTAAGAAAACGATTATAGATCAGTATTATACTCGTAAGTATTACTATAAATAAAATTAAAGAGTCATGCATTATAAATAAATAATGGACACTTTCAATATGAAGCAATTTCAATGTCTAAAACATCATTGACAAACATTACACTAGTACAATGAGCATGAAGAACTTTATACAGAACATTGCTACTGTCACGAACTTTGATTACATATGTATAAACCAAAAATTGCGTATCTTCTTTTTGGTAGGTAATATAACCATAATTTACGTTTATTAAGTTTTTAACTAGAAACTAGAATTACCAGACCGCTTCAAGAATTTCTACCATATGTTTTCGCAGCACGTTATAAGATTTATGGCCACATTATATCTCAAATGTAGATCCATAGCGAATAACCAAGCCGACCAACCAACAACCAAAAATCAAGCTTGAAATGAAAACGCAGATGGAATTCTACAACGATATTGTCGAGAGTACCTGACACTGCAATCCAGGAGAATCCTGCACAACAGGTAGATCAAAAACAGCATAGAAGCAAATTATTTGGAGACTTTTCAGGTAAAATAAGGACCGTAAACTTAACGGCAATAATAACACCTTAAAGTTATAAATGGAAAGCTGGCGGTGTGTGTGTGAATATGTTATAAATATATATACATTTACATTTACCACCTACGATTAGAAGAATAAACATGATTTGATATTTGGTGTAATTTCATGTTTTCAGTAATATCTTGTAAACGTGTATAGAAATTATGTGTACGCAGAAAAGTTTAAAATGTTTAAAAATAGATGTAGCTATAATAAAACTAAACATCCTGGTGGACACTACTTTCTGATAGTAGTTTGATGTATGGGTTTAATAAAATTAAAAGTTTAGTAAGCATAATATCACAAATATATGCTTTGTGAGTCTTGAAACACAACAGCAATAATCACAGAGCCCTTTAACCGTAAATCAACCGCCAGTCAGTGTCTCCTATGGCTAATGCGGCTCGAACTAGGTGTCAAACTATAAATGAGCGCCTAATAGAACGATTACTCTGCGATTATTTGATCAATTTAGATAACATTTTTTGAAACTATTCAGAGCAGAATGGCCTATATAGAAAAAAATTAAAATGCAGAATGACTTCATTTTGTCTTTTTCTGCGTGAGAGTTTCCGCGGTAACTTTGAAGTGCTTTGCTTTAAAATTGGGTACTAGGAGTAAACTTATCCGAGAAAATCATATGGGGTACTTTGAGGTTCATTCCCTGGTCTAGAGGAGGAAATAAATGTGTTTATGTTTATTGGTACAAAAAAAATTCTTATGACAATAAGTTAAGTGTATGAGAGTAAAGGGGAAGGGTGGTAAAGGGTTATAGAAAGCAATAATCTAAAAAATATCGAAATCATATAGTTTTCGGCATTGTTAGGGGTTCAAAGGTCAATTTTAGAAATTATATTAAGTATTGAATTTACGGTCTTTATTTTACCTGAAAAGTCTTCAAATAATTCGTTTTTATTTTCTATTTTTTATCTATCTCTTGTGTAGGATTCTCCTGAATTACAGTTTAAGTTGCCCTAGGCCATTCGTTGCATGATTCCATCTACGCTTTTCATTTCAAGCTCGATTTTTGCTTTGCTTGGTTATTCGATGTAGATATACATTTGCGGTACGATTTGGCCATAAAACTTGTAACGTGTTACGAAAACATATGTTACAAATTCTTGCAGCGGTTTGGTAATGCTAGTTAAACACTTAATAGACGTAAATTAGTGTTATATTGCCCACTAAACATCGATTACTCCGGGAAAATTTAACCAAACTTTAATGTAATTTTCTCGAAGTATTTGGTAGAGTCAGATACATCCCAGAGCGAGCATTTTTTAAAAACTGAGAATGTGCGTGATGGTTGTCTGGTTGTCGAGACCTTTAAACACTATTTTATTGCTGTTTTATTGCGTATTTTTTTTATAAAATATGTTTTTCTTCAATAACATTTCTGGGCGGTGTGGCGAATGCGCCCAATCTTCGTATAATTCCACTATAAACTCTTCACACCATCTAACGCAAAAGGCAGAACAAGATCTGCCGGGCCAGCTAGTTAAATTTTAATTAGGTGCCGACTTATATAAAATGTTTACTAAGTCTTTTAGCTCCCTTCCTAAAATAAGTTAATGCCTGAAATATATCATGAATATTGAGGATACCTTGGCCTGCTGACTAAGAAATAATGTAAATGTCATTTTAAGAACGGAGCTTACACATAGAGGATAACTCGAAAACCTCACAACATGAAAAACCTTTAAAACATCTTACATTTTCTGTTATGGGCATAAAACTTCCAATACAAAAATGGGCGTAAAACTTCCAAAACAAAAATCTTCAATTTCAAAATTTCTACCTCAAAAGGTTCAGTGTCCCAATATGTAATTTTATCTTTGTAAATTGCATGCACTGAGCCGTAAATGTTAAAAAAGAGGCGCCGTTGTTCATTTCTCTAACACTTGTATAAAGGAGTTTCTCTATTTCCAGTTGATAGAAATATGCTTATCCAGAATCGTGTTGACACAAAGCATCCAAATTAGCAAACATAACGTATCTATCGGGCCAATTCTCGTAAATACCGTCCATTGCTTTTATCATTATAACCAATAGAGCGATTCAAATCAAACGATTTAAGCGCTCAAATAAATACAAACCATTTGGTGTATAGAGCCATATTAGATTAATGAATCAACAGTTTACCGAGTCAAGTTACACATAGAGGACATACATATGACACCATTTAATTTAAAATTATACAGGTCGTCAGGCGTTAGGGAGGATGAAATGAAAGTAGAAACAGAAGGGTGAATAATAAGGATTATAATTTTGATCTACAGATTAAATAAAACTTGAAATTTTTAAAGATTCATATGAAACGGGCCTAATACTTTTAAGGATTGGGCCTAAGTGGAAGGTGGAATACCTTTTAATTTGTGTGCTTATAGTAAATAAAGGAGTTTTTAGACTATATTATTTTATTTACAACCACGTATATAATGTTGGCATTTCTGACATTTTAAAAGTTTGAAAGAAACATATTTCTGACTTTGGCATCAGTCCAGATCGAAAGTGACATTTACCTGGGTAGAAAGTGATCACTTTCCACCCGGGTAAATATGACTTTCCCCCAAGTATATGTCGAAATTTATTGAATATTGAAAATGTTTGAATTTTATTCGATTATTTAATTTTTTCCAAACTTTCCGCGGCTTCTCTCAATTGAGTAGAAGTACAAATAAATTCTTCTAAATCGCTCATTGTCTTCGAAAACACTTTTTTTTATGACAATCTATCAAAAATGCAACTAATTTAAGTTTTGTATGCTTGGCTTGTTTAGTACCATAGTAACCATTGTCAAAATGTTAATCTGACTTTTTATTTGTTGGTGGTTGGTGGAGAAGCTTGTGGTTATACAGGAATCTTACTTTGTTAATTTCTCACGTAGGGTAAACTATACAGTGATTGGCCACCTAAGTTTTTCAATTTTTTGAATAATATTATAATAAAATTGTGTGTTATTAGCTGCTATTAGTGTGTTAATTGTGATTCTAGTTTAAAAAAATAAAAATATATCAAATATCAATCAAAAATCAAATATTTTGGCCATTCCATTTATATTATTGGTCACTAGAGTATCAATGATTGGCATAGTTAAGTTAACGAAAAACAGCTATTGAAATACTAATAAATTTATTATTTCAACATAGTAATTGAAAGGAAAAGCATCATTTTAAGGATATAATTTGGTTAGGTACACATTTTCTTGTGAAGGCAAGATTTAAAAAAGAAAATTTTAACCTTATCTATATTTTAATCCATTTTTATTATGCATGGTAGGTTCAAAAACAACCATAGCATTGAATACTCCTTATTACCAAAATGATATTTCCAGTACAATTGAAGCACAGTTTTCCAATCACGGATGTATTATTCGGGAATTCAGTGTATTCTGAAAGTTTATCAGTTTCCTCGTATTCTTCGTCATCACTAAACACTCTTCTCACAACATGCGCTATAGTCGTGGATTTATACCCACTCGAACCTTGCTCAACACTTAAAAAATTATACTCTTAGGGTTCATAACTTATACTTTCATTGTCTGCTATAATTTTGGTTTTTTTGATTTGATTTATGTTCTACATCCTTGTCAGTCATTGCTTTTTTTCTTGTAGTTGTCTTCTTTTTTTCAGTTTCTTTTAATTTAGCTTTCTGTTTTAACAATTTGGCGGTTATCCGCGATTCCTTTTTTTCTTCTTCCAGCTTTTTGAAGTCCAATTGTTCCATCTGATTTTTTTTTCAATTTGAACGGGTTAAAACGAAAGGTAATCTTTTGCTACATTTTTTTCCTTTTCTTTCTAGAGTCTTGGGCCAAAATACGTAATCACGAATATCTTTATTATTTTTCTGCTCTTCTGGCAAACTTTTAGTAGTTATTTTATTTTTGTTAACTTCAATATTTTCTTTTTCAATATCTTGATCTTCTGGAATAAAATCCACCTCTAGTACATTTTCTGTATTTTTTGAATGATCAATTAAATTTATTTAGTCGTAGGATCAGGGATATCTATTATGTCAGCTTCGGCGCTTTCTTCAGTTTCAATTGCAGTATTAGTAGCTACTTCATCAGCATTTGCTATTTCTTTAAACTTTATATTGGTATAAGTTTCTGAGTGTTGTTGAGGGTTTATACTGAGTGACTCATCATTAAAAATAATGTCCAGGTTGTCTATTTCTGTATCTGTTGTTGTTTCTGTATCATTAGCTTTTTTAAATTCTCTATAAATTTTGTATAGTAACAAATACTTATTATTGCTGTCAACGTCAAAGCTTTAAATTGTTTTGAAAATGTTTATTTTCTCTTGTTAGACTGTTTATAGGAAATTGAGCCTTCTCCATATTAGGGTTGTTGTTGTCACCATGTTCTTCAGTACTAGGACTTTTTATTCCAAGACATTTCGTATAGTCAATACTTGAAGCATCCCATATATATAAACCACTAGCTCGAAACCCGTTCTTTATAGTAGTAGCTTCGGCGTATTCATCAATAACATTTTTCAGGATCCCAGCAAATTTCTCTTTTGTCGGCGTTTCTTTAGGATGTTTCCTTTTGAAATTCAATACAGTTCTTTTCCACCCCGTTTTTAGATGTTTGAAAGCAGCCTCATCAGCTGGCTGCATTACACATGTTGCATTTGGGTAAAATGCTATCAGAATAATTTATAATTCTGTATAGAGCTAGCTTAACTTAAAGGTCTGATACGTCGAATGGCCATCAACAAAAAGAATAATTGGGAATATAACACCAAGTTTTTTTAAATAGGGATATAACATATTACTTATATATTCATAAAACAGGTCTATCTTCATCCAATCCAATCCAATTCATCCAATCATTATCGCTGTTGCCTATTTGGCAACGGTCTCCAGGTAGATTATTATAAAATGAATTGTCTCTTGGATATCAAGTTTTCTGACTGGGAAGCCTTTTTTATAACTTGCCAAAACTAATTCTTCCAAAATGCTTTCCTCAACTTTGGTAACAACAGTATTAGTTTCCAAAGTAGTTTTGTTCGTAAAATTGTTACTTTTCCTGACGTGTTTGACGAAGTACATTGAATGTTTCCGACGTCTTTCTTTGTGACATTCCGTTTTCAATAGCGTTTAATGCTAACAAAACATTTTCCTCCGTGTATTGTTTTTCATATATTGCATCTTCTTTCACTTCGGGATCTGCAAAAAAATTAAAACTGCTAGAAACAGTTTAATCGACTTGTAGCCAATCACTAAACACGGTTTAATTTCCTATAAAATACGTTTTTACAGTTTTTGTCCACATGGTCAATAATCAGTTGTTACACCAAATGCGTGTTCAGCGATTGGCATAGTGATTTAAATAGTGTCAAAGGAAAACATCTTGAGTTCCGTTCCAAAAATATTTAGTCTAAACATAGTAAAACATAAAGCAATCAAAATTTTTCTTACAAAGAAACATACCTTGGAAATTATCGTAACTTATAACACACTCGGTCCTAGCAGATTTTCTGTATATTTCAATAAAAACGTTAGAGTAGCAGCACTTTCACACAACTGTCCACAACTTTTGAAGGTTATGAAATAACACAACGTAAAGACAGATACGGACTCCACAATTTTGCCGCTACATTTGAAAGCAGTCACCAAACAGTTTTCTTGCGGCAAATATTTGAAAACAGTAAAATACTCCTGCAATGCCAATTACTGTATGGTGGCCAATCATGTAAAGTTTACCCTAGTTATATTTGTCACAAAAAATGTCATTTGCATTTAAAAGGTGTGGTTGTTAATAAAATAGCATACAAACCTCGGTAAAAAGGTTTCATTAGTTACGTTCCCGTGAGAAATGCAATTCTGCATTTATGCACTTGCAATTCTTAGACTTTTATCTTTTCGTTCTCATGCAACATAAGCATTACTGAACTTATAAATATAACTAAAATGCATTTTGTAGTCAGTTCTCTTTGTACGCTTATGAAATAAAATTGATTTTTTAAAAATAATTTCTCGTGTTTCGAGTTGTTAACTGGCGCAGTCGGTAGGATTATTGCCAACAGTCGCGCATCGTGCGTATTTTCTGGTTTCGTCTCAACGATTCGTGGCAAAAATCGGACAATTAAAAAATCTTCAGGGTGTACTAAGAAACTCAAAAATTGACCAGGGATTTGGAACAGCATCGTCCAGCGTCCTATTGGTGCGAGTTTGGGAACACACATCGTCCCACCCTCATAGCTGCTAACCAGGGAAAGGACCACATCGCCTCTCCTATTGGACCCTAGTTTAAGAATGAGAATTGGAATTATCTTCAGTACATTGCTGTAAGTGCTTCCTTTCAATTTTCCTTATTTCATTTTATTTTTATCCTATCTTAAATATTGATATTTACGTCTCTTGTAATTCCGCAAACTGGAAGATTTAACATCAGCTTTTGGAAATTTAAATTGTGAAGGAAATCTAACACCTTTTTCTAATTTAATTCAAATAAGTAAAATAATGACTACTGAACCTAATTTACAACTAGTCAGATATCACGCAGACAATATTCCCTTATTCGATGGGAATCCAAAACAAATAAACAGATTTATTAATGCTTGTGATAATTTTTATAATAATCATAGAAATAAAACTGACAATAATGCACCTATAAATGTATGTTTACACGATACTATATTAAGTAAACTTGTAGGTAGGGCAGCCGATATTATTTGTTCTAGAATAGAATTAAATACATGGCCCGCAGTAAAAGCTGCAATAATTTCGACTTTTTCAGATCATAGATCGATTGATTGTATTATTCAAGATATAATAACGTCCAAACCGGAAAAAAATGAAACACCGCAACAATTTGGCCTGCGTTTGCAAGACGCTCGCAGTTTGTTATTTTCCAAAGTAAATTTAAGCAATGAAACGCAAGCTCTAAAACTTTTAAAAATTAATGAATATGGAAATTTAGTATTAAAAACCTTCATAAACGGTCTAAACTATCATATGCAACTTGTGGTTAGATTAAAAAATCCAGTTACTTTAGAAGAGGCAATGAGCTGTGCCTTGGAAGAAGAAAATTTTATGTATTATAAGAACCGTAGTAACATATTACCAAAAAACCCAAATTTTAATTCACAAAAACCAAAAATAAATTTGCATACACAAGCACATTATCCTGCTAATGTGAGACCAATATTTTCGAATTACCCCGTTCAGCAATTTTCAAATTTTATGCCTTCTTATAAACAACCTATCCCAAATTTTAATAATGGAAATAATCAATTTATGGGCTTTGGACAATTTAGGCAACCCGCAAATAATTTTAGACAATCGAATTTCCCAAATCAAAATTTTATGCAAAGAAACACTTTTACCCCAAGACCATCTTTTAACCCCCAAAATCAACGCCCAACTCCTTCTGGAATATCACGCCAATAAAAGCCTGAGCCGATGGATACTTCTTCAGGGAACACAACCCTTAGAAGAAACCAACAACCACATTCTTCACAACGTAATATTGTTGTAGAAGAACTATATAATCAATCAGTCGAATCGATAAATGCCGATAATGATCAAAATGAAAATTTTCAAACTAGCAACGCTGAATTTCAATATTATTACCCGGAATACACCGATAACTCGCAATATTCGTATAATGACTCCAATACCGAATTTTCTTGTCTAGAAAATAACCCTTATGAAAATCAAATTGATTTTAATGAAGAAAATTTTCAGGAGAACCAAATTTCCAACAACCAAACATAATACTTTTAAATAATTATACAAATTCAGATTTACCAGTAATTTTCATACCCGAAATCAAAGCAAAATTTTTAATTGATACAGGTAGTGGCAAAAGTTTTATAAAGCCTAATTTAGCATACAAAATTTATTCAAATTTCATTTTTTCGGAACCTTTCTCAGTAAGGACAGCCCACGCTACGTCCATTCACAATGAAGTAATTAAAATACCAATATTTCCTTGTTTTAATCATACAGGTAATCATAAGTTTTATCTTTTTGATTTTTCACCTAAATTTGACGGACTTTTAGGAATTGATTTTCTAACACATATTGGAGCTAATATAAATTTAAAACATTGTTCTTTAGATACTCAATTTGTAACATTGCCTTTATATTATCAAAATAATATATCAAATTTACATAATTTTGAAACTATCGAAATAATAATTCCCCCACGTACATGTCAAAGAATCAAACTGCCTGTAAATCAATCGAATGGTTTAGGTATTTTAAAATATACAGATTTTGGTTGCGCAGAGATGCCAGAAGCTTTAGTACAAGTCATTGACTCCTACGCAACAACTATAATTACGAATAGTCGCGAAAACCCAGTTAAAATAAAAATATTTAATCCCATAGATATCGAAACCATAAATGAAGTAGAAAACAACTTCATAGAAAAAATGGAAACCGATACAGAAATAAATGAATATATGGATAATACACAAAAACAAAACTTAAAAAATTTAAGACTGTCACATTGTAATCAGGAAGAATACAGAGCTATTCGAAACTTGTGTTACGAATATCGTGATATATTGTGAGGGCATCCCACTTACATTTACTAATCAAATTAAACATAAAATAAACCTAACCGATGACACTCCTATATATACAAAAACTTATCGATATCCCGAAATTCATAAAAAAGAGGTTAAAACCCAAATTAACAAAATGTTAGAGAACGGTATCATTCAAAACTCAACGTCACCGTGGAGTAGTCCAATTTGGATTGTCCCAAAAAAGATGGACGCGTCCGGTAAACGTAAATGGCGTATCGTTTGCGATTTCCGTAAAATCAATGAACGCAGTATTGATGATAAATTTCCTTTACCAAATATATCGGATATTCTCGATAAACTTGTAAAATCTCAATATTTCAGCACATTGGATCTAGCAACCGGTTTCCATCAAATAGAAATGGAACCGAATGATATCCCTAAAACAGCCTTCTCAACCGATACAGGTCATTATGAATTTAGACGCAAGCCTTTTGGCTTAAAAAATGCGACCTCTACATTTCAGCGAGTCATGAACAACGTCCTTCGGGGACTTCAAAATGAAATCTGTTCTGTATATCTTGATGACATAATAATTTTCTCTACGTCACTTCAAGAGCACATCGATAGATTAAAATCCGTTTTTGATAGACTTAGAGAATCCAATTTAAAAGTGCAGCTAGACAAATCAGAATTTTTACACAAAGAAGTTGCTTATTTAGGTCACAAAATTACAAGCGAAGGTGTAAAACCTAATCCTGATAAAGTCACCGCAGTTAAAAATTTCCCCATACCAAAAACCCAAAAAGACATTAAGTCATTTTTAGGACTAGCCGGATATTATCGTAGATTCATCAAAGACTTCGCAAAAATCACAAAACCCCTTACACTATGTCTCAAAAAAGGAGCGAAAGTTGAACACTCACCAGCCTTTATTCAATCCTTTAACCATTTAAAAGAATTGCTTATTAATGCTCCAATACTAAAATATCCTGATTTTGAAAAACCCTTTGTCCTTACGACAGATGCCTCAAATGTAGCCCTAGGCGCTGTTCTCTCTCAAGGCAACTCGCCAAATGACAACCCTGTAGCATTCGCGTCGCGCACTCTAAATGAAACAGAACAAAAATACTCAACGATTGAAAAAGAACTTTTAGGAATCGTTTGGGCATGTAAATACTTTAGACCTTACCTTTATGGCAAAAAATTTAAAATATATACTGACCATCGCCCATTAGTATGGTTATTTAACCTCAAAGAACCAAATTCGAAATTAGTACGTTGGAGGCTAAAACTTGAAGAGTATGATTATGAAATAATCTACAAAAAAGGGAAACAAAACACTAACGCTGACGCCCTTAGCCGAATTCAATTAAACGCAATCGAATCCGAATCATTAATAAATTACCCAGGCGATATAGACACCGACGTAACGCAATTCCTAAACGACCAATTTAACCCAGATATCCTTGACTCTGAAGTAGTGTCACAAACAATAGAAAGACTAGAACACGAACCTGAAACAACACCCAAAATTAATATTATTTCTGACATTCTAATAACTCCACCTATAACACAACTAACCCATTCTAATATTCCAATAAAACCACCCGTAACGGAAACAATACATAGTACAAATGCTAACGAAAATCATTCCAATATGACTATATTAGATGAAATTATTAATAATAAAGCTCATCAACTTATTATTAAAAAAGAACCTTATGACAAATATGTTAAAACCAAACGTGAAAATTTCGAAGGACATCAAATTATTCACGCAACATTACCCACTAATATTATAGTAATTACTAACTTTTTGAAAGAATATTTAACAAATAAAACAACACATGTTTATTTCTTTTCCAAAGAACTAAGAACCTATTTTCAACAAACAATGAATAACCATTTTAAAAATTTAAAACTTATAGAATGTTCAAAATTAATAAATAATGCTCAACCTGACGAACGAGAATTACTAATTAAATATCGTCATGAAGGCAAAACAAATCATAGAGGAATCGAAGAAACTTGCAAATTTTTAAAAGCAAATTATTATTGGAAATCACTTAAGGCAGATGTAACAAAATACATCAATAATTGTGAAATCTGTCAACGATCAAAATATAATCGAAAACCACCAGATCAACCTTTGATATTAACCGAAACGCCAAACAAACCTTTCGAAATTGTTCATATCGACACTTTCATCATAGGTAAACAAAAATTATAGATAAATTCTCCAAATACGCACAAGCCTTGCCTTATACTGGAAATGCAGTCTCGTGCTGTGAACAGTTAATTAATTTCTTTTCCTTTTTACGTATTCCAAAACAAATAGTTTCAGACAACGGATCTGAATTTCAGAACGAAGTCGTTAAAGGCTTATTAAATACACATAATATTAAAATACACTTCACTACCCCCTACCACCATGAATCAAACTCCACTGTTGAAAGGCTGCATTCCACATTAATCGAACACATTCGATTACTTCGAGAATCGGACCCCAATGCAGAAGTTACCAAACTTATGCCGTACGCAATTATTGCCTATAATAACACGATCCATTCTAGTACGAATTTTACCCCATACGAACTTGTCTTCGGACACACAGACTCTAGAGATCCTATGGATTTAATACCCGCTCATGTATATACCGAGTATGTCAATAATCATAAAAATAACACACAAATTTTGTACGACAAAATTACAAAGGAATCACGAAAACTAAAACAAAAAATTATAGATAGGGCAAACAAGGATAAAACCCCGACCAATTTAATAATAGGCTCACAAATTTATAAAAAATCAGATAATCGATCTGGAAAAATAAAAAAGAGATATTTAGGCCCATTCATACTAACGGCTATATTAGAAAATAATAAAATACAAATAGAAAATCCCAAAAATAAATACAAAGAAATCATACATGTTAACGAAACTAAAATAATACCCCTTGTTCCAGATGCTGGACCATCGTCGGCGGCTACGTAAAATTCCATGATTTAAATAAACATCCAGGAATACTACCATTCAAAATGGGAACCGCTAAACTTAAATCCAATCACTGGACATTCGTTCAAAATATTAACCTAACCCCTTTAATTAACCAATTTCAAAATATTCAAAAACAAGCAAAATCAATATACATAAACATTCAAAATAACAGCGAATACCATAAGGAATATTTTAATTCTTTTAATACATTATGTACACTTGAAAAAAGAATAGAAACTCTATTAGAACAAATTGTCCCAAATCAAGAAAATTATCGTAGTAAAAGAGGTCTTTTTAACCCCTTAGGTTCATTCATAAAAAGTATAATTGGAAACTTAGATCGAAATGACGCAGAGCAAATTGATGCCAAGATCACGAAATTACAAGAAAATCAAAATAAATTGAAAATTGACGCTATCAATCAAATTACACTTTTAGAATCCACTATTAATAAATTTAAAACAATTATATCTAATATCACACATAACCAAATGGTACTAAAGTCACGCATTTTACAAATAGAAAAAATAATTAATAAAGTTCAAATGGAACAAATAAGTAATCACGAATTTTATTTAATATATACAATAATCAATCAAATAACAACAATTTATCAATCAATCTACGATATTCTGAATAAGATTGAAATAGGTATCACTTTTGCAAAAAATTAATGTACTTTATAATTCAATAATAGAACCAAATGAACTATTTATAGAAATAAAGAACTTACACGATCATCTAGGCTCAGATAAACTCCCTTTAGAAGTAACTTATAAAAATATACTTAATTTCGAAAAAATTATAGAAATTAAAAGTTTCTTAAAAAACTTTAATATTGTATTTATATTTGAACTTCTTCTTGTGGAATCGGAGATATATCAATATTTTAAGTTATTCCCTTTACCAATTCCCAATAATCGATCATTTCTTGTAAATATTCCTTATAAACCCTACCTAGCATTAGGCAATACAAAATATGCCCATATGGACCAAAGATGTCACGAAATCCAACCACAAAAATATTTGTGTAAAGAAGCCCACACCACGTTTGTCGAAGACAGCCCCTCCTGTGCTGTTCAACTTATCAAACATCACACAAATATTACGTTTTGCCACCCATTCGAAACTCAACTGCACGAGATCCAGACAACAAAAATAATCGACGACAAATGGCTGATAACAGTACCAATACAAGTAATCGCCGTCATAAATTGTCAAAAATCCGAAGATAACATACCCTTATATGGTTCCTATCTTCTTGAGTCATCCCCAGGATGTAAAGTACGGATAAAGTCAATTACGCTTGAAACATATAAATCAAGTCAATTAACATTTAATGGAATTAATCTACCTACCCTTAATTTAAGTCTAATTAAGGAAAACCGAGATTCATTCTACAGCCCTCCTAGTATGGACTTAAACTACGTAAACCTAAAAACTACTAAAGAAATCGAAGCCAAATTGGAAAACCAAAAGAAGGCCCTAGAAGAAATGACCACAACGATTTATGTAAAGAAGACCAGTTTTTGGACAATTTTACTTTACATATTCATTTCAATAATTTTTATATTTTTCATATACAAAAAACTTGTAAAAAAGTCTAAGAAAAAACAATTAAATGCAAACTCTAATACTTTAGATATTGAAGAAAATAATAGAATTTTCTAAAATATTAATAATCCTTAAACCTTTTTGGAAATTTTTGAAAACACGTCTTTAAGAACGTGCTTTCAACTAAGAGGGGAGGAGTTACGTTCCCGTGAGAAATGCAATTCTGCATTTATGCACTTGCAATTCTTAGACTTTTATCTTTTCGTTCTCATGCAACATAAGCATTACTGAACTTATAAATATAACTAAAATGCATTTTGTAGTCAGTTCTCTTTGTACGCTTATGAAATAAAATTGATTTTTTAAAAATAATTTCTCGTGTTTCGAGTTGTTAACTCATTCCTGCCACGAGAAATGGTTCACCTCGGCGCGTAAACCATCCATTTCTCTCGACAAGAATGACACTTTCTACCTAGGTATGTAATATATTATTTTAATCAGCGTCCTACGTTTCATTACGGAAATAGATGTGTGCATATTTCCATAAATTTGTTGAATGTTATTTCAATGGCAACTTCATGCGTGCTATAAATCAATTATTTGTAAACACCTGCTCAATCCATCGAGATTAAAAATTTTTGAGGTTGGGCCTAAAGGTATGTAAGAAATATAAAAATCTATTATATAGAGTAGAAAAAAGTCATGATATTTTTCTTCAGGACAGTTTTCAGTTTTAGAAAAGGTTAAAAAAATAATAGCAAATAATAATGGTACATTTTATGAAAAAAGCTTTTGTTGGCCGGCTTGCTTGATATATTTATTTTGGCCAAATTAATGTGGCGATCATTTTTTTTTACGCGGACACCAAAATCATTTTTTTATTTAGAAAGAATCGGGTTAATAATCTTAAAACTTAAGATAAAAATTCGAAAATCATTTTACAATTATACCTGACCAAGAATATACTAAGCAATAACTTAGTAAGTTTTTATGACATACTGCCTCAATATCTAGTTCAAAAAGATAGTGTAAACATTGGCGAAACGTTTTGAACATAGCTTAACTTTTGCACGTAATTTTTGCTTTTTAGGGAAAATTAAATACTTACTTTATTTTATTTTTTTGTTAGTATAATATGGTATTTTATTTTTAGTTTTTGAGGTATCATCACAACAATAAAAACACAGACCAATCGTGTATAAGAAACAACTCATCCGACTATTTGCTATGTTCACAGTAACTTACCGTATTCTGTACACTCTAATCTTTTGCTAAGATAATACTTAAGTATGTTCCACGTACGTCTTAAAAACATTAGAAAAATAACTAAATCCGTTATTACTATAAAGTTATTTTTCTTATACAGAAAAATATTTGTTTTCAGATTCTATCTTTTCTAAATGTACAATATACTCCCCGAAAATATTTTAAACAATTTTTCATTACTAGATACTTAGATAGTTTCAAAATTGGCTATTTTATTTCGTGGTAAAAATGGTCAGATATAAATTAGCAACATTTATTTTCAGGCTGCACTTTAGAAGGGACTGCAAGTGTCGTTAATCTTGTTGGTCTTTTCGAATGTCTTTATCAGATTGAAAGGCTAAAATATACTTTTGACCTTAGAAACTAAAATTTATTTTAAGCGTAAAAATATAACCCCATTTGAACTGTAAACCATTTTACAGTTTTTTTTTCGTTATACCACTGGATTTTTATAATACTGTTTCACAAATATTATTAAAAAAATGATTATTCATGAATGGAAATATCCTCAGGATCATAAAAATGAATGACAATATAAAGAAAACATTTTTTTTTTTCAGACAAAGAAGCATTTTTGTGGTTTCTATTTTGACCTAATTGGTATCTGCATTCATAATTTCATAACATTAGGAATATATTTTAAAACGTATTTTAGAAACAAGGGTCATTAAAATGTTTATTACGCAGTTTTCCAGATCAAACAAAATTGTTGGCAATTCTTTTTCTACTGCAAATCAAGCTGTCAAACACTGAATAACATAATGACAAATTTTCAAAAATTAAATAAAATTCTTGAACATATCAATTTTATTTACTTTTTATTTGTATTATAAGTTCTAAAACTTAAATTGTGTATTGGTTCTGCCTTCGGGATGAAGACATTTATAACTGCTGGATATATTTTAAACCCTAAGGATTCTGGAGTATATTAGTGCCATTATATCGTAAAAAGTTTGGTTTGTTTTCTGTTCTGCGATGCGTCCTAAAATTTGCTTCCATTAATTTTCTAAACGCCGTTCAATTTATCTTCCAGACAGGCCAGAAAAAATCGTTTTTGATTTAATTATTTCCAGAGCACTGATCCATTTGTTGTTCCTTTCGTAAGGAGATCTTTTACAGGTAATTTTTCCTTTATTAGTGGTAGGTCAATATATCTTGTCCCTCGTCTGAACTGCCTAAAATAAAGAAAACATAAGTGATGTTTTTGTTTTTTAACTTTTTTTGGACTCACCATCTTTTAAACACTGTCATGTTGAAAATATTTTCCCGTGTGATAAAAGACACTTTCTCTAATTAAGCAAACAATGCTTTTGCCAGCATCGCCTATGCTATGATAAGAAATATTAGCCTTAGCTATATACAACAATCATTAATTGTTTATTTTACTCTGGTTATTCATTATATTTTGCGGTATGTATTTGTTTATAACCAATTTTGATAATTTGAAATTGTGATTCTTCTATGAATTAGCCGAGCGTTTTGTTTAAAAGCCAAACGAAAGTTGATATTCTTGATGAAATCTGGATTTTTTCATCTTTATCAATGCCGGATTCATTTGTTTGAAGTCTTTTCTTTTGACACTGTGGAATTTTTCTAGGTAAGCTGGCTATAATATTTCTAATCGATCATTTATTCAAAAATGTTATCATGCATTTTCCATTTTTGTATTTTTTTCCAATCATTCTTTCTCCTTTAGAATCCGCACGGGACTTAAGCATTTTGAAAATTAAACTTTGTTTTTAAAAAACAATTTTGTTTCAAATATACGATTTTAGAGTAAGAAGTCAAGAAAGAGAATACTTTATACAATTATATTAAAACAGAATAAAACCATCAGACCAAGGAATCTGCATCAGCAAATACCATATTAGTTCTCAAAACTGCGAGTATAAGAATCATTTGTGTCAGCGATTTCCTTGGGAACCATACATGTAACTCCTTCCTCGTTAACTTGAAAAAACAACAGATGTGGATTTTGAAGTATCGTTATTGACTTCGATTTTTTGATTACGGGATCTTCTCTTTCGGTTAATGATCATGAGGTAATTAGTCCAAGTTTTTCGATTCAATATTAGTAATCCGGTAAAAATGGCAATTATCAGTATCGTAGAAATACTATTCACTGGAGAAATATCGGTTGATTTTTGTTCTTTATTTGGTAATACTTTATTAGCCATGTCCTTTAGACGATAGATCTCTTAGATTTTTTTTAAATTTTGGGTTTGGTAACTATTTCTTGTTCTTAAATTCGGAAGTTAGATTTCTGGGAGTTAAAGTGATTTTCCTTGTCGTAAATGTCTTTGTTCTTACTTGAATTAGGCATATTTTTGGTATTTTAAGTAGGATAGGATTCTTAATTTCGATCTATTGGTCAGTTCTACATTTTGAAATTATTCTTTCTTCCTTTTGTTTGGTTATTTGTTAGGAGATTGGTTCTTCAATGTTTATTTGGAAAATCATTCTAAGTGGAAACCTTTGATTAGATGGAGAGTGCAACGATCGTGGAGGAGGAAATCTTTATTACAGTACTCTTCTAGCAGGTTAACCTCTTTGAATTATAATTTTTCTTGTGTACGTGCCGGGTAAAAATAGAAGGTAAAGCTCTCTGGGCTAATTATAAGGACATGAATAGCAAAAATTATTTTCTATTTGAAAAATTAGCTCGTCTGCCTAAGAATTGGTAGTACGAGAGTATGTCTTTAAAATTTCGTATTCTTTATTATTATCTGATGCATAAATGTATTTAAAGATATTTCGAAGATAAGAATACCGAATATAGGGTTTTGTTGAGCGGAAGGTACGGCTCATAAGTCATCTTAGAGGTTTTTTCAAGGGGTATATTTAAGGGATTTAATTACACATTTGATAATATTTTTGTTGTTGGGTTTTCCGGTAATTGTGATTAAGTTGATAATTGATTGGTCTACTTACGGAATTTAGTTAGTATTGCCGAGAAAATCTTCGATTAATTTGTCATAATCTCCAAGGTTCTTAGTAGTGGATAGTGTTTCGAGTGTATTTAAATCTTACTCCGCGAGATTTCCAGAAAGAGCATTTGCAGCCTGATTATTTTTGCCTTTTTTATATTTTTTGGTTCAAATTCCTCTAACTTAAGCCGCCAGCGTACTAGTCTGGAATTGGGTTCCTTAAGAGAAAACAATCATTGTTCTGGTTTATAGTCAGTAAAGATGGTAAAATTGTGTCTGAGGAGATAGCAAGTAATTCTTTTTCTAAAGCGAAATAATTTATTTCTGCTGGGTTAAGAGTTCTAAATGCTAAAAAATAGGATAATCTTCTTGTGACAAAATTGCGCTAATTGCATATTGAGACGCGTCTGTGGTGAGTTCAAAAGGTGCAGAAAAATCGCGGTAGGCTAAAATGTGTTCGGCTTTTCAGTAATTGGTATTGGAAATTTTTGAATAGCAGCGACTTTTTGGGTTTTGTTCCTTCTGCCGTTCCTACATACCCAAGAAATTCAACGCAAAAGCTCGTATTTGTTGAGTTGACTTTTTAAGTTTTCTTCATGCAGTTAGTTTTAAATTTAGAATATGTTCTTGTAATCCGATGCTAAATATTATTATATCATCGATTAAGACCATACAAATTTTATTTTGTAATTCTTTTGGGACTTCGTCCATAACGCATGGAATAGTAGAAGGTGCATTTTTTTAGTTGGAAGGGTATTTGGAGGTAGGTATTCATATTGCCAGTTATTAACAGTGACCGCTATCTTTTCTATGGAGCTTTCTTCCATTTTTTCTGATATAATCCGCTCTGGTCCAGGATGAAAAAATATTCTGTCGTAATTAGTTTATCGAGAATGTCTGTGATATTGGGAATGGGATAGCGACCTTCATTACTTTTTCCATTAATATTGCAGTAATCTTAGACAAAAGGCCATTTTTCTATAACAGTGGCATCTATTTTTTCCGGGACAATCCAAATAGGTGTAGATCAAGGACTGCAAGAACATTTTATTATGCCTTTAACGAGCATTTTAATAATTTCACGTTGAACCTCTTCTTTATGAGGAGAGAAGTAGCAATAAGATTTTGTTTGGACTGGAATATTGTCATCTTTATTCCATATTTTATTTTTGAAATAAGGTATAGCACATCACCTGGATTGTAGAAAATGTCTGGAAATTCTCTGCATAATTTAAAAATAGCAGTTTTTTCCTCGCTGTACATGTGATCTGTGCAAAGTGCCCCTTCTAGGCCTAATTTTTGAAAAGTTGAAAATTTTGGGTAACATTTTCTAAGGAGAAAATTTCAAAATGGTTAGATTCAAAAGAATCTATAGGAATAATTTTTGTTAATGTTACAGAAATGGTTTTGTTAGAATTATTCTGAATGTCCAAGGGGGTAAATCCATTTTCTGAATAGTTAACAATTTGGGCAATAAGAAGGGCATTATCGTGCCTGCTTCAGTTAAACTATTTCTTTCGAAAATTGTGACTAGGGCTTATTTTTTTACCTTTGTTCAGATTTAAATAAAATAAAAAATGCATATCTTCTGGTGTTCCATATTTAAACGGTATTTTTATATTTTTACCTACTAGTTTTTTATTTATTAAATCAATATTTAAATTCATGGCTACAAGATCTGTTATAAATAAAATACTATCAAAATAATCATGGAAATCAAATAAAATAAAATCGATCTTGTAATTCTGTAAAAGATTGTATCAGGGCACGAAAACATGTGATTTGGCTACCAAATGCTGTTTTTATCGTATTATTTGTTTGATATATATAATTTGGAAGAACTGTTCTGCAATCGCTCGTTTTAAAATAGAGCACGAGCTTCCCATATCTATTAATCATTTTATTTTTAGTTAATTAATTTCTACATATGGAAGTGCGTTATTTGATAAAATATTTATTTTCATCAAATCTGGGCGTGGTCCGGCACTTTGTCTTGAAATTTCTGATTATCTACACTGGATGCATTATTGGGTTCATTATAAGTCCGGTTTTGCTGGTCATGTTCCTTAAAATTCTGTTCATAATTTGAGCTTTCGTTTTTATAGGGGTCATCATAATTTTGTTCGTCACAGGCATTTTCTGTTTCTTCGCAATATTCGTTCAAGTGTCGTTGCTCGAAAACTAAATTAGGTTTTTGATTGTTAAAATTGGGTCTGAGGAAATTTCGATTTGAAAAATTTTGGTTTGAAACATTTTGATTCAGCGGATTTCGCCTGTTAAAGGGGGGGTATCTAAATGTGGTAGACTTTGGTATGGGTTTTGGAAGGTTTTGTGACTGACTCGGATTAGGTTTAAAAACATTTCAAGAGGTTCAAAAACTTCTCTATTAGTCCGATATCTTCTTGTTGGAAGTGAACATGGTTGACCGTCAATGATTTTAGTAGACCAAACTGGAGAAAATTTTCTATTTTGGCAATTTGACATATTTTGGGGACCGAAATTTATATTTGTGTTAAAACCTGTGTTGGGAATATTCTGAAAATTATTTTGTTTTGAGCTAGGTACATGGTTAATATGATAGTTTTGCTTCTATTACTATTAGATATACAGCCGCAAAATTTTTCAAAATTTGCGAATTCACTAACATATGCCATTGCATCTTCTAAAATATGTTTTTTTTTTAAGCATTTAGTATACCAGTACACCCTGCAATAAGATATTTAAAGCAGTTTTATCATCATAATTTGTATGACACGGTTTTTCATCTATACTTAAATTTATAACGTTACTCATTTTTTATATTTCGTTATTTCTTATTAATTATAACCTAATACCAAAATCTATTAAATGTTCGCCCTTGTAGGGTCTTGTTACGTCTTGAACTAAAGAATTTAAATCCCTACGATCAGAAAAACATTGTTAAAGTCCTTGTTTTAATTTCTCTCAAGTATTGTTAATTTTTCTTGGATACGTTCGAATATGTTGATCCAGATCATTACCTTTTAATAGTTTATATTTGTTAAATAAATCGTCACACCTTTTGACAAATTTATTTAAAATATTACTATCGCCATCAAACGGCTTAATATTTTCTATTTTACTATTAAAAATTTCGCAGTTAATTTTGGGCTGACTTGAAATACTGCCTTCCATGTTTTGGGTTGTTTTTGGCTTCTGCGTTCCAGAGCTTAACGTTATAGGACTTAAACTATTTATTATTCCTCTAATTTATTCGTAAATTGATTTAAAGTACGTAATTTTTTTTAAATTTTTTATATTAGTAAATCTACAAAAATAAGTATTGTTTTTTGTGTATAATATAGGTATTATCTTTTATATTTTATTCTTAAAAAAAAATTGATGATACTTTTTATTAAAATTTTCAAGCGTCTCGAATAGACAGGAATTTTAAACTACTCGATGCACTGTCCCTAAAAATTTCCTTAACCAAAAATCCTTTGACTGAGAGTTTAGGAGGGGCAAAAAGGAAAAGCACTAACAATATTGTATTTCTTCTCCCTTTCAATCAACAAATTTGAATTCATATTTAATTTTATTTTGCTAATTACTCATTTAAACCCGAACCTACAGCGAATACCTTAAGTTCATTCCCTCTTAAAACTTAAGTCAGTTTTTGTGTACCTGACTTTAGAGAATTTTAGTCACAAATTGAAAGGACTCTAAAAACTAACGAGTTAATATTACTGTTTGCTTCTTTAATGGATGATGAGAATTTGTATTAGGTATTTATTGGTATGTGTTGGTTTTCTACACACTGAATGTTCTCAGATACCATTATCTTTCCTTTGTATACGAATGGTATAACAAAACAACCATGCCAAATTAAAATTACTCCGCCTTTTTCGATGTTTTCTACGAATATTCTGTATTATTTTTGAAGCCTTTAGTATTATTATTGTGACACTTTTTTAATTCATATTTAAATAAAATCTATCGAAAGATATGGAGGCAGCAACGTAAAAACAAAGCAGTTACAGAGCAACCTATACATTTTAGATTTAGGATAAAAAGAAAGGATTAGAATTACAGGAAAGGACCATACACACAAGTTATGGGCTTTTGGTGAGCATTAAAATTTCATGAAATGTTGATATCTTATAGATATTAACCTCCTAATTGAAAGTCTTCATGGGCAAAACTTAAATTTTATGACTAGTCTCAGAAATACAGGTTGTATTTGGGTTTACTTTAAGTGCAGGTAGCAAAAGAGTTACCTACATGGAAAAAAATATACTAAATATTAGTACCTCGTGTGGTGTATTTTTAGTTATACAGGATATTTTAACTGGTTTTAAATACTAATTTATAGTGAATGATAGACATATAGAACAGCTCGTTGAAATATTCTCTCTGTCTATTTATTTTCTTCCAGTTCTGGCAGTTGCAAGGCTCGGGACCGATAGTACCATTTGCATTCCGGTCCGGTGTGAAATTTACATTCCACTTCCATTATGGCGAATATGGCGGTTCAAATTAACTACTCGATGGAAGGACGTGTGTTTTAGTAACTATTGCTGGATTGGTAGACGTGTTCAAACTAGATGATCACATTAAATTATGTGACTCCCTATGATATGGCAATCTAGAGGAGTTAAATCAAATATGTTAGAAATAATGGGCAACATCGGCCATGATCATGAATTAAACATAAAAAATCGCCATTTAAATGTATCATTGTTTTTCGAGACAAGAAAGAAAGAGAAAGAAAAGACAAGAAAGAAATATTGAAAAATGCTCTCAGGAATTAGGAAAGATTGAGATTTGCCAACCTAAAGTAAAACCAAGCTTATTTAAGAAATATTTTTAAAACATCCTGTATGTTTGAAACTCGTCATAAGATGTTCCATATAGGCGATTAAACAGGAGGTCGAGATCGATAACAAACAGAAATTTTATGAAATTTGACGGTTCACCGAGAACCCATAAAATTTGTGCGTAATCCCTTTTCTTACACATTAAATTGCTTCAATTTTAAGTATGTTGTAGGAGTTTCTACCATCACATTTTATTAATAGTTATCTGCAATAAAACTCTTGTTTTAATTTAGGAGATTTCAACATTTCTATACATTATTAGCCCTTAAAATTAGTTAGTTACTTATATATTTTTATTTTATTTTACTTTACTTTGACTGGCAGAGGTTTGAAGCAAATATTTAATAAAATTACATATATCAACATGTAGACTAGTCGGTCTTCCTAATGTTTTAATATATTATTGAAGCAAACATAAAAAATTGTATCATTTATCTTAAGTGAGATATTTTTATTCAGTTGGAAAAAGGCAAAAAAGATATTTATTTGTCATTCTAAAAGCAACTAATATCTGAACACATTTAAAAATGTAATTAGGTGGTTACCTTTTGCTGCTGTTTTTTTTTGTACCTTAGAATGAATATATATTTATAGTCACTATTTGGATCTAAGGATTCTATTGTTATTGTATTGTGATCATATTTGATTGAATCGAGTTTAGTGGCTTACTAGATTATTCTATGTCTGTGCTAACTGTCTCTTCGAATTTTACCCCAGTTGCCTTAATAGAAGAATTACGTATTCTATTTTATTTACTGTTCACAAAAGTATCAAATGCAGGTAGAAACGGAAACACATGAAAATTAAAAATTACAGAAGGGGGTGCTGACTGAGGTACTGTTGAGCTATAAAAGAGGAAGAAAGATGTTCTTTTAGATAGAGCAGCGCCAAATTTTGCGGAGCCCTAGGCAAAATAATTGTCCGATTCTAAAAGAAGACAAAACAACTAAAAAATCCCCTATCTTGTACTTAAATGATAATAAGCAACTATTATAAATGAGTGACTAAAGAAAAAGGTCATGCCTTTGGTATTATAATATATTTACGGAGCGGGTTGAAACACGGAGCCGTGTGTTTTGCCCCTCTTGCCCATACTTCGCTACGACTGTGCACATGAAAACGAAAGAAATAATGGCTCAAGGAAATAAGGAGTACCAATATTGCTGTAATATTCTCTTTCGAATGTTTTTTTGTGTCTGACACTTCTCAATAATTTTATATTGAATTTGAATGTATCTTCTGATTAAATGTCTATAATAAATATTATTATTAAATTGGGTGTTGCTGATGAAGATGATCAAGAAACACACATTTGCTGGGTCTTGCGGCTATTGTCCATGTTTGCTTTAATGAAATGAACGATTAGGCCTCTGATAATAAAATATTCCTTGAAAAATTAAATTATTTCTATAATAAATTAAAGAAACAAATTGCAAGCCTATATTTTATTTAAAAGAGAGTAAACGCAGTAGGAATATTTAGAAAAAACGGTAAATCGGGCTTAAGATATCACACAAAAATTGAATTTACTAATGGTAATTACTAAACAGTCATGTTTAGGAAAAGACAATTGTCTCTTTTGTCAAAAGAAAAATAATTATTATGTTAAAATGCAAACAAATTGCATGACGCACGGGGCATTTTTTCCTTTTACCACACTCATTTATATTGTGTTTATTTACCAACATTAAATATCATTAAAGAGAGCAATGAAAAGAGCCTATTATTTTCATATCCCTGTCACTATGACGTTATATATTTTTTACTGACATCAATACCATTGATACTTCTCCATTTACCACGGAAAACGGGTCCGATTGACAAAAGCGAGTCCCTAAATAGGGAACATCTATCAATGTCATCATCTGGGATGCGTACAGCTCTTATATTGTTCGAAGTTTCGCTTTTATCAAGATGAAAATATGCTAGTTGATTTTGGAATGTATTTAATTAATGCGAATTTAGGCTTGTTTTAGGTTTATACATAAGAAAGTAAAACGAATTCCCAGTGGAATTTTATTCGAATAGTTATGATATGTTGCAGTAAACAATCATTCTGCATAAGTATCTTATTACAAAGATCTAAGGTGTTTTTACAAGCGCTTCAGCAACAAAAATTAGTAGATTACGGAGATCTGTAAGCAATATAACAAAGCAAATATTAAAATAGTTTGTGGTAGGCTGTACCAATATTTGAAATACTTTAACGAAACACAATAATAAACCTACTCGCAACTTTATGTCAGAAAACTAACTTCAACTGAAAGTTAGATTAAAAAAGGCGTTGATAAAGAAGATAAGACTTTATGTTTTCCAGTACGGCTAAAGTTGAGAGGTTTAGTTTATAATCAATTTTTTGGAAGCGTTTAAAGCAAAACGCTATATCAAAATCCTGTTCATCACATAAGACTGTCGCAATTCGTTACTAAGTCACTGTGATCATGCTATGTTTTAAAGTCTATACGGAACTAGCTTGGAAATTATTTTTGTTCTTCCAGAAAAGTTCAAAATAAGATTATCGTAATTTATCGGTATTTCGTTGTTGTTCAAAAGACGTTTCATTTCTCCGGAATGCAAAGTTAGACAAAATTAACGACCTAATGGCCTTTTTACAGACTTTTATTTGTGTAAAATCTTGTAAGTCGATTTTAAAATACTTGTTCTTACCCAATCGATTTGAAATCTGAAGCATATTCAAACTGAAGTAAATGTTTAAGATAGTCTTTTTTATACATGCATCTGAATCTCTCTTCGCGATTTTTAAAGATTTTGCTTTTGACGATTTATCTACTTGTTGAGTTAGCCATTTCCTTGTTTTGAAAATATTCTAGGTCGGTCTACAATCGATTTTTAAATACGTGCTTTAATCCCTGTGTAATGTTTTTATTAGAACAGCATGTAGATAATTTTGATCTATATATTTAATTTTGTAATTTATTTAGGATTAATTTAGTACAGACCTACTGCAATTTTATATTTTTGCTTAACTACGTCACAGAATATTTAAGAACTATAATACAAACTTACAAGCGCCGCCTTTGTAGTTAGGGAGTGAAGTTACCGTAACTTTGCCTTCCATCGTTTCCATTTTCTAGGTCTGTTTTTAAATCTTCTAATAATACTAGAGTTAAGCACATCATTGTAAAATTTGCAAGTTTCAGTCAGTTTCATTTCTCTACAGCAAACATTTAAATCATAAATTACTTACTGAAAAGTTGATTTTATTATCCATAAAAAAATTGTGCTTGAAAAAAAAGCCAATTTTCACATTACTAAAGTTTAACTGTGGTATACAGACAAAATGGTAAAAAAAATCGAAATGAGAATTGATCTAAAACTAATATTAACACATCTTAACCTTTCTGAAGCCTACTCAAGTGTATAAAAAGTTATATGCCATTATTTCAGGTAAAAGGCGCTTACTGAAAAGCTAATTTCACACAGTGTCACAAAAAAGTTCCCGCAATGTTTATTTAGTAAACTTGTCAGTCGATCTATATGTCTGTCTGTCTATTCGCGGTATAGCTAAAAAACTACTTATCCGATTGACTTCAAATTTTGGTCAAAAATTAAGGATCATATGATGATGACCTGGTAACATGTTGGTAAAAATACAATATAGCGGAATAATATGGCGGCCTAGTGAAATGTTAAAAATATTATTACTAAAAATTATTTATTCAATTTATCTCAAATTTTGCAAAAAAATCAAATATATGGTAAAATTTTGGTACGAGTCTAAGATAGCGAAAAAAAATCAGCCTGAGAAAACTACTTATTAGATTGATTTGAAATGTTGTGCAAGAATTAAGTGTGATATAGAGATGAACTGGTAATATTGTGGTATGAATTCAAGAATGCGGAAAAAAGTTGTCCCTAAATAAAATGTTAGTAATCGTGAAAAAAACACCTTTCCAGGATTTTACAGATCTTTACATTTTAGGCTCCCTAGATTCCAAAAAACATATTTTTTCTATTTCGTTTGTCTATCTGTCAGTTCGCAGCATAATTCAAAAATACTGATTAATTTCAAATTTTGGTCGAAAATTAGGGGTCATATGGGGATAGCCTAGTAACCCACTAATATGGCCCAACAAAATGGCAGTATAATGAAATAAAAAAAAATAATCTACTTATTCAAGTTATTTTAAATTAAATCTATAAACCAAGTGTGGCAGTCGTAGAAACTGGTAAAATATCGGTACGAATTAAACATGGTGGAACCAAATGGCCCCAATGAAAATATTTGAAAATACAGTATATGTAGTACGAAAGCTTTCACGGGAGAGATCAATTAAGAAATCATGTTTCTTAAATTTAGGCCGTGTCAAATTCTAATTACTTTTCGACGTTTCACATGCATTTGCATGTGGCATATTCAGGGATCTTCACTGCACAAGATTCGGTTTTTTTGACCTCGTGTGGTGAAGATCCCTCGAGAAATCGCAGGGGAAACGTCGGAAGTTAATTCCAGTTTGACACAGTCTAAACCCGAGAACATGATTTCTTAACAGTATTATGTGTAACTAAATGACTGTGTGCGAACCTCACTTGAGTCACACTTTACTATTTTTTTATAAAAGGAAAGATTTATAATGAGAGAATTTCTGGGCAAAGGAAATTTACCAAATTTTTTACTTTAGCTTATCTGTTATTTTACAAGTAAGTATTTTAAAGGTAGTCACCATAGCTGTTTAACGATATGAATCTAACAGTTTCTACCTATCAGTTTGCCCTATTTACAAAGTCACAAACAACACCCAATGCATCGTGGATATTGTTCAGGTTTAAATAAGCATAGAAATCATTGTTTTTTTTAATCTCATCCTGCAAATTTTTAACTGTTGTCCAAATCATGTTTCTTTTCATTACAAGGGTGGAGCTTACATATACCCAAAATATTCTGATATTCGGGTGATTATTAGTTATTTTGTTCAATTTTGAATTCGCTCATCAAAAGTAATAAATCTTATATATTATTTATGAAAATTGTATAACATGATATAATTCAAATCACTTAAAATAGAGTGTTAGAATTTCATATTCAGTATACATTCTGTGCGTCCGGTCTTCACGGTCGCGAAAAAATTAGGGATTTCCTTTTTTCTGGAATTCGCTCTGCATAGAAAATAGGTATCGGACGGCAGCGCATTGTGCCGACCCTGCTTCCAGTAGACTTCGCCGACGTCTCTTTGTCGGCATCGTAGGACTGCTGTAACGCTGTAATTTAATTTAGTTTACAATCTGGTTTTTATATATTCTGTGACTACGTGTTTTTTAGAAACAGAAATTGGCTCGCGACTGGAACGGCGCGGTGTTGCCATACAAAGTATTGTTGAAAGTCTCTCTGTCCTTAGACATTTTGAAAAGAAAAACACAAATGTTTTAATAAAAATGAGCGCAGGCATGTGTCACAAAGTGAGGCATACATGAAAATCAATTCTAATATTTCGCCAACGTTTAGTAACTATATTCTAAATTCCTTTAATTCCGCTAGGGTTTATAGTATAGCTCAACGCTTCACTATTGTTTCGGAAATGTATAGAGTAATAAAACCTTATTAGGTATGCAGGAGGACTACTGGGTGATCCACCAATAATTTATGCCACTTCCATAGTTTGGCACTGATCTTATTGCAAAATTATTTCTTTTCATCAAGTACACGTGGTACCACCCGGTTAGGGGTCAATTTATGCTTTTCGCCTACTCCATTTCGTTCATAAACACTGAAAATGATCCGCCAAAGGCGTGCAGTTGGACACTTAGATATAGAATATAGAATTTAAATTTAACAAAATTTTATTTAAACAAAATAAAAATTATATATAATATGTACATAATATATAGATAAAATAATTAATATAATATATAATTATACAACAATTAAAATATAATAGGTTATAGTCTTCGTCATCTGAGGAACTGTCATCTCCTCTTGACATTATAATGGAAGGGTCGACCGTCTGATCGATCAGGTTGTAAAGATCCAACATTTTCTCCTCCTGTTTAATAACATGCTGGGGACTGCTTTTTGCTAGTTCTCTGGTGCCACTCCCTTAATGGCTTGATCAAACATTAGCTTAACATCTTTCATTTTAAATGTCGTGTTTTTTTCGTATGAATCCTTTCACTTGCGCCCATATAAGTTCTATAGGATTTAGTTCGCAATGATATGGCGTTCAGCGCAGCACAGTTATATTTTCTGCTATATTTTCTATGGCATATTTCATAAAAAATTTTGTGTAAATTTGCTCATGCTAGTAGTTCTTTCCTTATCAAATTGGGTTCAAACTCAATACCTTTCGCAGTTAGCCAGTCGATAATTTCTTGTTTTCTTCAAGATGAAGTTGGTTCACCAAAATAGTCTTCGAAAACATCCGAATTCATGTCCTCATGGTGATCCGCCCGTTAAGGCACGACTGAATAATTAACAAACCTTCTTTCAAAAATCCCTCTTCACCTCCTGTGTGCAATTATTAGTCTCTTCCCTTTTCCTTAAGGTACTTTAATACCCGTTGACATTTGTTATGTTATTATTTTTGACGTTGTTATATTTTTGTCTGGCCTCATTTTTTGTACTATATAACCTTAATTGAGCCACGTCTCACCAAGATAAAAAATATCCCTCTGCTCCCTGTGATACTGCTTTATACCTCTCAAGTATTTTTGCACCAGCAAACAATTTGATCGCTTTCCAGTAAAAGTTTTTTCGCTTATGCTTTTCCCAGGCAAAATCCATATTTTATCAAGCTGTATCTGTCTATTTCTATTTTAAAATAAAAAGAATGAACTTACATTTAGTGTTTTACTCGAGGACTTTTGCTGATTTTCCTGGAATTTTCTTGGCTGGTTCCACTTAACCTGCTACCTTTCTCTCGCGCAATAATTTGAAAACGGTGACCTTACCAATTCCGGTCATTCATCATCGTCATCCGAACATCGTTCAACAATTTCTCCTAGATTGAAACTAGGATAATCATGTTTTATGCACTCGTGTACATTTAAAATAATATCTTTGTCACTCACTGATAGTGAGGAATTATTGGAACATCTTTTCGTTGGAGTGAATGTTGCCATTATCATTTATTAATATTCTTATAATACTGTTAACAGTATGGAGAAACAGCAAATACTAACATGCTTAAAATACAATTAAGAAGTATTTATAATCTGTGTTTTATTACCTTCCTCCATCACGTACTAGCCTATTGTGTATGCATTGAGTAATAAATGTAATTTATAGAGTAATAAAACCTCACTAGGTATGCAAAAGGACGGAGTTTTAAAAGGATATTTAATATTATTTCTATAAACAAAGTTTACCTAGCCTATGGACGACACTGAAATTCAGCCAAACTCGATGGAATTCGCCATTTTATTACTCTATACATTTCTGAAACCGACTATAACAAATGGAAAATAAAAGAAATCGTAATTGGATCGGTCACTTTACCGTCTTTGAGTAGAGTTAGGATTCATCGAGACAATTTCGCTGAGCTTAATTCAGGGCCAGAGTTGCAAGTCCGCGGAAACCTCTGACCTATAATTATTAGCCATCCTATTTGTGTCTTTAAAACATAATTTTGTTTGGCATTTTAATTTTTAAAACCCTTGTAAAGTACACTAAAAGTGTTGGCTAATCCAAATAAATAGATAAAATGTTTTTCGAAACAGAATTAGAATTGTTCATCAGTTGTTTACTTTTTTAGAGCTGTATATAGACGGTTCCTAAATAGAAAGCACATTTAAAAATACGATAATGGGCTTAGTTCCTTTTAATCGTGCCTTTAAGATGACACTCATATCAAATTTTGGTATAAAGGTAATATAGTCACTCAGGCTATCCGAAATCTTTAAAGACCCCTACTCAGAGGCACCTGGCACCTCCTTTTAAAAATTACTTTTTCATTAACTATTGATTAACTAGTTAAATGCTGCCCATATTGCAAAATTCATAAGAATCCCAAAATAGCAGCAACATTTAAAGGTGCATACTCACTTAGCGAACAAGACCGCAGGAACAACACCGCACGCATACGGTGAAAACGTGTGTTCGTTTATAATTCCTGCGAAACAACTGACTGCCGGAAAGCGGGCGAACGAGACCATACGCATATGTTCGGTCAATGTAGACGTTAAAGCGAATATTGAACTAATGTTTTTCGTTGCAAGTGCATCGTTTGTAATTCTTAATGAAGAAGTGAAAAAAAAGAATTCAATCTATATTTAAAAGCAGATATAGGGGTATAGAACTAATGCAGCACCTCGGAACTAAATGCCTATGAGAGGTGCAAGTGGTGCTGGCATATAATACATATAAAATTGACTACTGTTGGCGGTTACGTGATGAAAATCCATGGATAAAATTTTAGAAAAAACAACTTAAAGTTTTAAAGATTTTCACTATATTTGTTGTCAACAACACATGTTTCGCATATAAAATAGCTTCTTCAGATGTTGAGGTACAACTAAAATACTACGATGTTAAGATGCAAAAGGTAAACAACAGGTAACAAAAATAAGGAAAAACCCAAAGAAAGTTATATTACAATAAATGAAAAAACTTAAAATTATGACTTAAATATCTACGACAAAAGGACGGTTTAGTGAAAAAAATTTAACAAAGGAGAGCTATTTAATTCTAACAAAACTGCATATTTTATCAAACCTTAAACCACCCCCTTATATACAACCTTTAAGAAAAAATTGTAACATAACTTCCACTGACAGCAGGAAACCAACTTGAAAAGAATATATTGAAAAATAAAAAATAATATTTTATTTCGTTTTTTTGGAAATGTTATTTCATGAAGTCCACGGCCAACCAAGGCCTATAATAATAACTATAAAATATTATTTCTTACATTTCAATGTTTTCTTTTGATGTTGGTTATATTTTTTTTATATAAAAAATTTTATTTCCTTCTTTTTAGTTTTATTTATAAGAAGTTTTACTGAAAAGATCAGGCTTTAAGTTTTCGAGGGCTAACTCTAGGTTAAAATGTTAGACGTACCTAATAACTAGAACAGGTACTCGTGTCTATTTGTTACCACCGAGTCTCGGTGGTAACGATTTGTTACACTTAAAATTTGGCTAGAATGACGATAAGTAATATTATCGTTGCTTGAATAATCAAACAACGGTATTATAATTATAAAAAGCCGTCTACATACAAAATCAATTATACTAATTGTTAAAAATTAAAATAATTAATAGAATTAGAAATGAACTTGGTGCCCCTAAAAACTCCAGAAAATATATGAAATGCAAAATTTTCGTTCATCGCTCCTTTCCACTTACTGACACAACAAATATGTTTTGATAAGATTTATTATTACCTACCAAATTAGCTCGATCAGAAAAAAGTTTGTACCCCTAGGTCAGAGGAGGCACCTCTTTACATTCTTGGGTTAGTTACAATTTGTGAATCAAATTTCAGTACTGCAATTTATATTAAAGCATTCAACTTTCTTGCACGAAAAAAAATCAAAATGGCGCCATTACCCAATTTTTATATTTTCAAAATCTGCTCGCTATAAGATAACCGCAGCACATAAATACTTCTTGAAAAAAATCATGCAATTTGGCCAAATCTTCCCAGAGAAATCGACGTACTGGGTCTTTGCTTTTAATTCGCTGCCCCTAATATTAGCTTTATTTGAAAAGATAGAAAAACTGTTATTTGTCTAAGTTGCAGGATTTATTACATAGTTAATAGAAAATTATATTCTAACAATGAATAAATTAATGGAAACAGCGTGTTACATGCTACTAAAATTAACCTGTTCTTGCTTATTATAAATATACTGGGCTTTAAAAACATTTTTTGTCTTTAAAAACTCCAGAGAAATTTGAGTAAGAGACAATCGCTGCCGCAAGAAGCAATGCGTTTCTATTGACTCCACTATGTAGAAAACCATTTTCCGTTTGTTACCTTTTATAGCAAGATTTTGGTCAAATTTGTACGGTTTTTTTAAAGATAAAGATATCAAACACAGTAAATTTATAACCAGCGAGATGCGACCCATTTGATGATAATGATGTTCTATTAAAAATATATTTGTTGGATTTCCTACACATTTTTAAGATATCCTGTATATATAAATAATAATTAGTTCAAAACTACGTACTAATCTCTACCACTTTTATATTCAATAAATTTGTCTTCAATTAAACCAATATGGAGAGTGGCCATTATGTATGTTATTTAAAATTGATATATTCTGCAGCGAACTGATTAGCCTATAAAAAAAAGGGTAAACAAATACAGTATTTAGTAAATGAAGAATGTGTTTATATATTATATGTTAGCTACTAAATGGTCATTTTCCATGTTCGCAAACTAACGCATACGTTCGTCGTCATATTATTTACGTCCACACTAAGCGAACGCATACGTTTCTCGTCGTACGGCCGTATTCGCTCGCCAAGTTAGTACGTGGCAGAAGAATAAACGAGCCAACGGGCGTGTCCGTAAGCAAACGCATACGTTCGTTATCCACGTCCACATACGGTTTTGCACCGTGCGGCCGTATGCTTTAGCTAAGTGAGTACGCACCTTTAGGTTTCTTCTATATCTACCACTTAAAATGGCCACTGCGGTATGAAGGAAAATTAGTCCTTCTCCATAGTCAAATATATTGTGATATTATTAACCATTAATTATCCAAAATGTAGATCAAGTTTTAGTATTCCGTTTGAAAAAATGACCCTCTAGGTCTGACGGTTTGAGAAATACGGCACTTTTAAATCGTCGACATTCGGCATCTTGAATTGGCTGCCATTTTTATTGGTTAGAACCTTAACATGTAAAGCAAGTCTTTTGGGCTTCTCTGTATGCTAATATAATTGAGACAAATATGAAAAATGCAATTTTTAAATTAAACCGAATGCTTAAATATAGGCAGTCGGTCCATGAGACTACATAATATTATTTTATGTAAAATGTGTATTAAATATATGCATTATATGCTTAAAATATTTGTACTGATTTTTAAAGATCCGCATAAAAAATCTTCCATGTAACAAAGGAATAAAGTGGGAATAATGTAAATTTTTCTGATATATAAAAAAAATAACATGGTATATTATTCGCAGCATTCTCTTTATAATTCTGTTTACCATTTTAGCAATATCGACATGGCCTGGGATCTCCTGTCTATCATAAAAAAACCACGAGTAGCTCGACAAAGAAAACATCAATCATTGTCATTTTCCATAATGCGTACGCTTTTTTATTCACGGATATTTTACAAATAAAGAGTTGCATGAAACATTCATTTATATATTTTGTACTACTTTTGTTGTGTGTTATATTTTCTGACAAAAAATAAAATAAAAGTGCCCGAAGGGTCTACACTGCAATATACGTTCCATGAAAACTTGCTGAAAGCTGCTTAAATATTTTGTTTCCTAAAAAACTTTTAAATTTAATATTTCAGTTGTTTATTGTGTGTTATTAGCGTGACAAAACAAATACAATACATTATTCTACAGTGGCGGCTGCTCTGCAAGTTTGTAATTTATGTTTCGGGAGTAAAGTGACGCAAGGCAGTCCGACCGGGTAGAAATTCGGTTTTGGGTTTGTTTGTAAACTATTTGGTCGATAATCATTGATATTGAAAAATAATTTCGGATTGTTCTCTTATCGAGTTATAAATGTAATAGGACTAAACGACAATATGCATAGCGTAAACTAGTTTGAGTAAGCAAATTTCTACTGTTTTTCATTAACAAGTAAACTAAAAATTTAAAAACTGGACAGTTCTTTGTGGGAATTAAAGCTAACTTAAGCGAGTGAACGAAAGGCACGTGATTTGCGTGTCGTTATTAATGAGAAGCGTAAAAAATAATATCAAGGTATGTGGGTATGACATTACAAATTTATTGTATGTGTTTGTTATTTTATAAATCCTATTCAGTTTTCCGATTTTCCGAATTTATTTGTTTTTCATTTGTCATATTAATTTTTTAAGGACAAATAAAACATATATATATATATATATATATATATATATATATATATATATATATATATATATATATATATATATATATATATATATATATATATATATATATATATATATATATATCATATACATTTTTTTTTTTGTATATATTTAAATACAGTTTTTAAAGGAGGCAAACTGAAAAGAATATCCTTCTACCTTCTGTTTCAAAAGAGATCTAAATTTAAAAAATACAACAGATTGTTATTAAATTTAACCTGTGTTTTTAGCATAGTTTTTACAGTTTTCTTATGCGTTTCTGTTTTTTATACAAATGGAAGCGTATGTGTGAGATTCTCTAAATATTGAAAATTTTTTTATAGTACCAACGTTTAATTAAAAAAAAAGGCACTAGAATTAGTGAACTTTATTGTTAATACAATTTATTTTTAGTCTATGTATATTTTATAATTATTGCTGGTAATTTTCTTCTTAAAAATTTGGTCACTTTATTAAATCAAATTCAATCATTTTTAACTGGTTTAAAACCTAAAACGGGTAAACACGTTAAAGAGCAGCATAATACCCATATTTTCGAGCTTTGACTTTGACATGTACAAAAAAATAAACTGTAACGTAATTTTTCGTGTTTAAGCTTTTCATGATTTTGGATTTTAAGCTCTAGTGTTCACTCCAAGCCCAAATACCACGACCGCCATTGATATTCTATGAAAGTATATTGCCTAGAACCCAACACATGATTATCATGTTCACTACTCGTGATTCGTTAATTCGAATCGTCAATTCATGTGAATGAACGAATCGGCGAATCACTGAATGAACGAATATTCCTTCTACATTATTCATCAATTTTTAGTTAGTTCGTTTGAATGGAATTAATGCATTTCAAGGTTTGACAATACACAAAAAACAAAGATTTGATCTGGACGAATGGTTCGCTGGAATCAAAGCCTACTTGATTATTCTCCCAAAACACGGAATTGCTGCGCAACGGGTGGCATATACAGTAACAGCACGCAGGCTAGAAACATCGTTTAAGTTCGGAACGCCGAAGTCATAATTAGTAATAGCACGTGTGCTAGAGATTAGAATGGGAAACAGCACGGAATGTATGTATAGGTATTTGCCATGTGGAGAAATATACAGATTATGTTATTAAGTTATCTGAGTTTTATTTGTTTTTGACGTTTTGTTTGCATAGTTGAAAATATAGGAATGGAAAAAGAAAAATTTCCTAATTCGTTTAAACCTAAAATAATTAGTAACAAGATTTTTGGACTTCAATTAAGAAACAAAGATGATTTTTATTTAACAAATTCTTTGGTATAAACTAAAGAAATAATATTTATCGCATAAAGTTCCATATACTGCTGGCCTTAGTGAGACAAGCACATTTTAAGGTAAAATTCAAAGTTGTATATTTCCAAAAATAGAAAAGATACTAAGATGCGGTTAGTAGCCGTCTCTTGTAAAACGTATTGCTTATTATGGTTTATAAGCGTAAAGCTTCCCAAAGCTAAAAATGCATTTATACTGGGTGGTAAACAAGAGTACAAAATTTCCAAAATTTAAACTGTTCGGAAAATTTACAGAAACCATTTTTATTTTCTAATTGCTAGATCGGCTTAATCTGTACATATGAAATCGCTTGTGCTAACTGACTGATCTATCAATGCACATCCAAAACTACCTCTGTCTAGAAAGGTGAAATTTGAAACATATAATTTTATAACATGGGCATCCGTTAAGAAAGGATTTTTCAAAACTCAAATTCAAGGGGGTGAAACCACCCCCTTAAATATTACATTATTTTTCATTGAGTAGGTTAGTTTCTCGGAAAAACGCTAAAACGCGTACAGTTTATTTTATTTTCTTACATATTTTAAATTTTTTTTAATAATTTATACAGGGGATTTTCAAAAAATAGGGTTCCTCTAATCACGTTCCTACTCAAACCGCTTGCCGTAAAAAGCTGAATTTTGGCACAAGTGGTTTCTAGTGCGTAGAAGTTTCATAAAACGGGATTTTTCAAAACCCAAATACTAAGAGGAGGAAACCAATACTTAAATATTACAATATTTTTTATTTAAACAAAGGTTTAGTTTTCGGGAAAACTTCTTGAATACGTGCATTTTATTTTAATTTTTTACATATTTTAGGATTTCATATTAATTATATTAATGTATACAGGGCATTTTAAAAAATCGGATCACTGATTATTTAAGATGCTGCTCAAACCTCTAATGCAAAGAGCTAAATTTTGGCCCTTACATAGGCTGATTCTAGGGTGTAAAGCCGTCCTTTATTTTATATTAATTTATTTTTTAATAAACAAACGGTTAGCTTTTTAGTTAAATGCTGGAAAAATGTGTATTTTATTTTATGTTTTAGATATTTTAAGATTTTTGAGAAATTATACAGTGTGTTACAAGTTTAACAAGCCTATAATGTAGAGGCCATATTATACAAGCCAAAGGTTCTATAATATAGCCGTAATACAAATATTATACAAACAACCTAGTATACCTTATCTACGACTATTCGAATTTTGTTTCCATTGTCCGAATTTATTTGTTAAACACAATAACTAGCATTAAAAATGCGGTATAGCGACACTTTATTCAAAAACAAAAAAAAATATGTTTATTTGTCAAAAATATTCACTTTAGTTTCCATAATATATAGGTACTACGAAAGTTTATAATACATTAGTAATATAATAAAACACTGCTTTACTGTATTGGTAGGTATTTGTTTTTTTTTGTATAATAATACATGAGTAATGTAATAAAACACTGCTGTACTGTATTGGTATTTGTTTTAATATTGGTGGTCTATAATTATTAACAGCAAAAGAACTCTTTTTAATTATCGCAGGTAGCACGATTACCATTACTTGCCAATACTTTAGGATGTCAGATTTTCTAGACCGAGTGCAATTACTACATATGCTGCTAGCATAAGGGCCGTTACTAGCCACGACTTCGGAAAGTCCGATTTTCTAGCACACGTGCTGTTACTGCATATGCCAACGGGTGGTACAGACGAACGGGACCCTGATGCGGATGAATTAACAAATTGACGAATGAATTAACAGTAAATGGCGCGCTTTACTGGGGACGATAAATTTTACACATAACCACAGTGCACTCACATTTTTCAAAATTAAAAAAATGAGCATGATCAAAATAATTATAGAAGCTTTATCAAAATATTGTGTGATATATTTTTTTTGTCGAAGAATATCAGCAATAAACAAAATAATTACATCTGCTGTTTTATATTCATTTAAATTAAAAATCCATATTTCTATTATAAAAAAACTGTTACTATCTTCATGAATAGAACTTTCAACTCATAAGTTAAGATTCAAGTTACATACGCTACCAATAGCCTTTTGTTCTAATTTTAATTAAATAGTCACTCGTAATTTGCAATGTATGTGATATGTTTTTAAGATATTATCTGTATTGCAGTACATAGAGTTCTTAAATATCATATTTATTTGATTAGTATATTATCAACACTATCAAACAAGTTGTATATTCACGCCGCGCGTTATTTACATTAACAGGACATCCTGGGATTTTCCTACAAAGAATATTTATCTCAGGCTTTTATTTCGACAGAAATGCCAATATCTTTGTTCACATAGAGAAGACAAAGTTCAGGAAACAAAATGCATTTCCGTTAGACAAGTAAAACAGAAAGAAAAGCAATTTATTTTGACTAACATGGGTTTACTTGGAGGAGTTTTGGCGTCTTAGCAACAAGTTGTCGGGCATGTTATAGAGCTAATATTCTATTATAATAGTGAGACTAGACGACAGACACGTTTTTGACTTCTTTTTATTTTGGTTAAATTAAACAAGAAGAGATTATATGTAAAAGATAATAAAGGGACTCCTAATTAAATGAAAATCAATACCTTGATTAATATTGCTCTATTACGCATAAAGCGTGAGGTTGCCACACTTAGTATCGTTCTGTAAGATCCAACATGCCTTACGCCTTGAAATATGAATTACCACATAAGTAAATACATAATTGAAATAAACATCCTAGTTAGTCTATGTAATTCTAGTATACGACCAATCTTCCATTTGAGAACCGGCACATTATCGTCTTTTGTAATTACCAGATTATCAATTTTCAACAAATTAGGGTAGTTCTTCTTCCACTTTGAACGTTTCTGCATCATCACCATGTTCTGCATTCATTGAAAACTGTATAAGCGATTTTCCATAACATTAGTGATGTTCTCTACAGGTAAGGTATCGCGGTGAGCGAAGTCAAACTCTGATAGTCCAAGGACGGAGGACAGTAGGTGGGGCATCATCACTCCTTTTATTTAAGTGGTACATTATGTGTTGCTGAGGAAGAATCGCTTTGCAATGGAATGAAAATGCAACCGAAATTGTCTGTTAATGACAAAAAAAACGGATTGTCAGATCCCAAGAAAAGTAGTAATATTGTCTTCGAAGTAAATCAAAGCTAGCTGAGAAGTAAAGCATCAGCTTCAGTAAACAAAGAGAACAAAAAATGTATATGGGTAGTTTTATAAAAAAAATTATAATGGTAAATAAATTGTAAGAAATATAAGATAAAAGTTAACATAAACTTAATTGAAAGTAATTTTTGTAAAGCATATTCGTATAGCAAGCAAACCTAGCTATCACGAGAAATTTGTGGTCCTGCAACAATTCCTTAAATGATATATACTTTGACACATTTTATTAAACATTTACAATATTTTTAATCATTTAGGTGCTTCCGAAACTAAATGCTTCAATAAAATATCTACTAGGAGACCAAGACATCTTTGTATCAACTGTTTAATCCACTAGAGATGTTTTCTTCAGTTTGGTGATTTACCAACTAGGAAGATACTGTATTTGATAAAAAAGCACTTGGACACTTTCATGAAACACTGAATAGCAATGTCAGTGGTTGTATCCTCAAATAATACTAAATATGTTGTACATTTTTGTGTTGTAAAGAATCCAAATGATTAGCTTGTCTCCCAGAAATAATAATTTCAAACTAATTGATTCTAATTTTAGCCTGACGTCGTCCAATATAGAATATAGGCCACTCCTAAAATTTTCCATCTAGTTCTGTTTCGCGCTATTCTAAACCATGTCATTTCAGCGGATCTTTTTAGGTCGTCGGTCCATCTGGTCTGAGGTTTGCCCACGTTTCTATTTAATGGTCAAACACGCCATTGGAGGATTCCTTTGTTTCATCAGTTGTTGACCTACCCATCTCTACTTCAGTGATACCACGTGTTCCTTTACATCGATTATTTCTCGATTTGTTCTACTTTTAATGGCTTTATTTCTAATTCTATTTTTTTGTTTTATTCCCAGCATCTACCTTTCCATCGCTTGTTTTTTAAAATTTTATTCCGTTTTCCAAACGCAAACCAGGCCATTCTTATTTGTCTTGCTATTTCTTATTCCTGTACTCTTCTAAGTGTTTTTACTGATAATCTTCGATTATAATGTTCTTTTGATCATTCCTTTTTTTTAGTTTGAGTTGAACTTTTTCTGCTTCGTTTTTAGTTCTTCGACCATGTTTTTAAGTATTTGAAGTGTTTAGGCATCAGCATCACATTATCGGCATATCTGAGATGACTTAATTTTTGTTCTTTTTATATTTTATTCGATTATTATCCAACTTTACGTTTGTAAAGACGTAATCCAATGCTATTATTAGCAATTTGGGGATCATTAAGGCACTTTGCCGGACTCCACGTCAAATCGGGATTTGTAGTTTTGTGGATCATTACTTTTATTGTGGCTTAACGCTTTTTTTTTAAATAGCAAGATCATCAATGAGCTATAAGGAATTTTTCCTTCATTTAGACATTTGTTAAATAAAATTTATAAGATTTTCAATACATTGGGTACACTTTCTTTGATTATTTCTGTAAGTATACCATTCTGCCCTGAAGCTTTTTATTTTCTCAGAGCATTAATGTTTAGTCTGATTTCTTCTATACTGATATCCGCAATGTCTTCAGAGTTTACATTCATTGATGTCAACTTTGATTGACTATCAATATGGTTTGGCGAAGCTTGCGTTTTTGTATGAAGGTTGTTGTAAAAGTTTTCGATGGCTTTCAAGATATTGTTTATATCCCTTATTTCATTACCATCGCGTCTTTTACAGCGCTAATATTTACTTTTTACAATTTTCAAGTTATTTTGTTCTATTACCATATTTATCATCCCTTCCATTTGTTTTTTGTTGTCTCCTCTCCTCTGTTTTGTTTATATTTTATTTTGGTGTTTTATCTTTTGTTGCAGAATTTTAATGTTAATTCTTTAAGTTTGTTTTTACTTTAACTTTTCGATTTTTTTTATTGATCACGACTCTAGCTCGCAATAGTGACTGATCGCTACCTGTGTTATAGCCGTTCAGTGGCTATTTATTTTTTATTAATGTTTTGCGGGTTGACAGTATATAACATATTTCGTTTTTGTACTGACCCTTGGGCTTATCCATGTTCATTTTTTATTAAATTTTTTTTCAAAATAGGGTTTTTGCATATTGCTTCTGCTTTCCTTGGTAGTTTAGTAGCATGCGACCTTTATCATTCTGCTCTCCCAAACCAAATTTTCTTATTTTATCTTGTCTTGTTTCTTGTTGTCTTCCTATTTTTGCATTAAATCTCCGACTATGTGTGTTGACATATATTTTCTTCTTTTACTGCTATATATATACCTTCATAAAACGATTCGACTTCTTCATCATCCTCGTTTGTCGTAGAATTGTGTATCACGAGAATGTCCCAAATGTACACCTCTACACAGTATGCGTGTTGTAAAAATACAAGATCAGGATGATATTACTCGGAGTTATGTAAATAATAAAATCAGAATAAATACCGCAATTATGAAAGATTATCTAAGTTCTTTAAAAAAGCTTGTTATGGATGATGTAGATGTATTGAAAACAAAGATGGTAAAAATAGAGAAATACTTTTCGGAGTTTTATGTGAAACTACGAAACTTTGAATCGAATAACTATGCGCAATTACAAACCCTTTCCGATTACATTTTTATAACCAACACACCATATACAAAAAATCAGACATAGACAAAGTCAGAACGTCTAGACCAGTATTGAAATCTCATGGGCCAGCTAATAAGTTAAGAGCAATGTTTAAATTATTTTTCGCCAGTTGTTAGGTCTACGATTGCTGCATAATAAAATGGTGTCTTTAGAGAAAAAGGAGATGGCTTTAAAAACTAGCTAGGAGAAACTTTAAAAGTAGGAGGACTATTACTCGTGGTATTGGTGACCTATGGCAGATAACTTAGCCGAAATGCAATCCTATGAGAAACCTAATAATGGTTTTCTGTATATAATAGTAGTCATTGACTATTAAGTATTCAAAATTTGGTTGTACAGAAACTCCGGGAAAAAACGGTTTGAAAGTTAGTAAATCTATAAGATGAGTTCTTAAAAATGCAGGATATTCGCCTAAAAATCCGTAATCAGATGAAATATATAACAGACGCTTTAAAAAAATAATGGAGGAGTATATTACTCACTATTCAACTTACAAATACAACAGTACTAAGAAGGCAGCTATTGTAGAACGTATTATTTGAACATTAAAAAATAATATTTACAAATAATCTCCATCAAGTGGAAAGCATGAACGGTATTAGATATTATTATATCAGTATATACTTATCAGAAAAAAATGTGAAACACAGTCAGTGAATGGTGTAAAGCAACTTAAAATAAATTGGTTAGGTTTTTAAAAATTGAACTTATATAGAAGTGTATCATGTAACTGTAGTGGTAGTAGTGTCACCTTAAGTTAATGTTTAAAAAAAGATTTATGTATAAGGTGCCAGTACCATCAAATATTCTACAACAATAATTATAATCTAATATTATGAGATTTCAACAGTATCGTTCAATATTTGCTTAACAATATCACACCAAAAATACGACTATGTTCAAAATTTGTTAAGTTGATAACATTCTCACATAGATCTCCGTGTTTAATCATACGAGGCTTCTTATAGATATTGTCACAAAAATCCCTCTATTATATATAGTTTGGAAAAAGAAATGACAACTGTATCACTTATTTGCGGTGTTATACACGCCAATCTCATAGCAGATATGAAATCTGCAGACAACTGAATCGATAGATGATGCATGACAAATGCGGTCTCATTTATCAAATCAGAAATCATACTTTCGCAGATAGTGCAACTTAAAAGAAAATAACACGTTTCAAGCAGACATCATCTGTTGATCTGATTTAGCACTCGAGCATTTCTACCTTTTAAACTATAAAGCAGTGTATACCCTTCCATCTCTGCTCACAGTCGCTAATAAGGAACCTGTGTAGTTCTGAGTTCTTAAGATCTAGCAGATTTTCAGCGGTGAATCATACTATATATTCATTTCAGTCGGTTGATATAAAAAATATCCCTCTCATAAAGTCAAATAGTTGTTTAGTGATGACGTTTGAAACATATACGTGTTATTATTTTCCAGCATTTCGGTTACATCCATTACAGTAAATAGTATCAGTTTATATAATGATTATGGAGAGTGCACTAGATGAGGAGATTAAAACTTATTAACAAAATCTCTCAAGTTTAAAGACATGTTTGAAACTTAACGACAGTAAAAATAAGTTACTAATTTTAAAAAACATGAATTCTAAATAGGATGATGTATGTACATCAAGATCAAGAGTAGCACATAGTATTAGCCTAGACAAGAAAGAAAAAGGATCAAGTCTACACCAATTTATGTAATATATAATGTTTCAGATATTATAAACGTGAAATATTATGTGAAGAAAATTACTTTAAAAGTCTATGACTTATCGGTAAAATTTTCTCGTTCTCGATAACCTTTCTAGAATTCCTGGATACCGTCAGCGACTGTTGGTGTGATGCAAATTTCTACATTGATGATTACATTTATACAAGTACCTACAAGGAAAAACAAAGAAGAAAATTAGCTTCACATGGTATGAGCTCTAACAGTTATGTTATCTGGACAGCTGATAGACTGCTTTTAGTTTTAAAACAAAGGATTCAGTTGTATAACTTAATTTGTAACCCTATATCATAAGAAAATGTAACTTTATGAATAATATAAATAAATAAACAATTTACTAAATAAATAAGTACTAAATAACTAAAATCCTCTTAAAATCATGTATACGCAACCGAAGGAGCAAGATTCAAAGTAAGCTATAGACGGGTCAATCTTAGTTATGGAATTCTCAATGATGCCTTATGCAATGCAGTATGCAAGCAAACGCAACCGGGTATAAGATAGTTTTTGTCCTCAGCGTATCACAAAGCTACCTTATTTTTAAGCTCGACAGACATATAAAAATACGAACGGAAAGTATTCATCCCTCGATGAATTTCTTTGTCTCCTACGTCTACCGCAGTTTTGTAGTCTCTAGTCTAGTACACTAAGTTCTTTTCTGGTAACGTAATCAAGCACACCTTTGGCTTTCTTTGTTACCTCTCCATCTATATTTGCGCAATATGTTTTCACCTCGGTTCCATAGAACTCCTACGCGATCTTTCCGGCATATTCATCTTTAATTTTTCCTGAAATAGATGTATTTACCGGAATATCGGTTATCCTGTGAGTAGTTAGATGCGTCGAATCTATCTAAATTTTCGTGCATGTCTGTGTTGAAATTTGCTGTTTCAAATTTTAAAATAAATGAGTCAATGTCTGCGTAGAGTAATGTTGGGTTTTCCTTGTATTTTAGTTTAATATAACTATAAAAAAAGCCTTACGTAATAGTTTTTGATATGTCCAAAATCTATCTGGTTAGCCATCTGAATGGCTACTAAATTTTCGCCAAAGATGGTGACGTCTTTAAAATGTGGTTTAGAAATGCACACTTCTGTTCCCAACTTCCTAATAATATTTTTCCAATGGGTAGTTAGCTTTCGAACTACCGTTTCTCCACGTTTTCCACCACACCATTGTTCATAAGTTTGAAAGATCTTTTCCAAACTTATTTTTTTCAGCGCTTCTGTTTGGTGTGTTTAGATCTTAACTAGGGTGACTCGTTAAAAGAAGGACCGCAGTGGATTTTCGTAAGTTTAAGTCCATGAATTAAGTATTATTTTTGAAATTTTTACTTTTGAATCTTGGGGGACATTGAGTACGTATATATCATATAAATTGCATCCACTTGAACCAGTGGCGGCTATTCAGGTGAAGTAGGTGAAGTGCTACTTCACCAGGAAAAATAAGCATGCAAACATCTAACTATATTTATTATATATCTCTTAAAATTTTAGTTTTCACATTCATTTATTCACGTAATTGGTAAAAATCTCGAATAAATATTTCACTTGGCCGTTGGCGGCATGAAAACTTTCACTCGAACTTTATTATAACAACTATAACAGTCGCGGAAACCGCTTCGACTTTGCTGGAGGTGCTATGTTTAGTTTACGATTTTTCTATGTTGCCATGACAACGCGTACGCGATGACGTCGAGAACATGGAAGAATAATGTCAACCAGCGCCGTACAAGGCTCTCGGTGCAGTTGCAGTACACTACACCCAAGTGTCGTTCAGTTTACCAGTGTTTGAATCTAAGGCTCATATAATTAAACACTTTAATCTTATCTGCGGAAAGCCAGCTAAAATTACCTGCAACATATAAATTGGTGGCATCCAGGTACATTATGTAGGAGGAAGGTTTGAAAGCTTCATAATTAGGTACAAATTTATTATTAGCCAAAGCTTCCCTAACACTACATTGAGAAACTCCCCCGAGAATACCAGAAGTGTGCCATATCTAGATCTGTCACTAGCTCTAATTCAACGGATGTATAGGTTGCATGTAGAGTGAGCTGCAACCTGATAGTTTTCTGTTATGTGGTGGTCATGTCTTACTCTTTTATCTCCTACTTAAAATGATTTATCGCAAATATGGCAGATAGTTGCATTATCAAACTCCCTTTTCTGTTCATTACTTAGAGGAGTCGTTGGCCCGATATCCTTCATAAACCCCAAGTTCTCACCCCAACTTTTTATACCACCTCCGGATCTTCCTTAAATCTTACAGACCTATTTATAAAGTTTAGGATGTCCTTTCAAAGCAGGTCCTTAACAACGTCTCTATGAAGCACCGAGACACCGAATATATCTTGCAGCATTCTGGTCCTAGCTTCGCACCTACACAGATAGTGCAGCGGAGACTTCTCCTCACCACGAGCATTACAGGTGGAGTCATCCTCTATGCCTAGCAGTGCTAGGTGTCTCCTCAAACGACAGTGGCGTGTAAGCACCCCTATGAGGGAGCTAATGATCTGCCTACTTCTAGTAAGCAGCCAGACCGTTTTGGCCTTATCAGGTCCCACAACGAACTATTTTGTCTGCCTTCCTTTGCTATACGTATGCCACTCCCTACTCATGGTCTGAAAGGCCCAGTCATTTAGGGCGGCCTTGACTTGCTGTCTTGAGATTCCTAGCCTTGCCCTATGAAGGATTTGATTATTGAGTGAGCGTCATCGAAATCGCATTTAATATATTGAGCGAAAGAATATGGGATATGTTTATCTGATGTTTTAACAGTATAGGAATTTTTGGGTCCAATTCATTTTGCTCCGTTTTGATGGGTTCTAGAATGATCTCAAAGTAATCGTAAACAGTTAAAGATACTTTCAATTACTTTTGAATTTAAGAATATTCTCGGGAACCTCTTTAACATATTTATTTTTCTTTAAGTAAGGAGTTGGGACTTTAGCTAAAACGTGTCCTCAATCATGCCCCTGATGAGCCTTTAATTTTTATTAGAACTAAAATACACCAAACAACAATCCCCCAAGTACTTTTCATATCAATCAAGACATATTTCTTATTAAGCAGTAATGGCTATTACCATAATTATCACTAAATAATAACAAATTGACATGTCTTTTTTTTTCGAGATCTAGAAAAAGAAAAATACAGCTAGAAACTCCGCATGGTTCTAGAATAATGAAATGCTTTGTTGGATACGTTAAAAAAAAGAGTAGTAAAACTATTTAAAAATATTAGGAGGAAAACTTCTTACCATCTTGGGCAAGTCTAGCTTTCTTCTAGCCTGGTATATCATCGACCTTCTGTTTGGGAGTCCGGCGTTTTTCTTTCAGATAATGTTGAAAAACGCAACAACATTTTCTGATAACGGGTCTGCAGTCCCCATGACTTCAGCATGATGTTACATGGTGAGCGAAGGCAATAATCGTAGGCGAACATTTTCTGGAAAACAAGTAGAAAATTTAATAAGTTTCATAATTATTTAACGGGAAAATAAAATACTATTTATTATATATTATAAACAGTTTGTACCATAGAGAGTAAATAAAGAAAACAATCTACATAAAATCACTAGAGTTTAAAAATTCTATTATAAAAGCCCCTGTATGAGTCATATTTATAGACGACTTATTCCTTGTTTTGGAATAGGAAAAATGATTTCTTATAGAAACTGAATATACTGGATGTTAGATAATTTTCTATTTATGAGAGCCCAGGCTGCACAAATGATAGAAAAAATATAGACGAAAATTATATACATTAACGTGTTAAGACTTGTTTGAATGTAGCTAAACTTTACTATCCTAGATGTTCTATAGTAAAATATTGCAAATTTTCAAAGGATGTGAAAAGCATATAGAGTGTAGAAAAATCGCATTTGTCTACCTTCCATTAAGAACTTGGTCTCTTTTTCGTTCTCTACACCTATTCATAATGTTCTTAGTTTTTATTTTGCTTCAACCTGCCCCTCTCTAATGTTGCCTATTTCTCTTTAACCGCAAAAGACATTGTATTACCTTATTCCGTTATTCCATCCAAACTATTTATGATGCTTCATTTATTTCCAGTGTGTTCACCTATTATTAGTTAATAGGCCTTTTTAAACAATGCCAAAATGGCTTTCAATTACCTATCTTTTAACTTAATCTGTCTTTCTCTGGTTATGACGTCACACGGAAGTTTCCAATTTTAATTTGTGTTTATTTGTTACTAATTTTTCATATATTTACGATGTTGACCGGTTTCAATCACCTGATAATTACATTACACATAAGGTTTTAGATAACATAACCTTTGGTTTTGTTATTTTTAATCCCATGCATGTAAAACTAGCAACCCGGTCCACTGACATTTTTACCTTTTGTTAAAACTTTAACTATCGCTGATGGAACATAGCTAGATAGAAGTCAGCTGATTTTTTTTAGATATTAAATTAATTAAAATGTGATTTGGTGCTCGTCAGCGTTTGTTTTTTCTTAGTATGTAAATGTTTAATTACATTTATTTGCATCTATGTATCCTTTCTGCCTGTTTACTGACGAGTAAGCATATCTCTCAATCCAATATTCTTTCCTGGCGATTTTTTTAGATTTGCATCATTTTTAAAATTGAAGGGTTTCATTATTAGATGTACTTATTTGTAGGCAGCACTGATGATGACTACTTAGTCGAAAAGGCTTTGCTATGATAATTGACTTGTAGATATTACACGTTATACAGACAGACTTTCTTGTTTCAAAACTTCTGCACGTGTACACAGCCTCTAAAGTTTTCAATAAAGAAATAGGACTGACGAACAAAGTATTAGCATCAAAAAATATAAATTTTTCTTGGACGTAGTTATATTTCGAGATTTTCTAAATATATGTTGTATTAAATGTATAGATAAGAAATTGAGTAAAAACAATTAACAGAAAAATCACTGGAAAAGAAACGTTTTGATTATTATAGAAAATCTGCTTATCAGATGTCTTTTATTACACTGAAAAATATTTAAAACATATAATAATGATACAACGAAGCATCTACGGAATATATTTATGAATATAAATACTAATGATATATTCAGGTAATACATGGTGTTTAATACGTGTACACCCTCTACTATCTCCAAAGCTCGAAATTCAAAAATCTAAAATTTTGTTTTAAATAATTAAATTTGTTTAGAATCCACTTCTGATTATGAAAAATGTTAAGCATATTTTTTAGAAAGCTTGAAGTCTAAAAACAAGACAATATTTAGATCAAATCCAAATTTTGGAGAGATATTGGTTTGCAACTTTTATATATTGTCCCTGGGTTTTAGACTTAATTAAACATTTATTGTTCATCCATTTAACGAAAAATAAAATACTTAGAAACTACTAAACAGTTAGTAAATAAATAAGTATCTACAGATTTCAGAACAAATTTGTTAAAGCACAAATAACACAAACGACAAAGAACAACACGTAAAACAAGGACAAGTTTCTCGCTAAACTGTTTCAACAACTGAAGAATGTGTAAAAAATCGACCTTTCAGATGTTTACTGAATAGTTACATCTGCAAACAGGCTCAAATTTGCTTTACATGTACAACTACTCGAACACCTGCATTGTAATAAATCAACCTGTCAAAGTTTTATGAATCGTTTTTTCACTAAGAACAAGAGATAATAAATAATTTAAGTAAGCGATGCAGCGGGTGTCATTGTCCAGCCTGTATGGGAGTGCCTGTGGCGGGTGGTCTAGTCCAGGCAGAGAAGATCATCTTTTGTGCGCTTAATAATTGTGAGGATGAATATTGATTGAGGCAGCGATTAAACGTTTTTGTTAGTTTAAAGATAATATGTTGTATGCCTTTTATTTGAAATAAGATAATATAAAGTGCAGGTTTTTAGAATTTTAATGGGCATTCTTTAGATCAATGTAAATCAATGTCAGAGAGTGAATACTTGCTTTTATGGCAATGGAGGGTCTAGCTGAGTTAAAGGAAATTTAGAATTGAACAGTGCTGCAAAGTTAAGATGTACGTAGAAATACTGTCACGGGAGGCTGGATCAGACCCAGTTTTAATAATGTCACATAGTTGGGTTAAACAAGATTTATTTGAGTCATAAAGCTGGGTCAAGCCCAATTTGATGATGATAAGTTTGGGTTAGACAGATTTTATTAATTTAAAAAAAAAGTCACAGAATATATGAGTTTGTCATCAAATCATTATACGAGAACTAAATTTCAAACAATAAGGTTAAGTCAAAGTAGTTAAAATTGATTTCAAAGATTGATCAAGGTCAAGCTTAAGATCAAGATCATCATCATCTGTATTGCCACCGGACCTATATTTTTGCACAAAATATCAAGGCAATAGACTAGCTTAAAATGGTACAAAACTGACTTCCACTTTTTTTGTATTTTAAATCCTATATAAACTATATAATTTAAGTGGAATTTAACCGTATTTTAAATGGCCATAACTTCTAAATAAAATAGGTTATTTTCAAACGGTTTTTTACGGTGTGTATACATATGTTTTGTTAAAATTTTTGTGGGGGGTCTGAGTTTTAAAAGTTGCTTTGATCTGGTAGGTATATATGACGCTATGACGGGTAAAACAAAAATAGATTTGAAAAAATTTTTATTTTAAGTACATCTGCTTAATAAATGGTTTATTAGGAAAAAACCAATTTCCCAAATTTTTGATATCTGATTTACTTTTTGAGAACTATTTTTGTTTCCTACAATTTTGCATTTTTTCAACATTTTCCTGTCTATAGTCAACATTTCTTGAAAAGACTAACTTTTTAATTGTTTTGGCTTGTTTTAAGATACTGAAAATAGATTACAATTTTCGTTTTCTGAATGCCAATTTTACTTCAGGGACGTAATAATTTAATTTGTAATATCTCTTTTATTTTCTTAAATCAGGGTTAATCTCATGAACTGTGCAATAATTATTTTTACTTTTTTTATAAAGAGTGGTATTGAAGCTCGAGACGGCTTTTTAGTTTCATGCAAATATCAAACAGGAAGAGTAATTGTGTTTTACTATAATGAATTACGTTATCGAATAATTTTCTTTTAATTAATTAATTAATTAATTAATTATTTTAATTAATTAATAATTAAGTGTTTAATACAAATTATAAATATTTAAGTAAGGTTTGTCTTCATTGGTAGTCATTCATATAAAGGGTGTCCAAAAATACATAATTGATATAAATTTTGTTTATATTGTGGTGCAAATTAGACGCTCACGATCAGGATCTCAGGAGCGAAAGTAAGTAGATAAGGTTTCAAATGGTTTTTAAAGAGTTACCCATTTCAATATTTACTCATTAAGAAACTTCGAAAGTGTTCTTTAATTTATAAAATTTTCAGAAAATAAAAACAATTTCTTTTAAATGTTTCTTTGTTTTTTACTAACTCTATTTAAGGTGTTGCAGCCAAAACAAATTTAACGTTTTTTGTAACTTTTGACCTCGACAATATGGCAGTTGTGAGAATTTGGAACCCAATCATCAACCACAAAAATTGAAAGATGGTACTATACTTTTTTGTTACATTTATAAAGTTTCTCATATAATAAAAAAAACATGTTCGAAACATTAACTGGTAGATATAATTGGTTTTAGGAAGTCAAACCATCTACCAAAATAACAAATAAAAAATCCAGGTCGGTATTTCAAAAGAATAGTTGCTGATTTATCTAATTATGTACAGGGTTTTATTACAAAAAGTATATTTTTTTACTATCGCAAATTTTTTTGATCTTCGTGTATAATTAAAAAATATTTTTTCGTTAAAAACTTAAAGAGCTATGTACTCGTGCGAAAGTAATTAAAAAAAAATGTCTGTTTGTATAACGTGCATGTTATCCAAATCTAACATTATAGGAGAGCCGTTTCGATTACCCAGTCATCATCACTGCTACTCTTTAGTGAATAGGCAGGAAGATACATGGTTCTAAAATCAATACACTTAAAAAAGCTTTTTATATGTATCAAAGACAAAACGAACGTTGACGAATACCAAATCACATTTCAAAAAAAATTATAGTGTTAATATGTTTATATATTTTTTGATCTATTAACATTATTACATCTTATATTCCAAAAGCGAAGCGTTTGCAGGTTTAAGTTAAGATGTTTTTTTTACTAATTTTTATGAGATAAATTACCCACTACAGTTTTGGAGATTAGTTAATTTACACCCAGTGTATAAACCACATATTTCCTAAGTTGGTTCGGTTACCAGGTATTACATGCTGACATGGTTGGTATTTGTACAAAACTATAAAACCATGTCGAGCTTCGAAGCCACTATTCTCTCTCTACTTTTTTGTTTTACCCCTCATACATATACCAGACCAAAGCAACTTTTAAAACTCAGACCACACAATGTAAAAAACCATTTAAATATAAACCATTTTGTACACAATGTAAAAAACCATTTAAATATAAACAAAATTAGATAATAATATTTGACCCGAACAGATAGACAGAAAACAAGACCGACAGACAAGTGAAATTACAAAAAAGCTTCTTAACAATTAGAAACTTTTCCGTTCATATTATATGAGCTCCTTATACCAAATAATATACCTGTTAATAAGTAACGAGTGATCATTCACCGATACAGGTCGGCCAGAAAGATCTACCAAGCTGTGCCTTAGACGACCAATAAAATTAAAAAATTAAAGAATTAACCTTTCATTTGGCGTTGGTATTATTCTTTAATTAGATGGGTCAAAAGAGCTCGAAACAATTACGATACTTTTCGGGTGGCTCGCGCCACCCACCAAGGTATCAGGCAGCCGACCATTTTGACTTCATTACGCTTTTAACGACAATTAGAAAAACACAATTGTAGTTATTATGGTAGTCTCAGAAGAGGCAAAGTATATCCCTTAGACAGATCCCACCAGAACAAGCTTTAAACGATAAAGCTACCTGTCCCCTACTAATAGCAAACTATTGATACACACATTTTCGTTAACTAGCTCGGGCAGCTCCCGGACTATTTGTGGTCCTGTCACAATTTGTACAGTTGGGAAAAGAACCTGTTGTATTATTTCTTTGCATAACTACAGCTTTGTACCTTGATATATTTCATTAAACACAACGAAAATGTCTTGTGTAGACCAGTTTTAAAGAAGTTAAAAGCTCATCAAACTGCTATTGGTCATTACCTGGTAGTTTGAACTGTGCAAACCATTAAATCGTTATGTTTGGTGGGTAACCCAGTTAAATTATTTTTTTCTTGTTTTTACTAGAAGCCGAAATGTGTAGATAAATTAAATCAGTATTTTTTTTAGAAAAGTGTAAGCAAATTAAAAATATGTTAAAAGTGTCTTTAGAGTTCATATTAATGCAATCCCAACATTTTCTTCGATTTATTGATTTACCAACTGGGAATGTACTGCATTTGATAAAAAAGCACTTGCACACTTTAACTGGATGCTTAATGGCAACTGTCAGTGGTGGTATCCCTAAATAATACTGAATATATTGTATCTTTATAGGTTGTAAAGAATCAAAATGCCTAATTTGTCTTCCAAAAATGATATCTTAAATCTAGTCAATACTAAAACCTTTTAATAATAAAACATTTTGAATATATTTAAAGGAAGGGTCAACAATCGACGAATTCTAAAAACGACTTTTAACACTGAGTTTTCGCGAAATAGATCACGTTGAATGAGTATAAGAACATGCCTGCTTGCATACGAACTGTAAGATATCGCTACTTTTCCATGACTAACAGCTCTTTTAAAAACATTTATATTTTCAACCATGTTTTTGAATAATTCAATTAATTAAACCATTCCAGCTTTCGCAGACAGCACAAAAAATGTATTTTTTATTTCATTTATTAACACTGCCTGTCGACATTACTGAAAATTACGTATCTGAACATAAAACCCTCAACATATAATACTTACTTTTGATGTTTGAGGTATACCTACTGTTTTTTCTGTACGCTGCACCATACGTAACTCTCCTACTTCAGGCACAGAGGAGCGTATTCCTAGCTTAAAAATTTATACAAGTTGGCTGCCCTCGCTTAACATAATTCCCAGTTGTGGAAAGAAAAATTGGGTATAAAAGTCAGGAGAAATACTGGTCACGCATATCTGATGTTCTGATTTCCCCATTTTCACTTTTGAACCGGAAAGTATATTAGAGATCAAATAATCTGATTTATTTTCATAAGTAATCACAAATTAATTGTGTAAAGTAGCTTGTTTTAAATATTTTGCTACTGCAAGTGGAAAAAATTAAATACAGAAACTATAATAGAAATTTTTGAATACGAGCTGTAATATTGGAGTTTATGTAATATTAGTTTTTTTTTTGGTCAATGTCTTCTATTTGGTTAACATTTAGATTTTAAATTTAAAAAACATGTTTTCAGTTTTATGTTTTTAATTTAACTAAGTCTTAGATTTCGAAATTCAAAAAGGTATTTGGGCTTAGATTTTAATCTAATTGAGTTTAAATTTTGAATGTGATTTTTAATTTAAGTTTTGGCATAAAATAAATTAGCAAATATAGATTTAGGTTTAGATTTCCACTTCAAGGCAATTAGTTTTGAGTTTACACATGTTCAGTATAAAATATATTATTTTTGGAAAAGGCTGGAATTTTTAAAATTGATTTAGCTGAAATATTTAGAACTGATTAGCAATAATAGATAGGGCACGCAAATATGTTTTAAACTTTCGGTTCTGAACAATTTAGCTTTGAATATTTGTTTACTGGCCTGAAAATAACCTGAATGTAGTTTATATTCCTACTAAGGTACTAAATTGTGATTATCAAACACAAACCCTTAGATTTTTATTTATATAAAACTAAATTACTTAAATAATAAAATTATTTTTATTGTGTGTTTAGTCAGATTTTGTCCGCCTTCAAACATTCAAAGTAAAGACGTCCAACGGAAATGTTTACAATCTTTATTTTATCAATAAAAAATATTTTATCTTTTTTCAAAAAGTAATGAGTTATTGAAAAACAAAAAATTAAATTCTAAGTTCCAAATCATAAAGTCTCTGTATGTATGTATACTGTATTTTTGAAAATAAAATCAATTTTGACCTCTATAACTTTTTAAAAATCAAACGTAAATTAAACTCTTTAAAGTTGATTTTATTTTAATGGATCCTTTTTAAAAGATAAATCGAGTATTAAAAAAAACATTAGAAAATAAAGATCAATATGAATTAAAATTATTTGAAATAGGTAACACAAGCGAAATCTTAATGTATACAAAACTATATGCCTATATAGATAAAATGTAATTGAATTTGCCATGGAATATATCTTTTTTGAAATATTTAAAAACTAGAATATTAGAAATAATAAAAAACATGTACTATTCTAGTAATTAACATTTTAAAATCTTGAAAAATACCAAAGCTTTCTAAAATTAAATTTCTAGTGCTATCAAATTAAGGTCAAAATGTTAAAGCACTTCTACATTACATTATAAGTAGTGTTTAAAATAATAATAACATATTTAGAAAAAATTACAAATCCTGAACTTTTAAAATGAAATTTGTACTTAAAACCGAATGTCACAATGTTAATAATAGGTTAGTTTCCAATCTAACAACCAACTACATATTGCTATGAAAATATATATATTGCTCACGAAAATAAAATCAACTTATTTAAAAATCAAACATAAACTAAAATCTTTTAAGCTAGTTCTTAACGATTCTTTTTCAAAAATACATCAATTAGTAAAATTTAAAAAACAACACTAGAAATGCAACTAGAAACTACAAGGCCAAAAAAAAATCATTGCAAATATTAAAAGTTCCGACGAGTCGCATAAACCGCCGAAATACCGAGTCCTTCCCAACAACACACCAAAGGATGTTTTTATGAGTTACCGCTCGGTCCCTACTGACGTCGCAGCCCAAGATCCGTGCGTCCGACTTTACTTGCATAAATAAACTTCAATTAAATATGTTATCGGTTAATTGTTCTTTTGAAATATTTGTCCAAGCCTAACAGCAGTTGGAAAAGCCTCGTTCCAGTAAATTCGACAGTTGTGTCATTTCGACTACAGCCTCGACTTCCTCTGGAAAATAAGGTAGCACAGGAGTTTTGTAAACGTCATAGTGATGTCTCAGAAGGTAATCTAGTACCCTATGAGCGGAAATATGCCGGTAAATATTACTCGATAGGCATTAACTGGGCATGACGAGAGAAGGTGCATTAGATGGTGCATAGGTCCTACACCTAACATAAGGTACAATAGAGAATTGAACTATTTAATTTTTAGTTTTTTATATTTATAAAAAAAAATCATAATATTGAATAATTATTAAACATTGGAAATACCTTCTTCTACGTGAAAAAGCATATCTGTGGTACATGTCCGATTAACCGGCCAAAATAACAATCGGTCGCTGTGTATTGCCGAAGTGGCCAGTTAAGAGGAAGAATTATACTATAGACTAATTACGAAACCAGATTTCTTCTTTTTGCTTCCCTTGTGAAAGAGAAGTATTGTAATCGTAAAAAAGTCACTCTACAAAATTTTTTCAGATTTTTACGTTTCAGGGTCCCTAGGTGCCCATAAACATGTTTTTTTCAATTCCGTCTGTCTGTCTGTTTGTCTGTCTGTCGGCATACATAAAAAACTACCCGATTGACTTCAAATTTTGGCAAAAAATTAAGGGTCATATGGGGATGACCTGGTAACGTTTTGGTAAAAATCCAGTATAGGCAAACAAAATGGCGGCCTAATGAAATGTTAAAAAATTATTATTAAATAAAAACGTATCCAGTTTATCTCAAATTCTACGCAAACATCAAGTATTATGTTGGAATCAACTGATACACTTTTGGTACGAATCCAAGGCGGAACATTTGTAATCGTGAATAAAATCACCCTCTCACGTTTTACATATCTGCACGTTTTAGCATCCCCATTCCGTGTGTCCGTCTGTCGGTCTGTCAATTCGCGGCATAGCTTAAAAACTGATTACCAGATTGACTTCAAATTTTAGTCAAAAATTGAAGGTCATATGGAGATAATATTTTGGTAAAAATCCAATATGGCGGGGGAACAATATTAAAAAAGTATTACTAAAAAAACTAATTATCAAATTTATGGCGAAACAAAATAGCGGCCAAATAATTTTTTTTAAAAATCAAAGTAAGGGATAAACTGGTACGAATTTAACATAACGTAACAAAATGGCCGTATGTGTCAATGTAAAAACTACTTATTGAGTTTATGAACAAAATGGCGCCTAGTAAAAATGATTAAAAATACATTTACAACCACATTCACTAAAGAGGTTTAAATTTAGACCAGGTCTAACTTGATAGTTATAGGTTTAAGATGACATTTTTTACAATTGAATAAATATTTTTTCTAAATGTCACAATTATAAAATGACAGTGACATAAGCGAAACGTAACTGGCGAACTAAGAGTTTTAAGTACCGTGGCAACTAGACCTGCTCTAACTCTTAAACCGTTTTAGCGAATACGGGGGTATATGTAAAACATATGCACTGTGACTATATACAGAACTACATTGGGTCACACTTCACTATTCCTAACAAATGGAAAAAAATTGTAACGCAGGAAGTTCCAGGTAAAGGGAATTTACCGTGTTTTTTATCATACTTATACGATGTTTTAGACATATTTTTATTTTTGAAAAGCCTCAAGTCTTATTGAGGATCTGCATTTTTTATATTACATTCCGATTTAAGTGAGCATGCAAATAGTATTACGGACATCGAGTTTTACTGTGAGGGTTTAAAAAATATATAGTAAACTGAGCTTACATTGTTTAAACATGTCTAATGCAGGAGTCAGTTCTTTCATACACTTTTAAATTCACCAGTCTGTCAAAACATTTAAAGTTCTGCACCCTTTTTGAAGTGAATAAGTAGCAGATAAAGCTGCTTTAAGAAAACTTACCCGACTAAACGCAAAGCTTTTCTCGTCAAAGGAACTGAAAATTAGTTTCCTTTGTCATTTTCGTACCCCACTTAGATTTCAGTTTGCGCCACAATATTTAGAAGATTTCCAAGGCATTCTTGCCTAAATTTAGTTACAAACATTTCATCAAATAGAAAAAGATTCTTTTGTAGTGTGTTTATTCTAATGTTTTGTAACTTAAGTTAAAATAAGAAAAAATACTATTAGCACAATATAATTATCCATCTCAACATTATGCTAAACTGTCTACGACAGTTCTCGATGCATGACACCAAGGAAGATGTATATCTTTGCAGAATTAAGGGTACCAAAAAATGTATATGAAATAGTACGTAAAATAAGACAGACGTTTTATTTAATCGTAAATCCATTAGGCTTAACTTGTTGAAAAGACGTTGTTCAAATTTAAGTAGCCGAAACAAATATTTATTCGTATAGAATAGTACAATTAACAATATTATAAAATATAGACTAAAAACGCTATTCGGGACATTTAACTTTTAGCATCATATTCAATGTGCTCTATTTTTGTAACGAGAAAAGGATATTAAGTTTATTTTTCAACAATTCGTCTGTGCCCAAAATTTATAGAAACAATTTTTATTTTTTATCTGTTATACTATTACAGTAAAATTGCAAAATAAAATTTGGCGGAATTTCCGAAAATTTTCTCGAAATATCGCAATCTAAAACATAATTTTTATTTTGTTTACATTAGCAACCTGTAGCTTTTTTACAGTCTACCTAACACACAACTTTTAAAATAAAGGTTGATTGATTCCTCATTTTTTGAGTGTTTCAAGCCCGCAGTATGCATGAATTATATAGGGTATCCAATAATTAATTTTAGATTAGTTAGTGCCATTGGAAAACTAAAATTTATTCCAGTACATTTCAACTTCCAGTAGACTACCCACCAATTTAAATTTGTATGTATTTGTTTCATGTTTTAGTAAAATAAAATGATTTAAAGGTATATTTTCTCTCTAGCTATATAAATAAGAAAATGAGGGTCTTTCTATTGGAGCCAAAAATGTCACTACATAATTTTATGAAATTAACTTTTAAAGATTTTTCCCAAAAATTGCTTGTTACGTCAAACCATTTTTTTTAGTGTAACATATACATCCCTATTTTATACTTAGATTTACATACCGTACTTTGTAGACAATATTATACAGGGTGTTTTAAAAGTTATAGATCCATTTGTCAAACATTTTAGTAGGTATTCTACAGAGTGTAAATTAATTCATTGTAAAAACTTTGATATGTGACTTTTAAATTTTTGTCTCTAGTTACACAACTAAAAAATGTTTCTATTGAAGACAAAAATGTCAATACATAATTTTCTGAACTGGCCCAGCATGTTTTAACTTTCGCAAAATTAACTTTTAAACATTCATTTTATGAATACATATTATGTTTTACTAAATTTACCCTGTAATAATAGTTTTTAACGTACAGTTTGTCCCAAAAATTAACAATAGTCCAAAACATTTTTGGGTCCAAAAATGTCAATTCATAATTTTCTTAACTCACTCATCATGCTTTAAAATTTGCAAAATTAACTTTTAAAGATTTCTTTTAAATGAATACGTATGCTATTCCAGCCATTTTTAAAAAATATGCCCTATGTATATTTCCTAACCTAAGATTACATATTGACTTTTGCAGTTTATGAAAATATATTTTTTTAATATACAGGATGTTTTGACAGATATAGCTGCGTTACAGAGGGTACATTAATTGATGTCTGTATGGATGAATACTGTCTATCAAAACAAAATTATTTCCAAATTTTTGAGCAAAGGGAACACTAATTTCATTTACACACAAGTTTCTATATTTCTCTGGGTTCATAATTTCCCCTACTAAAAGTGCCAAATAAGTATTTCCTTTCGCCATAACACAACCCTATATAGTTACACCAACCCCTCCACATACAATTCTTGCTTTCATGTTCTCGTCTAGATATCATTAATTTCTTCCCCTCCATACTAAGATTTGTCCATCACAGGAATACAAATTGAATTAACATTTAGCAGTAAACAAACTCCTATTCTCTCGGTGCGGAGGTAATAAAGAAGGGCATGAGGCTCTTTGAATGTAAGTCGTATTTATGCAGTCTTCTGCAGAGAGTTGATGTAGAAATTACTACACATATAGCTCCCCATAATCCACGATTGATTTGCGCGGCGTTAACTATCTGGCAACACACGATCCTAAATCCCATACGACCCATCTCAACCACAACACTTTAGAGTATTTTAATACTCTCGGAAGTTTGTTGCATGCTACCGCGCTGTTTAATTAGTTTTATAGCTCAAAACTCTGATGCAAAATATGCAAGAAATAAAAGGCTAAGAAATTACAGAACAGAATTAGGAATTTGACTTTGAAAGGGTCAATGACGTCATAGCAAACAGTTCGAAGAGGATGAATAGGTCTCAATGTAGAAAAAAATTTACTAAATTTGATTTAAAAATTTCTAGACATGAACGAAGTTAAAGTCAAAAGGATTTATTACCAAAAGATTATATATATTTTATACTCTAAGAATAATTGCTACTTGGTAAAAGGTACTGCTTCGCGATTAAGAAACCGATAGAGCAGCGGCATTGAAATACCTCAACGTGAAGCCGTCGTAAAATACTACAAACAACAACATCCACATAGAGTGTGGGAAAAAACAGCTTAAGGAAAATGAAAGCATATTCCATGTATAGCATAGAGGTGGGTCAGGTGCAGGGGTAGGGGAGACAATAATCTAAATAGCTCAATTCACATATTTTTATAATTGTTAAGTGACCAGGAAATATCAGTCTAGTATTGCATCAATTAAATTTCAATCTGCGCCTCAAGAAGACCTTTCTAGACTCATGAATAAAACTTTTACTTGTTCTATGCTGAGGTACTTTAAAAATGGCGGCAATACGAGTATAGCAAAGATGCGCAAAAGTTGCGAATAATTTATTTAAAAAGGACGGCATACCTGATTGAATAATTTTATAACTAAAAGTGTACATATGCAATTTTATACAGCTATTTCATACCTTCTGTATAACCTAGAAAATTAAGGCATCGGAATACATAATATATCCGTAATCGAGCAATGAAAGGATAAGAATATGGCAAAGATAATATTTTATTTTACTACTAAGGACATTTTTGTATTTATATAAATTTCTTAGGCGCATGTAAGAGATATTTAATTTATTTTTGATATGAGCCTCAAAGCGAAAGCTAGAATCTAAAGTTAATCCCAATATCTTGATCTCATTTACAACCGGAATTACTTCCCCATTAATCTCAATATTAATATTCGCAGACATATATCTTAAAATATTCGAATTTCCAACGTAAAAAAATTTGTTTGACTTGACTTGACTTTGACTACGGTACACCGGTTTTGTTTTTAATTCAAGATATATGATGGATTGTTTGGAAATATTATTGTTTTTCATTAAGACTGAGTGAAATCTATTTTCAAGGTAAGATGTAAAAAATGAAATTGTGCACTCTGAGCAACCAAAATATGTTAACTTGGCAAGAAGTATAGTATGATTTATTTTACCGAACGCATTGCTGAAATCTAGCACAGCCATGCACGTACACTGTTTTCCCTCCTCATTATACCTTACATTATTTAACTTATTTACGAGACTTGTAATTTTGCTATGGTTTTTTAGAAACCCGGATTGCGAGTCTGGAATTATATCTAATGAATTGACAAAATTATAAAGCTGTTCGTATATAGGCCTTAAATCTTTCGGTTCCCTTCGGGTTATTAATTTTTGGGATAGGTCTGGTACTAGCCTTTTTCCAAACGTCAGGATATGTACTTGTTAGGAAGGACGTATTTAAAATATTAACTAAAGGCTTTATATAATGCGGTAGACAAAGTTTAACATAGTTAATAGAAACTCCGTGAGCCCGAATAACATTTGTTTGGATACTATTAATAAGGGGGTACATTTCTTCTTCATTAAGGAAAGTTAGGTTTAGCTCAGCATCAATATTATTCCATTTGTTTTTCAAACGAAAATTAAGTTTAGTTTGCGATATATTGTTAGTTTGATTGACCCCTTCAGAAAAATGATTATTTAAAATTTCAGGGCCGTTAAAGGTGACTGACAAATCAAGCTTTTTAATTTTAGTTAGACGCAGTTTATTAGTAATTTTATAAAAATTTATATTTTTTGTATGTATTGTTGAGTATTAAAATATGATATTTTTTCTCGCAGAATGGCATGTTTTGTATAGCTTTTTAGCTGTCTATAATAATTAACTGGTTATTTCTTATAATATCATCCATTAAGATAAACAAGAAATAATATACGCCCCATTCCTCGCCGTTACCCAACGCCGTGCCAACAAAAAAAAATTATTTAACCATACTTGAGAAAACAATAAATATATACATGTATACCCACGAGCTGACGAGTCAGAGATATATGATTCAATAGCAAACAACTAATAATGAGTGGACCAATATAAATTTAAAATTATAGACATTTATTATGTTTAACAAAAAGAAAAGAAATATTAACATATTTTAAAATAAGTATCTGTCAATATTTGAACATATAATGGAAATATTTCTCAATACTACCCAATTAGAAACAAACTTGGTAGCTTTCAAATTAATCCTGTTCATGTTATCTTCTGTCTGTTTATGTTACTTTAATTAAGTTAATTGATTTTGATATCAAACATCCAAGGCAATAGGATTGTTGCAACTCTGCCAAAACATTCTATAGTTGCATAGCAGTTACCTTATTAGTAAACTATCTAGATATTGGTTAGTAATACGTAGCGACAAAGAGCTTCTCAACAATATAAACTCTATCAGAATAAACATTTTCTATCTCTTTAGATGTTTTCTTAATTAAAATGTTTAACAATCTATAAAAAATATTAAGAAAACCTCTTTATTATTTAAAAAAGTGTATTTAAGTTTCATGTTATAAAAAAGCGGCCGTTTTCTCAATTTTGCATTTGATACTTGTGCATTATATTGTTCTGCTTTTTCGTAGCAGTCATTTATTACCGTTGTGATTTTTTGTTTTAAACTTATCATGAAATAGTTACATAGAGTGAAGATATCTAAAATGGTATAGCAATCAAAAGAATGACAAAGGCGATGCCACCAAATTGAAGCTCTACCTAATTAAATTTTTATATAATGACTTAATTCTGTAATGATAAAAAATGCAGGTAGATATTATCCTGTATATTTTCACTATACCTAAACAAAATATTTGCTGCCATTAATTACCTGCATGGATTTGTTATTAATTAAGAAGTTTTTGAAAAAAAGAACCCCGTGAATATGTTTTAATTCAATCACTATTTGAAAATTTTTAGCGTTAAATGATGCAGTCCTTAAAAAAAACTGGCATCAGTGCTTCTATATTCATTTGGAAAAAACTCCTCTTAAAACGTATAAATAATTTTTTGTTTTAAATATACCATTCCTAATTAACAAAACACAATTAGTTAAGTTATATGCAATTTAAGGGTCATACTTGAAATGATACAAAACTCAAAGTAACAAAATCAAAAGAGAAAACAAATTTTGGGACTTGAAATACACTTGCTTATATGGTCAATCCCCCCTCATTACCAATAACAGCTTGAAGCCTTCTGGGCATTGATTCAACTAACTTTCTAGTATACTCCGGGGAAATTGCATTACATGCTTCAGTAATTCTTACTTTTAATTGATTTTTGTTTGGTACTGGGATACCATTTACATTATTTTTTAACGTCAATCATAAATTTTCAATTACATTCAAGTCTGATTACTGGGCAGGCATTGTCGTGATAAAACCGATAGTTATTATCAATATCTAGTTTTTTGAGTACTAGCTGCGAGATACTGCCTTAAGATATGCAAATACACATATTGGTGAAACTTACCTTATCTACCCCTGCAGACGACATACAGCCCCATAACATCACTCCCCCTCCACCGTACTTTACCGTAGTTTTCATATTTTCATCGTTTATTTTTTTTATATATTTATAATTATATTTCTTTCATATACAGTGTGTCCCAGATTCGCTTCTCTATATAGGGATCTCGGCTCCTATTATACCTACAGCAAAGGTTAAATGGGGAAAGTTTTAGAGGAAACTTATTTCATTCGATATCTGGCTTCAGATTTACGATCGATCAATAAGTTTGGGAAATACCGGCGAAAAACCGGAAATGGCGGATTTCGCTTTTCTCCAGTATATCCAGAACGGTAAATTTGACAGCTGTCAAAATGTGACATTATTGGGACACATTTTTAAGACAAATAAGATGTCGTATACGACACGTCTTCATTGTTTTTTGTAAACCCGCAACCCGCCTCAACTTTCATTTTTCTTATGACTGCCATATTGGATTTTTCGATTTTTGGAAAGAGCCTAAAATTTCCAGTCTAGTGATATCTCACAAGTGCATTAAAGATTTTAGTGTCATCAAAATATCGCACTTTGTAAATTAGGTTTCAATGTTTTTAAAGGAGGCCATGATTTATTTGTCACAAGATTACATTAATAAGTAAGTAATGTATTGAACGCATTGAATTTTCAATACAACATGAACGTAAATAACGACTTAAAAATCTAAATGAGCTTTAACTACTTTGTAAGTGGGTAACATTAATTTATAAATCTGCAAAATGTCGTCCATTTGCATCGAGACATTTTTGACAATTGGTGACTGTTTTTCGTACAACCCTGGTAAGTGTATTTCGGTTAATATTTCTAAATGTGTCCAAAACTCTTTGTCTCAGGATTTCTATGGTCACGGGGGGATTAAATTCATAGATTTCATTCTTCGTGTGACCCCAGAAGTAGAAATCCAAGGGCGACAGGTCAGGGGATCTAGGAGGCCAAGATATTGGACCATTTAAAGAAATTATTCTTTCGTCAAACTGCTCTTTTAAGAAGTTCCTGACTGGAATGGTATTGTGAGCCGCACATCCGTTTTGTTGAAACCAAGTTCTTCTTAATTCATCTTCCGTTAGAATAGCTCGTAAGGCTGGTACAACCTGGTTTCGCAAAAGCTCTAGGTACCTCTGCCCGTTTAGGTTGTAGTCAAACAAAAATGGTCCAATAAGTCGATTTCCTGAAATGATTAATAATTTATAAATAGGTGCCCAACAGTCAAGGGCGGCAGGGTCGGCCGGGTGGTACTAAAAACTATAAATTATAAAGGGAAAATTATATTTATTAAAAAGTAGATATTTTCTTTCCAAAAATACTAATCGAAACATCTCGTAATGAATGAGCTTGTATATAGTTGAAACCTATTCAGCTTTATTATGAAAAATAAAAACATATTTGGTTAGCGGGAAGTAATAGCCGTAATAATAATTTTGTTAGTATTGCATATTAATTTCGGAAATACTAAATCAATTTATTTCAGTGATATAATAATCCTAAAGAAGTACACCGTGCCCTAATAAAACATAAAATATCAAAAGAACAAACCCCTTGCGCTTTAAAATTTAAATTATTCGGAAATACAGCTGTAGGCATTTCTATAAATCATAATGAAAATCGAAAAATAATTCGACATTTGATTAATATGGTATTTTTTTCATAACGCAAAAACTAGGCTTCCCGGGTAATAATAAATCATTAAATTCAGACAATCAAAATAATTTTAGAGAATTAGCTAAATCTGCAGAAAATTTAGATAAAGTGTTAATAAATTTATAGAACCCAATTCTATTTTTATAGGTTCTTCGAAACTACAATACAAAATGATTGAATAAAAATGTAATACAATATCAAAAAGTAAGTTGACTGACTAGAGTAGAACGTTTTACTTTTTTTTTATTAGATTATACTCTTTTAGTATCATTAAAGAACTAAACGAAAAAAAAAAAGATTATTATTTGCCCATCATTTGGAGCCTATTTGAAAAAGATTGATTAGATTAACTTACCAATGATCCCACACCAAACGTTACTTCCAAATCAGAGCTGTAGACGTCTCTCTGCCACTTCGTGAGGATTTTGCACAGCCCAATGATGACGGTTGTTCGTATTAAAATAATAATGATAAATTCGTGAACCTGCTCTCATCGGACCACAAGACATGATTTACAAAATCAGGATTTTCATATACATCTCCTAGTATACCACTCACAGAACTGTAGTAGTCTTAAAAATCAGTTTCCTTAAATTCTTGTACTATTATGGGTTTGTATGGATGGAACTTATTCTTTTTTAAAACTCTCTGTACTGTTGATTTTGGCACATTAGTTTCCTGTTCTACAATTCTTACCGATGCACTAGAGTTTTCGTTGATAGCTTGTAAAATATTTCTGTCTCGATTTTCATTGTTATTATTATATCCGCTTCTTGATTATTCGAAGGCACCATGGTTAATTAAATTAACTACGATTTTCCTGAATTGGGTTTTTGAGGCTGCTGTCGTTCGGGGTACATCTCCATCTACTCTTTTTGAGGCTGCTGTCGTTCGGGGTACACAGCTTTGATAATTTCAACTATTTAACTTAAGTAAAAGTCAAAATCCAATTTTGTTACAGATAAATTATGGCCTCCTTAGAAAAGCATTGAGAGCTAACATTACTTTAATATCATGGCCTCCTTAGAAAAAACTGAAACCTAACTTTACAAAGTGTAATATTTCGCGGATACAAATCCACAAATGTCCGTTTTGCTCCTGTTGGTGACTTTGGTGTGGTTTTTGTTGTATTAAGTTTTGCAGCTAGTTGTACTCGTCTCTCAACTAGTTGACTATCTTGAATGCACTTGTGACATAGTCACTAGACTAAAATTTTAGGCTCTTTCCAAAAATTGAAAAATCTAATATGGCGGCGATAAGAAAAATGAAAGTTGAGGCGGGTTGTGGGTTAACAAAAAACAAAGAAGACGTGTCGTATACGCCATCTTATTTGTCTTAAAAATAATAATGTAAAATATATATCAAATTTACCGTTCTGGATATACTGAAAAACGAAATCCGCCATTTTCGGTTTTTTGCTGTAGGTAATAAATAAGGAGCCGAGATCCCTGTATAGAGAAGCGAATCAGGGACACACTGTACTGTATTTCGACGACCCATCTTTAAACAATTTCATTTTACTGAACGAAAAACTGCTTTAAAATGACAAACTAGACAAAAAACTATTGAAGTAAGAAACCAAAGCAACGCCGCTTTCGTAAATTTCAAAGTAATAAGTTTTGCATCATTTAAGCTGTGGCGTTAAAATTGCCTTTTTGGTATTGGTAAAAACAAAACTTTAAATATATTGTTTATTGTTAAATCAGTAAGGCATATTTAAAACAAAAAATGAATTTAGACGTTTTTAGAGGGGCCGTATTAATTTAATTACAATATGTCGTTTTTTCCAAATAAATATAGAAGCACTGAGACCAGCCAGTTATTTTTTTATAGCGAGTGCATCATTTAAGCTGTGAGTCACTGAGTCTGGCGAGGCCTCAAATAGTTCGGCAATTTCTATTAGTTCTCATTTTAACAAATTAATTTTTAATCCTCTCTATGTCAAATTTTGTGTTTTTCTTTTGTTCATTGATATTAATTTAACATTAATTCCCCTTGGCATGCTGCGATACTTTCTTTTGGTTAAAACTATCAGTTCATTCATGGCCCGCTATAAAATTTTACAAAATTTAAGAATATTTACTTGGTTCCCACGTTCAAAGAAGAATATCTAGAAATTTTACGTACAAATCATAACGAACCTAACTTTACAGACATGTATAGGAGCACTATACCTTTTTGAAATGATCAGGTTTTAAAGATGACATTGCTAAACAAATACATAAAGCGCTCCATTTTTAGAATTACTTATTTGAAAAGAAAAATCTGCCAATCTCACATTTTTTTTTTTGAGCCAAAATAAACTTGTAATGTGGTATTTACCAAAATTTTGTCCCGATAAGTTATGTAGTTCTTAAAATATCGCTCCCCAAATAGTTTAATGTTTTCGTCAATTTATTAAATCGTAAATATTTCAAAAACCGTTAGAGAAAATGATAGTTTTGTTTTACAAAAAAATGTTTTGAAGTAAACATAAATCGGAATTCATAAATAACAAAGTTGATCCCATTTACAGCTCAATCGGATGTTGCCTCGATAGTTTAGTTGAACTTATATTTTTTTTATTTACTGCTAATGTAATATCGAGATTCGAACACTCTCTACATATAGTAAACCGGGTGCGTCCAAGTGTCTTTTCGATAGCGACTATATGAAGTTTGAAAAAAAAATAGAAAAGAAAAGAAATAAAAAAATTGACAATCTACAGGGTACAAAAAATGATACTAAATATTATTTTATTTTTTCTAAATGGGACACCTTTTATATGTTTCAAGGGGTAGAAAATCATTGAGATCTATGGAGTTAACGTACGAAAACAAAATTTATACCATAAACACTTCGGGGTACCCCGTACATATACTACGCATTGTGATATACTTTTTGCATTTTCTAAGCGTGTGATAGCGCTAACTTGACTAAATCCGCTAAGTTATATGTGAAATATTTCGATTTGTTTTAATGAAACACCCTATATTCTTTTACCTGATTGAGTTAACCTTAAACTATAGTGTCCATAATTGGCCAAATTCAACGGGCTTTAGCGGTCGTCCCACAAAAAATTCCTTTTTCTACTATATAATACTTCTTACGGCGTTAATCTTCTTCTACTTTAGATTTAGTTACTCTTGGGTTATGAGTTTTGCCACAGGTGGCTATATGCTACTCCGCGGTAATAGAGTATCAAGTCCGCAAAGATTTCGGATGTTCTCTTGGAATCCACAAATGTCCGTTTTGCTCCTGTTGGTGACTTTGGTGTGGTTTTTGTTGTATTAAGTTTTGCAGCTAGTTGTACTCGTCTCTCAACTAGTTGACTATACTGATGAAGACCCTAAGTCAGGAACACGTGTCTATAATTGGCCAAATTTCAATGTGCTTTAGCGATCGTCCCAAAAAAATTCTTTTTTATATATATTTAGGGTGTTTTGTTTCTTGGCTTTTGGTCAGTAAAAATCCAGAGTCTAAATAATCACTGTTTTTATTGTGACATCTGACGTTTCGACAAACATGTCTTCTTCAGAGCTAAAAATATTTTCAAATACAGAACAACGGGATCTTTTTGAATATTTTCAATTCAAATTCAAATTCAAAACTTTTTATTTGCCTTATAAGACATACAAACAATTGAAATACAGAATATTAGAAATAAATTGAAATACAAAATAATGGATTGTAAAAATTTAACAAAATATTAGAATATAAAAAATTAAATGTCATGTTTATAGGCAAACAGGGTCTGCATAGCGATTTTAATAACCGTTGCACAGACTCAGACGCTTTCCGAGTCAGTGTAATGCAGCCCTTAGAAAATTGAAAAATATCAACGAGATTAATAATTTATAAATAATAATGAGCATTAAAACTAATCTTATTATTAAAAGTCAATATTAAGAATGAAGTGTGAGAACAAAGACAAACAACAACAATATACAGCGGACACCAGGGGGCTCAGAATGCAGGAAGCATGCGCGGGCAGACACTTGAGAGGACGTGGCTAGTATTATAGTTATTATTAGTTAAATTCTATTATTTGTTAAAAACTGGGCGAGTGCAGCAACCAAAAATATAATTAAAAAATATGTAAATATATAAAAGTCAGTATGAGTGAAGAGGTGCTTGTCAATAACTAATTAAATAAATAAGCAATAATAGTATTCATGGAATGCAAAATTCATCGGTTCAAATTAAAATTAGGTTTGCGAATGCAACAACATATTTTGTATATGTGTCTTGAAGCTGCGTAACGGAAGTTGTTTAATATTATTTGATAAATTATTCCACATCTGAACTGCGACGAAGCTGAATGATTTTTGAAATGCTGCTAACCTATGCTGTGCGATCCTAGAAGAATCTAAATATCGAGTACCGTAGTTATGCTCCTGCGTTGTGAATATAGACCTTAAATATGGAGGTTGATTGGTTGTTAATATGCGAAAAATAAATAAGAACATATGATACTCGCGCCTTCTCGCCATTGACAGGATAGAATATCTATTGAGATACGGTGTAATATGGTTTCTAAATGCTATATTATGTGCGAAACGTAGGCATGCATTTTGAAGTTTTTGTATGGAATGTTTAGTGTGAGCGCTTACTGAGTTATGATAGACGACATCGCCATAGTCAAGTAATGCTAACACTAGAGAATCACTTAATGAATATTTTGTACCACTAGGTAGATGGCGTTTAAGTTTATACAATTTTCCCAGACGCATATACGCAATACTAAGTTTCTCCTTAATATGAGCCTCAAAATTTAGTTTGTTATCGATAAAAATACCCAAATTCTTAGCTAGAGTTACAATTGGTACGGATAAATCATCTATTTTAACTTGGAAATTAGTTGACACATATTTAAAAAGATTTTTATTAGATCCAAAAAATATGACGCAAGATTTGGAGGCATTTAACTTTAAGTTATGATTTTTTGTAAACTTATTTAATTCGCTAAGATCTTCATTGAAGTTTATTTGTGAAGTAAGTAAAGTATCTATTGTAAAAGACTTGTAGAGTTGAGAATCGTTTGCGAATTGTTGCAGTTCGGAGTGTTTAATTATTCTTTCCATGTCCGCAACATACAAAGAGAACAGCAAAGGCCCTAAGATGGATCCTTGTGGTACGCCTCTTTCGAGAGGAACATAACTGGACTGTTTCTGAACCTGTCCACATTTTATGGCCACACAAGGAAATCTATTAGTTAGATAAGACTTTAAAAACCCCATTGAATTGTTAGAAAAACCAAAGTAGTGAAGCTTAGCCAGTAGCATCCTATAGTCTAGAGTATCAAATGCTTTACTGAAATCAAGCAAGCAAAGGCACGTAAACTCTTTTTTATCTCCCTTATGTCTGATTTCATTAACAAGATTACAAAGACAAGTGGTTGTGCTAAATGCCTTTCTAAAACCCCATTGACATTCCGGAATTATATCATATAAACTACAAAATGAAATTATTTGATTATAAATATGTTTTTCCAGCACTTTAGAAATTACAGACAAGATGCTGACAGGCTTTAAATCTTTTAGTTCTTTAGGGTTGGGTTTCTTAGGCAGAGGTTTAAAATGACTTTTTTCCAAAGTTTTGGATTAGATTTAATATGCAAGTATTAACAATATTCAATAACGGATTTTCACAAAAAGGCAGACATAATTTCAAATCTTTAAGTGAGAGACCATCTTCACCAATAGAATTAGTTTTTATGGAATTTATATATTTATGTAAATCAGACTTATCTAGAATTAAGTTCAGAAGTCACATTTCGATGAGTGTTTTGCTGATAAAAGGAAACCTGTTCATCGCATGTAGTATTCGATATTGTTACACTCGAAGAAGTATAAATTAAGTTTACCTACATCAGATAGACTGAGAGGCATTTCAGAATCATTTTTATGGATAAGATTTAACTTTTTGGCCGTAGAACAAAAAAAATTTCCTGATTTGATTGACAGACTTTTAAAAAATGCATTCTTTTCCCGAATTATAGCGTGTTTAGTATAATTTCGGAGCTGCCTGTAATACTGTAGGCGGCCTTGCGTTTTATTTTTAGATATTTGTTATATGCTCTCTATTAGTTTAATTAGTTTTTTGATGTTATTTTTAATCCAGGGAGTAAAAGGTTTATTGTATATTTTTTTTGTTTTTATAGGTGCATGTTTGTCTATTAAGTATTTAATTTTGGAATTAAAAATGTCTACTTTTTTGTCTATGTCATTGGTATAATAAACACTATCCCACGATAATTGTGATGCATCTCTTAAGAGTTCATCATAATTAATTTTATTATATTCTCTATACGATATATATTAAAAATTGTCCTTATTTATGTTTATACTAAAGATTGTATATACTAAACAGTGATCAGATACTGCTTGCGATATTGGTACAGAATCACTTTTTAAAACAGGGATATTTTTATTAGAAAAAATCAAATCAAGGATGCTATGGTTATTATTGAAATTATTAAAATAAGTGGGTTGTATAATATGCTGTTCTAAATTAAATGTGCCAAGAATAACTTGACATTTTTTCAATATAGGAGTGTCTCTTGAAAAATCTATATTATAGTCACCTGTAAGTAGTATATAAGGCGGGGTACTGTGACCGAGGATGGCCTGTCTGTCCAAAGATTGGGCGTGTCCAACTTCTTCGGCGACGAAGTGACACAATCCTGAAAAATTCCTGAAAATGGCCGAAGAAGAAGTGGTCGACAATGACCAGAGGCTGTTGACCAGAAGGGCCTTATTAGTGTACGGGTTCAAAAAGGCCTTTTATATTTGAAGTGTCTTTTTGGCACTCACACACACATGCACCCCTATAATTATTACTAATTTGTTTCTTATAAAAAAAAAAAAAGCCCACGCGCCCGCCTGGATTCGAACCGTCGACACCGAGATTTGTTTTTTGTCAAATTTTTAACTTCTAGACTACTACCGCCATGCAGTACGTCGTAATAAGTAAACAATTTAGATGATCTTGTTTATCTTTTAAACGAGCAATAATAGTAATAATACGCAGTTATACAGTACAACACATGTGGTAAAAAAAAAAAAATAGAATGTTTGTAGGGCTTCACGCCGCACCTCTGGTATAATTTCATGAGCCTAGCCTAGCCTCGTCGGACCGTCGAAATAAAACTCTCGATTTTTCATAAAAATTTTATTTAGCTATAACTATAAAATTCATGTATTATTATTATTATTAATAAACAAACGACCAACTGTATGTATTTAATATTTTTTATTTGTTTTTTTTCAACTTTTTGTTTGGGTTAGGGTTTACATTAGGTTGGTGGTGGTATTTAAATTGCTGAGTGTTATAATATGTTTCATGTTTAATTCTGTTCCAATATTTTCTGGTAGTAGCATCCTCTATTTCAGCGCTGTGAAATCTCCAGTTCATTTCTTCCCACTCCCATGGTGTGCGTGGTTGTGCTTGATAGAGTCGAAAACAATCAGTGGTGGAATCCGTCACTATTGCAGATTTAATGTCAAATAGTTGCTTTGCAGATGGTACAGGAGGGCAACTACTGCTACTACTACAACCACCACCAGATATCTAAAATGAAAAGTCTAAGAATCTGACATGGACTCCCTACAGTACAGATCAATTGGTTCGGTATTTAATGTAGATGGTAGACTGTGTTTTTTAATTGATGACTCACAGAAACAAAAAAAACGTTGGCAGCTGAAGCAAAATCTGGAACCATGTACATGAGTACATAGCGTAATGGGTTTAATTTTTTTGTGTGATTGAATGTTGGAGTAAAATCGTTTAGGATTATCTATGGCAGAGTACCAAATATCCTTCTTATCATCAGTCTAAAAAGAAAAAATTAATAGATAATTTTTATCACTGTTATTATTATTATTATTATATTACCATTTTTGATTGAGACTAATGAACAAGAGGCCTGCAGTCAGCTGTAGACTACTTGTGACAAGAGAAGAACAAGAATACCAGTTTACAATTAAGATATTAAGCTAATCATGAAATCCCCAAGGTAATGTGTCTGTGTAACTATAATTTACAATTCGCTTATCATCGAATGGACTTGCAGTTTTAACTTGTTTCATTGTATAAACGTTGTGTTTTTCAGACCTAATATAATTTTGAGGGACATCAATAGTAATATTGTTAAATAAACATTCGTAATAATCATCAAATGATATGCCTTTTAAAGCTGAAGATTGAACTCCCTTAGCTTTTTTGACAATTCCTATATTTGAAACCATATTTTTAAACTGATTCGCGTTTATGCTTTTGTCAGCGATGTTTTTATCAGTATCATTGTTTTTAAGCAATTTAAAACAATACATTTTAGAACGTAAACCAATAAATTCAGTCATAATATTTCCATTATTTTCGTCTTTCATTAGTCCGTAAATCTTTTTATTTTTAAGTGGAATATCATATACATTATTTTTAGGATAGTCAGATGTATCAAATAAGTGTATGTCTTCTTTAATGTGAGCATAAATATCAACATCTGAAAATTGATATATTAAACTATCTGTATCAGTGTATAATAATTTTGAGTTGGATTGAAATTTTGGTTTAATATAATTGTAATGAAAATTGAATAAAATTGTTTTCGAAATATCCAAAATTGACATTCCAATATAAATGGGTTTATTAAATTTAATATTTAATCTATTCATTTCAATAAGAATCATGTCTTTATCAAATATTTCACAACTATGAAAATTAGGTTGAGAGATATAATAATTTGCGCCAAAACGTCCTGACCATTTATTAGCCACTTTTGCGTCTCGGTATTTTCTTACATTTTCAATGGTTTTACCGTAAGGTGCATTATTCATGAGTTTAAAAAAGTTCTTCTCAAAATCATTTTTGCTACGTTTACGTAGTTCAGTATTTAAATCAATATAGGTTTTTAACCATGGAGATTGTTTAAATTTTAAACATCTATAAATATTTCCAACTTTAAGACCCAGCTGAATAGCTTGTTGTAAAGCTATATAATGAATAACATATTTTTTTTTGTCATAAAGTGTATTTAATAATTTGGGAATAAGAGTCGCAGAAGTGGGAGGGACTAAATGCTCAGGACAAAGTGCTAAATCTTTATGTAGGTCAAATAAATTTTTGGGATATTGAAGATCTAATTCAAAAATGTAACCATAATCAGAATCAGTGGGTATTTCTAAAATATTTAACTCATGATAAATATCCTCAATCCATTGAAAATCTCCAGTGGGTAGAGGATAACTCATGGCAGCTCCATATAAGTTGTTTACGTCAAAATACATAAGATAAGTAGTTGGTTCGTGAGGTTTATAATCACTGCCCAAATATTTATTATTTGCCTTACCATATCTATTAGAACACTGAGAAATACCACCTCTAATTCCTTTTTCAATAAACATAATCATATCAATGTCAGTTAATAAATCAAGCTTTACTTTAGTTATTTTTAACATGCTGTCAAATGCCAAACCAGGAGCAGTAAAATAATGTAAACTATCTAACTGGTAAGTATTTAAACAAATTTTCCGAAAATTCTCAAAAACATCGACGAGAAGTAAGACATCAGTTTTTAAATAGAGTTCAGCGTATTGTTGAAGAGTCTGAATATTAAAGGTGTCCCACACTTGGCATGCATGTTGATATTCCTCTGGTGAAATGGAGGAATTATGAATTTTGCTAAAAAATTTTTCAATCGGTGGCAAACATTTTGATTGCAACTTTTCCCAACAGTCAACATATTCATATGGAAAAACCCCTTTTCGTGTAACTAACTTAAATTGTGATTCATTTTTATAAAATCGTTTTGTAACTGTTTTCTGATCATCATTTAGATATGAAGCTAATTTATTTAAACTACTAGCCATAAATTTGAAAGAGTCTAAAAATCGAAATTGAATGTTGGAATTTTCAATATATTTTGTAAATGAAATATATTTATCTTTATTGATAGGAAGTATACTTATTTTTCCTTTTATATCAGTACAAAGGGTTTTTATTATGAAATGACTGTCGTAGCCAGAGAGATTGTGAAATATTACAGGGATAAAGGGTTTATTTTTAAAGTTTAAATTACAAGAATTGTGTGCAGGTCCCCTATAATTTCCAGTTAAGTGGCAGTGATCTTTAACTTTGAAATCAGACTCTGAAAATGGTTTCGAACAAATGTGACAAACCGTTGAGCGATAAAAAGTATTATTTTCTTCTTGGGTTAATTTATTCATGGTAATAGGATTTGAATATATAGACTTTATTTTTAAAGCAATTTTTTCAAGTTTCCTTACAAACCATGTCTGACAGTCTGTTCCAGTGTGCATTTGAAATGTAGACAGAGAGTCATCAAAAGAACATTTTAAATAAAATGCAATACTAAAAGGTTCATGTTTTTGATACTTTTTTGTTTTATTTGTTTTATTTGTATCATTATAACTTAGAAGCAAACTTTCCAAGTCTGCATAAATTACAGAAGGAACTTCCAATCTATTTGAATAATTTTTAAAGGTTAAAGTCTTATCATTTTTTGTAGGTAAAGTTATTTTAGACTTATTTACAAGTTGACATTCAGTTGAATGTTTTAATAAAATTGATTCACTTTTAAAATGATTAAAACATCTCTCACAAAACCATTTTTTATTTTGTACATTTCCAACTTGTTTGTTTAATAATCGACTTAAATTTTTAATACAGACAAAATGAAAATGGTTTAAACGACTACTACTGTTAATATTGTTTTCAGAATAGCTAATTTCCTTAGAGTTATTATTAAGGTTAATAAAATTAGTAAATTGATTTTTGTGGGAAAATTTGTTTTGGTCAAAGTTAATGGTAAAATTGTTTGTTTTTCAATGCAAAATACATTTATAGCTAACCTGTTTAGAGATTCAAATTTTGGGATATCTTTTAAAGTCATAGGAAAGGTAATTTCATTGTATTTTAAAACTTGACTGAAATGAGGATAAGACGATGTACGATAAACATTTTTGTACTGAGGTGGTGGATGCAAGGCGCAAACCACAGACCACAAAAAACAATATGAATCATTATTTTTAATATTTATTACACTCTTAGTTTTTTGAATAAATTTAGGTACTTCTACATATGTGCTGAAACCTACTGTAATTGGATTATATTTATTTATATTAACTTTTAGATACCAAATTTCACACAAAGCCCAACCACTATCTTTTTCTTGAAAGTCCTCTAATTTACATAAAATTTTATCAACAACGTTCTCTTGAAACCATTGAAAAATATTTGTATTATGGTCAATAATATTATTTTTTGTTGAAAAATGCTTTACTGATGTTTCCAGATTTTGAGGTTTTATAAATAATCCCGAAAACACAACGTTTACTTTTAACAAACAATGATTTAACTCTTTTTTAACTCTGAAAGAAAAAATCCTAAATGCTTGTCGTAAAAATTCTTTTGGTTCTTTAAATTTTAAATTTGTGATAATTCCGGACTTAATTCTACCATTAAAGCAAGAGTCTATGTCTTGCCATATTAACTGCCTTTTGGCTAAAACTTTGTTACTTTTACTTTTCATTTTAAACGTTTGCAAATAGTTTTTTAAAATACTTAGATTAGTTTCAACTTTGTTATAATTATTGACATAAACCTTATTTTTTAAAGCTTTTTTTAAAATAAAAATAGTTTTTTTAAGTAAATGAATATGGTGTCTGTATTCTTCTTTCGTTTTAAGTAGTCTACTCACCAATTCAGTTTTTTTGACTGTTTCTGTTGAATATTTATCCATTGTTGTTGTTGTTGTTGTTGGTATCTAAGTGCTGTATGCTTCTGCTGGCTACTTGACTAGTCTGAGATTTTCATTAATTCGATGATCTATTTAACTAAAATTTTCATTACAAAAAATGCTGCATATGTTTGATAAATGTTTTTTTTTTTAATGATAAGCACATGTTTGTTAACTTGAACTTGAACTTGTTTTGCTGATTTTGCTTATCTAGTTGTTGTTGTTATTCAAAATATATGATGTGTTGGAACTAGCGTGAAATCTTTAATTACAAAATATTAATAGATTTTTTTTTTGTATATTCATATATAAGCAATTAAAATGAACATGCAAAATCACCAGTCTTCGTTTGTTCTTCTTCATTACTACAAGACGTAGCAACAGCAGTAACAACTATAAGAAATGGCATCCACTCCAACCACCATAGTAGTGTATACCGAGGACAAAATTAATTTTCCTCTAAAATATGCGTCCGTTGTTATAAAACAACTTTTCCAGTAAGTTATTTTTGGTTTTGTTAATAGATATACAGTGTTAGATTATAAGTTACATATTGAATCATAATGTGCTCGCGTGTAGCAAGTGCTTTGTCTGGCTACGTGCGAACTGTATGGTTTGATCGGCTTGACGGAGTGACCAGTTCACTGCCCGATTGTTATCCGCTAGGGAAAAGTGTGTGTGTGTGAATAGATATAAGTTACATATTGAATCATAATGTGCTCGCGTGTAGCAAGTGCTTTGTCTGGCTACGTGCGAACTGTATGGTTTGATCGGCTTGACGGAGTGACCAGTTCACTGCCCGATTGTTATCCGCTAGGGAAAAGTGTGTGTGTGTGAATAGATATAAGTTACATATTGAATCATAATGTGCTCGCGTGTAGCAAGTGCTTTGTCTGGCTACGTGCGAACTGTATGGTTTGATCGGCTTGACGGAGTGACCAGTTCACTGCCCGATTGTTATCCGCTAGGGAAAAGTGTGTGTGTGTGTGTGTGTGTGTGTGTGTGTGTGTGTGTGTGTGTGTGTGTGTGTGTGTTTTGCAGTGGGTTGATGTAATTCTACTGTTGTGTATAAATTTGTAGGTATGGTGTAAAAGAAATACTGGAAAAAGGTGATAAAATTTTTATATCACTAACATACAGTCCTAAGGCTATAACCTTAAAAAGGAAGTTTGGAAATTTACCGGTTCGTTATATGAGAACAAAAATTGAAAACAATGAAGATTTCAAGATTTTAGAAAAGGTTGTTAAAAGGTATAAATTTAATTTGTTGGATGATAATACAGAAGAACAACAAAAACAACAAACACATAAAATGCTGGAATCGGGTGGAAAAAGAATGCTATTTGAAGACATCTTTAGTGATTTGGAGGAGGAGGAGGAGGAGGAGGAGCAGCAGAAGAATTTGACCCAAGCGGGACCAAGCCAAGCGGGATCAAGCTATGTAATATAAATAAAAATAAATATTTTATTACTATTATTAATATCAATTTATTTTACTAATTTTAGAAAGATTTAACATTGGGAGAGTGTTACGATTATTTCAGCTCTAAAAAGTTCTGGACTTCTAAACCTTTAATTGAAACTATTCGATATTCACACAATCTGGGAGATGAATTAAAAATTATAACGTTATTTCTAAAATCTGTACCGTTAAGATCTTTCGTAGCAGGAGGCTTTCCTAGTTTTTTGGTAGGACGGACTGACAGATTTTCTGACATAGACATTTATATCGAACTCAATCCTTTGAAAGAAGAGGTATGTTTATTAGCGTTAAATATTTTTATTGAGAAACTCATAGAAAATGATTATAGAGATATAATATATACTAATACAAGAAGAGAAGTAAATTACAAACCTTTCAAATTTTTTGATATTCGAAATATTACTTTAAAAACAAAAAAGAAAAATATGCTTATACAGTGTATATTTTTAAAAGCTAACTATATATATTTAACTTACGAAGAATTAATTATAAAGACAATAATGGAATTTGATTTCGATATATGTAAAACAGCATTATTTTTAATCAACAATACATTACATGTCATAAAAATGAATCAAATGAAAAGTATTGAAGATTGTGTAGCAAGAGTATCGCGTCGTGTTGAATATATATCAAGGTGTACTGAACATGAATTAAATGCAGATTCTTTATCTATGCTATGTCTTAGAAAAATAACAAGTGTTAAAAATAATGTACATGTATGTAATAATAAATAGTTACAATCACATATTTCGTAATTCTTCCTTATTTTTACGGTAACGAAATTCCAGAAAGTCAAAGAAGGTTTCCTTATAATTTTCTGTTGAATGCATAGCTTTAGCAACACATATGTAGGCGTGTTCTTCGGCAATACAAATAGAAAACATTCCATCATCTGCTTCTTCCCGTGCCGCGTGTTTATAAATATTCCGTCGATTTTTCATCTTTTCCTCACTTGGTAATTTGTATGTGAAATTTTTAAACACAATTTCTAATAAAGTTCTTGTTTCTTCAATGGAAGACGTCACAGGTATGAATTTTATGCCACTATTCACCCATCCTCGATTTATATATAAACATAAAATAAACTTATTTACACCAGGTGGAATTAACGCTCTTGCTTTTTCAATACACAGTGTAGTCGGTCCATACGTCAGCAACCATTTTTCATCGTTGTTAGTTTTTCTTTTAGAATTTTGTTTAAAACTAGAGTTGGCTGAAATAGACTCCATAAATAGAACTTGTAATACCACTCAGTCCACGAACGAAATGTGAACTAATTTTTTTTTTTTTTACTTTGAATGAGCTGCAGGTATTTATATTAAATTTAATCACTCCCACTTTCAGCATTTTAACTATTTGAGAAAAAAAAAAAAAATGGTTTATTTAATATACAGTTTTATTTACAAAATTGTTTACAAGGTTTTACTGTGTAGCAAATTCCAGTAGTAGTATATAAAAAATACATTTTCTAACGCACAATTTAAGTCGTTATTTACATGTTTATTACAGTGATTAGATTTTAACATTTTCTTTAAATTTTCCAAAGAAGGACAGTTGTTTTCCTCTAAATCAATTACATGGTAATTCTCTTCCAACAGCTTGATTAACCACTCTTTCTTTTGACCTCCCTTTACGGCGATTATGACATTTGCTCCATCAACAGTGTCAACACCATAAGATGTATTGATAAAATTCTTGATAAAATCTGTCAAGTTTTCATAGTTTATAATAATACTTCCGACACCACCACAACGATCACTAAACCATTCCAAACCATGTATATTTCGAGTTAACCAATTCATGTGGTTTTCAATCTTGTACTTAAATAGATTTAGATCAAATTGAAATTTAACCATTGCGTGCTTGTAGTTACCACTTGAAGTATCCAGAATTGCAATTTCTTTACAAAAAAAACTAGTGTTTCCATATTGAAATCCTTGAACATCCAAAACGTACATTTTTTTTTTCTACTAAAGAACTTTTACTGTGCTAGTTAGAGGATTATATTTAACTAGTCTATCGTGTAGAATAAGACAATAGGCTGTAGTATTGGCAGACACTGCTTTACTTGTTTCAAACTCTATGCGAACATCTACGGCCCCTCCTTTCAGCACGTCTTCACCTTGTCGAGAACAATCGACGACTACCAGTGGAGCTTTACCTTTAAAACTTGCAGGTTCATAACATGGATCGCTGTGACGTTTGTAATAATACAATCTTTGGAACTGTGCATACATATCGTAAAGAATGGCAAATTTGTTGGTGTCATAGTCCACGTTTAAGTTATCGTATGGAAATACTTCTGAATTTAGGTAAACCTTTAGGTTTGTTAAACCACAGTGGTTAAAATGACTGCTGTTTTTAGCAATTTTTCCTTTCACATCGGTTTGAAACCCTATTATTATGAAACGAGGTTTCTCCAGCTGATTTGATGATTTGACTGCCCAACTGTGATTTTTACTCTGTTGCAGCTGAGGGTATTCATGTAATTCCCAGCTTCTAAAAGCAATATTCAAATCTCTGTTACTTTCAAATTGTCTTAACAGACGTAACTTCTGGCTATCACTCACGGTGACGTGTGGTATTTTCCACAACACCTTACTAAGTGCAATTTTATAAGTTTCCTTTCTATCGGCCAACTGACATATTGCATTCAAATCATTGTTGCTTCTAATAAGCACTAATTCTTGTCGAATATTCATGATAATTTTATTAAAGTCTTCTGCATAGCCCATTATAAGTTTTAAGGGAATGCATACACTAAAGTTTCCTTTGTCATCTAATAGACTTGGATGGTTTTCAGTGTTCCATCCTGCATTTTGTAAATTAGAACTTTCACTTCGCGTAAGCGATACATAACCTTTAATAGTTGAGGTTATTCCAGGATTCCTTACTCGATCTATGCATACTCCTCCCAATTCGTAACGGATCTCTTCGAAAAGGTACATAAGACCATTGTTGGTAAACTTTATGTTGTCACTAAATGTACCATCCTCTTTTGTCAGTTTGCCTTCAATGTATAGAAAGCTTTGACTAGGTAAGGTATAGAGATCTTGGGTTTGAATAGGTATCCTAATTTCATCGTTGTTGTTCAAAGTCGTAGCAGAGTACGGTTGATGTGTATGATATTGGTAACTAACTATTGAATCATCACTTATTACGTTGTCTCCTACTTTTAGAATATTGGAACTCATTTCTTTGACTATAGGCACAATTCCAGTTGAATATTAAAAAAAAGTGTCGAAGATTTGCACTAAGAAGTAACTTAAAACTACACCAATATCTCCTTATTTTTCCTATTATTATTATTATTATAATTATTATTATTATTTAGTTTAAATCCTAAGGAAATTAAAAAAGCTCTATTTTCAGATGTTAACTGATGTTCACGTAGTCTTGGACTGTTGATTATTCCAGTGGACGACTTGTTTTTATGGTACTTAATGGGTAACCCTAATGCATTATCTTCATAAAGAAAAACCATGCTCTTATACCTGCTTTAGATGTAGTCTTACTGTTATCAGTTCTTTTCGGAAATTGACCAATTTTCCGTCCTGATCGGTTATTTTAAGCAATATTTCATCCACATAGCGCGTGTTTATTGGTAAATATATAACGTTTGAGGGTTTTTCAACAATCTTAAAACCGGGCGCCACCTCGGGATAAAACATGTGAACTATGTGAACCAGATTACCGTTATTGTAGGCATTTGTAACTAAATTACAGTCTACAGCAATGGAGTTGACCTTAAATATATCTACTGGGTTTTCGGATATATGCAATTTGTCTGCTTCCAATACTTTATTTTTGAACCCCAACAAACTTCCAATTGAGTTGTCTTTTGAAAAGTCTATTGACCTATTGCATTTTATTTCACACTGTAGTGTATTATGGTTTGCTTGCAATCGCAGTACAATTGGATCACCTTCTTTTTCCAAATTTAACGCCCTAAACAAGTAGTTCTGGATATCCTGTATTTCATAAGAGCCTTCAGGTAGTTCTATTTTTTTATTTTTACCATAGTGAAATACATTGTTTGATTTATCCACATTTGGAATTGAATTGTAACTTTCGAAATTTATTAAACCTAAAACGTACTCGTCACTTTCACTCAATATAATTGGTGGGTAAATCTTTGCAGAAATTGTTGATTCTTTCCCCGATAAGGTAAATGTATATGACATTATAACTAAAAGAGAGAGAAACGATCACTACAAATCTATTAAAATAAATGAAACAAACCAGATAATGTTAATCTATTTATTCATTGTTCCATATGAGATAAAAAATTCAAACATAAATGGCCACAGTTGTAAGAATTGTAGGACTGAAACTGAGAATGATTATAAAATATATTACAAGTACCATTAGAATTAAAATATCTTAAAAGCTCTACGGGTGGGTGTAAATTACCAAAACTGTCAAAGTAAATAATATTTTTTCCATATTTTCGATATGCAGTCCAATGAGTGCCAGGTCCGTAGGAGTTGTCCAAATTAACTATAGCCGATTCATTTCTATAAATTTTTTTGGGGAGTTTATCTTTCATAAAAGTTCCACGAAAATAGGGTATTTTCAATTTTTTTGCATAGAAATCAAGTTCCAAGTTGTTTAGGGCGTGTGCTGGTAATGTTAGCTTATTTGACGTTTTGGACCTAAGTTGGGAAAAAAAAGTCCATATCCAGTTTTAAAGGGTTTCAAGTAGAGTCCCTTGCCAAGTGCAACTGCTTCCATAGTTCTATTGTGTCGTTTATTTTCTTCCAATTGACGTTTCGCTGCTTGTGCATCATTGATAGTTTTTGCTATGGCTGAAGCTCCACCGCTTAATGCTCCCAAGGCACTCAAACCGGCAAAAATCGGTATTAGTGGTAACACACCTCCTGTCTTGGGAATTCTAATTATTCTCGAGGATGGTGGTTTGATCCTTCGTTTTTCACCCTTAACTGTTTGAACTGCAATCTTTAAAGCGTCATCGATAGTACGAGGTTGATTTTTTAAAACATTATTTTTAATTTTTTTAGTTAACTGTGGAAAGTTTATACGTTTCTTTCCTTGTCTTCTGCTTCTCTGCATCTTTTTGTGTTGTATTTTTTGTTGTCTTTTCATCACTTTGGAGGATCTTTTCTTTCGGTTACGTTGCTTATTCTTTGAGGACATTGTTACTTTAATAGTGCTCGGTATTAACTAATTTGAAAACTAAAAATCTTAAATATTTATACGGTATCTAGCCTTTAAATCTTTTCTTCGGTTCAAAAACAATATTGTTGTCCTCAGAATCACTTCGTTTACGTTTTTGCAATTTTTGTGAAATTAAATCGTTGTCGTTGATTTCTAACTTCGGTTTTTTTGTATTGTTATCATAGTCAATATCAGACGAAATATCTGCTTTACGCTTGTTAAACGTTTGGATATCCATTTTCATTTCATTTTCGAAAAGTTTTTTTTTATTGCTGCTGCTGCTGCTGGGTCGGCTACTTTTAACAGTTTTTATGTTACGATTTAACATTTTTTCTTTCATTTTCTTTTCATGATAATTGTCAATGTGTTCACTATCACTTGATTCCTCTTCAAAATTTTTAACGATTTTCTTTTTATTTTTTGTGGGACTAAGGGGAGAATTCTTTCTAACTCGCTGCTGCTGCTGCTTTTGTTGAGCTTTACTCTTGTAAGAATTCACTTCTTCAAGCAAGGCTTCAATCTTTTTTAAATAATTTTCCATACTTTTTGCACTTTGTGCCATGACAGTTGAACCTTTACGTAGAACGTTACAAGTTTGTTTCACACACTGATTATTTTTAGAACTCTCTTTCCTTTTTATACCCATACCTAGTTTTAGTTTAGCTTGCATGGCTGTTGATACACCTAATGCAGCTAGTTTTTCGCTCCAACCAGCCTCTGATGATGAACTGATTCTGCTCAAAGCACTTTTAAGAAGAATCTTATCAGCCTGATGACGATTACTTAAATCCTTGTTATTTGAATAGGCAATATCATGTTGCTTACATGCTGCATCCAAGGGATTAATTCCTTTATCACCACGTGCTAAACGTTTCTGCAGCTTGGTACCCGGTCCACAGAACTGGTAGCCAGGTATGTGCATCTCGAATGGTAGTTTATTTATTACAGTATTTAGCAGACCATTTCCGGTTTTTTTTGTTTCACTTTGATTTGTATAATATCTCATGATTGTAAGACGTAACAAAACATACTAACTATAAATTGTTATGTTGTCGTCTATTATTGTTATTCATATTTTATTCTTTTTCATGTCAAGATTTGTTTTTTAACGCTATGAAGAAAGTTGTGAAACAAAAAACAACTTTAAACATTCAAAATCACGACGAAGTTAAAAGAGGAAGTATCAAACACAGTAAATTGCTACCGTCTACAATAAGGGCAGTTATCACAGGTCCTTCAAACTGTGGAAAGACCAATGTTATGATTAGTCTGCTGGAACATCCAAATGGATTGAAATTCGAAAACGTCTATCTCTACTCAAAATCTCTTTATCAACCAAAGTATGTGTATCTGGAAAAGCTGTTGACACCAATCAAAGGTATCGGTTACTATACCTTTAACAATGGTGACACTATCCTCGATCCCTCTGACAGTAAATCTAACTCTGTAATCATTTTTGACGATGTGGCATGTGACAAACAGGATGTTATGAGGGAATATTTCAGTATGGGACGTCATAATAACATTGACTGTTTCTATCTGTGTCAAACCTATGCTAAAATACCAAAACACCTAATAAGAGACAATGCCAATGTTTTAATATTATTCAAACAAGACGATTTAAACCTACGTCATGTTTACACAGATCACGTGGGTACTGATATGTCATTTGAAGATTTTAAGTCAATTTGCGGCTTCTGCTGGGGAAAACCTTATGGGTTCTTATCAATTTTCAAAGACAATAAAATGAATGATGGACGTTATCGATATTGTTTGGATAACTATATATATCTCTAACATAATGACATTTTATTAGTTTACTTGAAAATCTACTTAAATTGAGTTGTGGCTATGGTTGGGCTCGATAGAAACAAGAAACAAACTGCGAGAAAAGTTGTGAAAAAACAACTTATAACCAAAAGAAATGAAATTAAAAACAAACTAAAACTTCTTAAGCACGGTCAAATGACACATGAAAATCTTTTCAAACCCATAACCAAGCATTTGCAGAATATTGAAAATAAATTAATTCCTAGAGAAACTGTGACTTTAAGCAATGCAAGTTCAATACCTGTTCACAACGAAGAAGGTAGAAATCGTTTAAAACAAGAACAAATTGAATATAATGTATCTGACTCTGACGATTATGACACACAATCCACAGTGTCGGAACCGGCGGTATCACTACCCAAACTAATACAGTCCACACCAGAAGCAAAATATGATTATACACCAAAGGTACTAACAGCCACTGCACCGCGTCCAAAGCGAAGATTATCCTTTTCAGCGATCGGTCAGCCGAAAAATAAATTAAAACAAAAAATGATTCAAGATGTGGAAACGGAAATGCAAGAAGACGAAGCTCGGAAACAAAAAGAGTTTGAGGAACAACTAGATAAAACGATTAAAGACAAATCACTTAGCGACTATTATGAACAATATCACCCACTTCCTTTAACGTATATTAAAAAGTTTATTAAAGACCCAAACAGTGAGAATTCAGATGGAAAATTTAGAGTTCAGTTTGATCCAGACATTGAACGATTTTCCATTGGAAACAAGAGGATTGATTTTGACGGACCTGATCTTTTAGTAGCTGGGAAAAAATATAAAGGTACTAAAGGGCTTTACGGTTTACTTTTCAATCAGAATATTCCTAAAATCTATACTAAAGACGACGCTCAAAATTACGCAAATATATTATTCAATACTAAAGCTGTTGAAAAATATTTTGATTCAACTATGGTGTCTACAAATAAAAATAAGAAATTTACAAGAATTATTGAGCCAATTATGATGCAACAAGAGACAGATAGTGATAGTGGTAGGGAAGAAAATGTTAAACAAGGAGAAGGAATGCTTATGACAGTAACAAACCGACCAGTTGATTATGTTCATTGGGACGACCCTAATGAACTTGTGGATAGACTAAGATTGTTACTTGCATCTCAAGCTGCAGGTAATTCGAGTCACAACAACGAAATCGTTTCAATCATCGAGGAATTACGAGAAGCTCAAATTATAGAATAATTTCGAAAATGTCTAAATACGTTACAGATGTAAAACGTCATATTGTTGAAGAAATACATAAGCCAGCCAGAATTAATTTTCAACGACGAAAAGTTATAATTAAGTCCCTTTTGGATCTTATGCAAGCAGATTTAGTCGACATGAGGGAATATGAAAAGGAAAATAAAGGTTATAAATACATCTTAGTAGTCATTAATTGTTTCTCCAAATATGTATGGACATTTCCATTAAAATCGAAAACGTCAAAAGAAGTCGCTACAATGCTGGAAAATGTGTTCAAATCTCAAACACCGATTCACCTGTGCAGTGATTCTGGAGGAGAATTCACGGGCAAAGAAGTACAAAACTTAATGAAAAAGTATAACGTCAAACATTACGTGGTGTATAGTGAAAAAAAGGCTTCAATCGTCGAAAGAGTTAATCGCACACTAAAAGGAATGATGTGGAAAGAATTTAGCATTCAAGGGTCCTACAAATGGTTTGACTTGATTAAAAATATTACAAATGTTTATAACAACAGAAAACATAGGACCACAGGTTTCAAACCTTCAGAAATAACAAAAAAGCATGAAAAACTTTTGTTGGAGACTGCCTATAGCAAAATAAAAATTGCTCCCAAACCAAAATACAATGTAGGCGATCATGTTCGCATTTCTAAATTTAGAGGAGTGTTTGATAAGCAATATAGGCCGAATTGGTCTACTGAAATATTTATAATCAAGAAAGTTCAACTTACAAATCCAGTTACATATTTACTGCAAGACGAACAACATCAAGATATTAAGGGTGGATTTTATGAACTTCAGCTTCAAAAAGTTAAATATCCAGATATTTATCTAGTTGAACGAGTATTGAAACGAAAAGGGAATAAGGTTTTTGTTAAATGGTTGGGTTTTGACAATAAACACAACAGTTGGATATTAAAAGATAACATTGCATAAATAATAATATTGCTCTATAAATATGCCAATTCCAGTGAAACATAAATGTCCCACTTGTTTCTACAAAGTTTCTATGTTATCTGACTTGGGGAGAGAGACGTTATGAAACCAATAAAGTCGGTAAGCTTTAATGAATCAAAAAATCATATACACCTAATGATTGTTTGGAGTTATGCATACAGAAGAGCTCGAAAAGATGAAGAAATTATCAACAAAATTCATTTTCAACGACGAATAGCTAATTTAGAATTAATTTTAATAAATGTACTTGATGAAAATCATAGGACTAGAATTTATATTGAAAGGTTTAATTGATTTAAATAATAAAAAATATATTAAAGATATAATTATTTGTTTCATTTATTTTCGGTTAGACGAGGCGAGGCTCGGCTCATGAAATTATACCAGAGGTGCGGCGTGAAGCCCTACAAACATTCTATTTTTTTTTTTTTTACCACATGTGTTGTACTGTATAACTGCGTATTATTACTATTATTGCTCGTTTAAAAGATAAACAAGATCATCTAAATTGTTTACTTATTACGACGTACTGCATGGCGGTAGTAGTCTAGAAGTTAAAAATTTGACAAAAAACAAATCTCGGTGTCGACGGTTCGAATCCAGGCGGGCGCGTGGGCTTTTTTTTTTTATAAGAAACAAATTAGTAATAATTATAGGGGTGCATGTGTGTGTGAGTGCCAAAAAGACACTTCAAATATAAAAGGCCTTTTTGAACCCGTACACTAATAAGGCCCTTCTGGTCAACAGCCTCTGGTCATTGTCGACCACTTCTTCTTCGGCCATTTTCAGGAATTTTTCAGGATTGTGTCACTTCGTCGCCGAAGAAGTTGGACACGCCCAATCTTTGGACAGACAGGCCATCCTCGGTCACAGTACCCCGCCTTATATACTACTCCTGTAAATATAACATTGTCATAAAACGGAACCGTTATAGATAGGATGTTTTCCAAAAAATCCAGAAATACATCTTTATTAGACGATGGAGGGCGATAGACGGTAACAACCAAAACATTTTTTTTTGATATTAGTTTTCAGGGTGATAAATTCGCATGTGTCCGATTCCACTTCAAGTTGTATTAATTGATGCTGTATATTTGATCTTATGTATACTCCTACGCCTCCACCACGTCCATTAATTCTGTCTTTACGTAGAAAATTATAACCTTTAATTTTATATGCTGATGAATCATGAGTGGGAGTTAGCCAGGTTTCCGACAGCCCAACAACATCGAAGTTATAGTCGCAAATATAATTTTGAAACTCATCAAATCCGGTATTCAGGGACCTTACATTTAAGTGTGCTACTGAATAATAATTGGTATTAGTTTGCCGCAAGCCCAAAACATTATTAGTGTCAGCCATAGCCCCAATATCCACCGCACGCATACCAAAACATCCCCGCGCCCACAGGTTGTCCGCTCAATCCTTCATGAGATTTGTCCCCACACAAATACTTAATTAAAAAATGTACATAGGTATTCAACCATAAAATGTCTATAGAGTCTAGAAAATAGAACATATAATTATAAATTCAGTGACGTCATTTCAAGTCGGCCATTAAAAAAGAAACATAATTTTTACTTCTTTTTCACAAGTTAAATTGATTATTAAATACATTACCCCAAATAAAGTATGCTGATTAATAAATACCCGGAACCAGCCCAGAGACGAAAAGAAAAAAAGGAAAATAAAAGAATAGAACAACAATCACCCCAAAACAAAACCCGCATTTACCAGTAGTAGAATAGAGAAAAACATACATTTTGTAGCTTAATTAATTATATATGTTATGAACTAGTAAAATATTAATATAAATTTGAAAATAACGGCCTTTGGAATATACCACAACATCACCCTATATAATAGACATTTAGCCTCGCTCTCAAGTAGAAAATCACTGATCAGTATTTTAAAATGAATTACAATATTATAAAATATGCCGTAGCAAAAAGGGCTAATGAATTAGAATCGTCATATTGTAATACTTCTTTGCACTTAGCATCTAGACAATCATACAAAAAAAATAAAGCAAATATGTGCTTTTTTCTATATATTCGAGAAACTTAATTCTCAAAATAGATTTGCCAAGAGGATATAGTATAGACAAACATTAAAAACATTTGGATATTTCTTACTACATTATAAAACAAAATAAACGATATATACTGAATATTTCTAAGAAAAATTTAAATTAATTATTACTCGTAAAACGCATTAATTCTTATACAATGTACTTATGAAAATAAAACAAAAAGAAAATGGATAGTAAAGACCTACAGTAATAATTTCCATTTGAAATTTTTTACCAATGTTAGGTCCAGAACATGAAAATATAAACATCCCTGTTTATTCCAGCCAGAGTACTTACAGTTGTCAAAATTGTGTCCTTCACCTATTAATCCTCATCTCCAGGTTCAGAGATATCTGCAGGATGCACAATTAAGTCATTCAACTTATTTTCGGAATCTACCACCACTTTAGCACCCTCACTAAGCACAATCACTTGTCCGTTTTTTGACCAACAAGCATTTTTAAACAAAGACCTAGCTTTTTTAAAGGTTTGTAAATTTTCGGAGCTCAGCAGTTCAGTAAACAACAACGCGGAACCTTTTAGTCGATTTTAGTTTTAGTACGATAAAATACCTCGTCGCGTTTGCATCGTTGACTGAAGGCAACAACAATAGGCCTGGGTTTTTACGTCAATTTATAGTGTTAAAAAGAACAACAGTTCAAAGGTTTAGAAAAGGACGAAACAGTAAGTTACACAAAGAATCATTATCATACCTTAAACAAATTTTCTTAGGTCCTAAATATGTTAATATCCACCACATCCATCACACATAATATAAAATCTACTTTTAAAATTTAATATGAGAACCAACACCAGCATGGTTTGGAAACCTTTAATCGACTGGCAGGGTTTACAGTACAGATAAATAAGTTCGGCTGAGATTGTTTTTATCCTTTTTGTCGTTTACGGCGTTTGGGTTTTTTTGAGTTTCAAAAGGGGTCTCCCTTTTTTTTGATTTGCCTCAGACATTAGGATTTTTGTTTTAGTGAAATCAAAAGTATGTTTTTTGTATTTTCATATGTTGTTAGTGCCGTATAGTTTTATCATATTTATGACTTTTCAGTCGGTTCTCAAGATACTGGCTGGTTTGGCCAATATAAACTCTTTGACAATTTTTACAAGGAATTTCATAAATTAAATTACTTTTTTGTGTTTTCGTATTTTTGCTTTTAACTTCGAAACACATTTTTGAAGCAAATTATGTCCTTTATAGCAGACATCTATTTTGTAATTTTTAAGTAATTTTTTTCGTTGTGATAGGCATGATATATTTGGTAACGCTATATAATGTTGATTTGAGTTGTTTTTTAATTTTTGGTTTTTTGGTGTATTGCAAAATTTGTGAATTCTGTTTTTAAAAATTTTGTTAATAAGTTTGGATGGAAAATTATTCTTTTTTAAGGCATCTTCTGCTTTTTTTATAGCTGAATGTATAAATCCCGGGTCTGACAACTGTATAACTCGGTCCGCTAGTCCAGTGACGACAGATTTTTTTTGACTCATAAGATGGCACGATTTAAAATTGAAATATCTTTCTAACCATGTGCTTTTTGTATACCATTCTGCTCTAATTTTACTGTTAATGTGGGGTAAAGCTAAATCCAATAAATTGATTTTTTTATTTTCCTCCGTTTCCACAGTAAATTTTTGTGGTGATTATTAAAAATATTAAGTACAAGGTCAATTTTGTCTTTTGGAGACAATCACTATACAGTCATCAACGTACCTAGAGAAAAAGGGGATTATCTCAGGTTTATGTTTTAAAATAAGGTTATGAATTTTATTACAGTTATTTTGTTTCATTTTTTGAAAAAGATTTTCACACTTTTGTTTCGTATCTATTTTGTATTGGTATACTATTTCGTTTAGAAGTTCTTTCATTTTAATTTCTAGATAATCTACATCCTTATTTCATCGGTATAGGTATATTGTAGTATCGGTTATCGGTAAGTTTGTGATTGACAAAATAAATTTTGGTAATATATACTTAGAGAATTTTTGTTCAAGGTTTACAATATTAACAGCCATATGTGAAATTTTGAAGTTCAAAAAGATTGGTTTCAATTTTTCACTTTTGGAACTTAATAGAAAGATTTTCCTATTTTTCATGTTAGTAATTTTTTTGGACCTGTTTTTCATATTAAAGCATATATTGAACCACCTCATTTCCATATTGATTTCTCATGGTGTTCATGTCTATTATTTTTATATATATATATATATATATATATATATATATATATATATATATATATATATATATATATATATATATGGTAAAGGAGTAATCCTTACCGTTACTTGTTTCTTTTTATATATATATATATATATATATATATATATATATATATATTTATATGTATATATATATATATACATATGTATATATATACATATATATTTCGTTTGGTACTTAATTTCTTTGACCTTGTTTCTTGTATATATTTTTAGGGTTTTTTGTTTCTTGGCTATTGGTCAGTAAATCCAGAGTTTAAATAATCATTGTTTTTATTCTAATAACCGACGTTTCGACGAACATGTCTTCTTCAGAGCTAAAAATATTTAGAAGTACAGAAAAAGGGGGTCTTTTTGAACATTTTGGTACGTCAATTAATGTTCAAATTCGTTGGCCGTAAAAGGATATATGTAGAAAAGCCAAAATATTTAATTTTTTGCAGGAAAGCGGCTTACAAGAATATATATATATATATATATATATATATATATATATATATATATATATATATATATATATAGGGTCCCTTTTATGTAATTTAGTTTACAGTGAAATACGTTCCGAATAAATATTTTGTATTGTTAATATTGGATGCCGCAAACGGAAAATTTGTATCTGTATTGTGTATAAACACTGTCAGCATATAGATAAAAAATTGTATCTTTTTGAATTTCTATTAAATAGTGTAATAAAACTTTAAAACCTTATTTTTCTTAACAGTTAACAAAATTAAAATCCATTATATATTGAATAGTAAAAGTTGAAGTTGAAGTTGTTTAATTTGTTATTGGAAGTTTCACTAAATACGAACATGTTCTTAACTGTCTTGCCTTACTAAGGTTGAATTTTTTTTCTAGGAATATTCTAGGGTATGTAAGTTGTTTTGAAAAAGCATCCAAAACAATTAATTTATTTTATAGATCATCCTGTATTTTATTTGACCAGCCAATGAGCGTCTTTTTGATAGTTGATTTAATATCATTATAGACAACTTAAAACCATGTATAAAGGAATCTCACTGGAAATTTCCTGATGAAAGAAATCGCAATTTACATATGTGTTACTAAACGTGCCCAACTAAATTGGGTCATACTTTACTATTCCTAATAATAGGAAATATTAATAAAGAGGGAAATTCCAAGTAAAGGAAATTTACCGATTTTTTGCAAATAAAAGTTTTTTTTTACATTGAATCACTTTAAGACGGACAAAGAGCTCCTTAAAAACAAAGATTTTCTTAAAATAAAAATTCTAAAAAAACTAGTATTTTATTCCTCACGTGATCCTTAACTGAAATGTTCTTATGAGCATAGATCCTAATTATTGTAGTTTTTTGTTTACGGGGTGATCTAATTTGGATAAAATTTCAATTTTTTTTAATAAAGTCCAATAATAATTAGCCTTATGCATATAAAAACATTTCAATTTAGGATCGTGTGAGGCTTTTGTAGGTTTCTTACTCTTCATTTTTTTAGGTCGCATTTACAAATATTCACCATTCTGAATTTAGTATATTTAATAACCCTTATTTTTGCGATGAAATAATGGTAAAAAGACCTTTCAAAAACATACAACTCGAAGCCCCTTTTCCTTTGGTTTTTTTAATGGGGCGTTTAGCAACCATCGTAATTTTTGGAAAAAGTTTTGCGTAATAATCTATTCTTATTTTATAGTTTTTCTGTATTGTAAATGAAGTATTTTATATTCAGTTTATTATACTGATAACTGGTAATATTAAAGGTATCAGAACAAAAAATCCAACTATTTATAAACTATATTAAAAGCCTATTACTACACACTGAAGAAATATTACGAAAAACTATGGGAATGTGACATCTCATAAGCGAATTTTAAGAATCCTGTACTATTTTATTTTCAATTTTATTAATAAAGCTGTATTTAATGATAATTTTACAGGCTACTTAAATATTTCCGCTAAAAAAATTCAGATAATGCAATACGTTACATAGGTGATTAAAATTCATTGCCACTGTAATCTCAGCTGTTTACAAGAATTTTCCATGCAATTCTCTAATTTCAATTTGATTTCGATAAACATATTATAAATTCAACAAATCTTGACTGTTTGTTCTAGGGTAACAAAGTTTAAAAAATATGGAATTTTAATGTTTTAGATGCAATGGAATATAAATTTCAATTAACCGAATTGTGCAATACAGCTACATCCTGTATATGTTTATTTTTACTAATACAAATGGTAAAAAATGTTATAGAAAATATAAAGGCGAAGATCATCTTAATGAACTGTTACGATATTTTATTTTGCACATTCTCTTAGTACCGTTTATTTGATATCCACAGTCTTTTTTTTTTATTTATCATCAGTACACAAAAAAACCTCATTAATGGGTCATATAAACTCAAGATCTTTTTTTCCCAAATTTAATCAAGTAAGAAACTATTTAGAAGATAACGGTTTTGACATCTTAGCTTTAACTGAGACCTGGCTTACTGACTTAATAACTAATATAAGTTTAAATATAAATGGATATAAGCTACTTAGATTTGACCGTAGGCAAGGCAGAGGTGGGGGTATTGTTTTATATGTGCGAACCACATTGCAATGCAAATTATTTAACAGACATGAAACTAATTATTTTGAAGAATTATGGATTGAGTTTAAAACACAAAATATTAGAACTAACTTAGGGGTTATCTACAGGCCTCCAGGTTATACAAACTTTAATGAATTTCTTGAAGAGTTTGAGCTAAACCTCACTCAAAATCTTTTGGGATCTGATAATCTTGTCTGTCTTGGAGACTTCAATATTAATGGCTTAGACTTGAACTCAGTATAAACCCAAAATTTTTTTTCACTTTTGCAGTCTTACAGTCTAATACAAATTTTAAATGAGCCTACTAGATATTGTCAAACTAATGCAACCCTAATTGATTTAATACTATGTTCAAACCCTGAGCTCATGGTAAGTAGTAAAGTTGATCCTGCCCTTAACATTTCTGATCACCTGCTAATTAAATGTAAACTAATACTTCAAATCTTTAAACCAAAACCTTTTTTCTTAAATTACAGTAATTTTCGTAATTTTAATCATGAACATTTTTGCAATGATCTATTGTCTATTCCGCTTCATAACATATTTTATACTCATGATATTAACGAAAAGCTGAAATTATTTAATTCTTATATCACCAGACTTTTAGACATACATGCACCAATACAAACAGCACGTATTTCAAAAAGGAAAGCACCATGGCTTAACCGGGAAATAAGAAATGCTATGTGCCTACGTAATAAACCTCTTAATAAGTATAAAAAAATAAAACTCTTGAAAACTGGCACAGTTACAAATGTCTTCGAAACTAAGTGACAATCTCAGTAGAATATGCAAAAAACAGTGCCTTACTAACAATCTAACAGCCGAAAACTCAAAAAACAACTGGAAAGTCTTGCGAGATCTAAACATATACTCTAAACCTAAAAATTCAGTTCCTGTCACCTCAGCGTGGAAAAGATTAACCGTTACTTTATTGACGCGGCTACTTCAAAAAATCTAGATTCAAACACTTTAAGTTTTTATCTGCAAAACAAGAAGGGAGATGCGGGCGATTTTAACTTATTTAAATTAGCTAGTATGGATGATATTGGAAGAGCACTAATTTCCATAAAATCGGAGGCCATAGGTACGGACGGCATTGGAATTATAATGCTGTGTAACTGTTGTCGATATATTCTATCATTTATTTTACATCTCATCAATACCTGTATAGAAACCCGTACGTTTCCTGATCTATGGGAAAACTCGTTTTTGCTCCCGATTCCTAAAGTTTCAAACCCAAAGGAACTAAAAGACCTTCGGCCCATAAGCATCTTGCCAACCATGTCGAAGATCCTCGAAACAGTTCTAGATACTCAAATACGTAAGTACATCGAAACCTATGACCTGTTACCATACACACAATTAGGATTTCGCAAGGATCACAGCTATACCACTGCTCTCCTAAATGTAACTGACGATATCTTGCAGGCTGTAGATCGTGGTGAGCTTACTGTGCTTGTCCTGTTGGACTACTCCAAGCTAAATCATCAGTTGCTTTTAGCTATTCTAAAATACCTTGGGTTTAGCAATGATGCTTGTCTTATGATAGAGAGTTATCTTGCAGGACGAATGCAGTCTGTTAAACTAAATGGACGGGAATGCAACTCAATAAAAATTTGTAATGGCGTTCCACAAGGGTCGGTCTTAGGACCTCTCTATTTTACTCTTTATATGTCCCAGGTTTGTACCTATCTTAAATACTCACTTTTGCACTTTTACGCTGATGACTCACAAATTTATTTGTCTTTTAAGCTAGAGCAAATTTTAGAGGGTAGCATTAAACTTAACGAGGATCTTCGAATATTAGTAGGTGCTTCCGAAAAACACTGTTTGGAATTAAAGCCAAAAAAATGCCAATTGCTGTTGTTTGGACGTACAGCTTTAAAAAATCAGCATATAGGTCAATTAAACATTATTGCAGGTACAGAAAGATTGGAAAACTCCAATAATGCCAGGAACTTGGGTCTGGCAATGGATGTAGATTTAAGATTTACAACACATATAAATAATTGTATTAAAAAAGCGTTTACTAATCTTAAACTAATATATAATCAGCGTCATTAATCGAATGTATGGCTCATGTCTTTTAGAATATGATGCGAAACGTAACCAGCGTATTCAGAACTACTGTGTTCGTCTAATTGGTAGCATAAGAAAGTATGATAGGGTTGTGACATAAAAAATGAAAGAAATTGGGTGGTTTTCCATGAAGGAAAGACGAACTCTTCATAGCTTAGTCTTATTTAATAAAATAATCTTTAAAAAACATCCAAACTATCTGTACCAAAAAATAAAATATAGGTACGATACGCATAACCTAGATTTAAGGCATAAACAACAAATATCGCCACCTTCGCATAGAACGCAAATGACAGTTCATTTAGTTATCAGGTCTATAGACTCTTCAATAAAGTTCCAGATAGTTTAAAAGGACTTAACAGCTTGAAATTCAAAAAGGAAATTTGTAAAGTCATATCATTATTCCTATAAATGTAATTTATATAATCTTTTTTTATTCTTACATGTACAAAATATATTTCACATTCTTTTATGTATACCTCATAAAAATATCAAGATTAAGATTAAGTTAAAAATGTTGCCACAACTAGATTTAGGACGACATACGTTAAGATAGGAAAGCTAAGCTTCAACTTCGCCTTTTGTAATGTAATATTACAATAAAGTCATTATTATGTACTTTTTTCACACAAATTATTGTGGTACACTGTATGTTTATTAAGTACACCGAGTGCACACCGTGCACCTCGGATGACCTTTCTTTGGTGTTTACTGGGTTCTCATAAACTTCCGATGTTACAGTACTTTTCGTGCTATATGAGCTAATTTTAATAATGCAGTTTTTTGTAGTGCGAGTATGTTGTGTTTTCCTGGGATTTTTTTAATTATTTGGCACGTTTTGTTTGAGATTAGGCATGTTACTCCTATCACTATCGGGGCTAGTTGGTCTTCAGGCTCCACATTCTTTCTATTTCTATCTGCAGGTCCTTATACTTAAATGTTTTTTCCGCCTCTTTCTGGATTATGTTATAATCCTATGGAACTGCCACATCAATTAAGATTTTCTTTTTATCTTTGATGATAATGTCTGGTTTGTTTGCGTCTCTGTCCGTTTGGACTTGTGTTATTGTTATATAGCAACCCAAACGTAAAAAAATTCAAATTGTATGTCAAAAACTAGCATCAGGATTAGGTTGTGGCCATGATAGCTTTTAAACTGACTGAAAGGCATTTCTTTAGAAAAAGATAACAAAACGTCAAATTTGTCACATTTTATTGCATGTAAATCGCAACTTAAGAAAAGGAACCTATTTAGAGAAGTACTATATTTGCCAAAACATATTTTCATTATAAAGCGTAAACGCATTATCTATATTCTGGTTAGTGAAGAAATAAGTTAGAACTGGCTGTAATGTAATGAGCTTTTACTGTTTAACTCATTATGTTAATAAGGATAAGTAGGTTGACGCAGCACAAAGTTTCGAAACGTGTTGTTGTAAATTCTGACGTATGAATCGTGGGCTAAGGAACCAATGCGGGCAAAGGTACTCATTGCAAATATTAAAGGTTCCGACGAGTCAAATATACCGGTGAAATATCGAGTACTTCTCAACAACACACAAAGCGATGTATTTTTATGCGTTTTAACACCCGGTCCCTTCACCCATCGCAGCCCAAAATCCGTGCGTCAGACTTTATTAGACAGTATATTATTGCTTGGGTACTTTGGAAAAAATTTTTAAAGCTCGCCTTAATATACCATAATAAGAAGGAATCACACTAATTCAGTAAGAAAAACATAGCAATTAAACCAAAATAATTTTTAAGGCTATGACCGTAGCCTGTATATCACAAACCACAATGCAATAATATGTTTGACATATTTCATTACTTTTACATACAATTTTGCTATTACAAAATGAATGGAAGAAACCGGAGCCGAAAGTTATCTATGTTTTTCGGATAATGCTGCTGTTGTTGCGCTAACTGCGGTTGATTTTTTTGTGATTTTAGATTAATCGATTACTGTCTTCCATACTGTTGGTAGTTTTAACGATTCTTCCCTTTTATCTAAATCACCTTGTTTTCCTATTTCTATGGCTTTTCGGATTATTTTGGTCTTATTGGTAATCTCCCTACACCTATCGACATTTTTTTGTGGCCGGTTTCCTGATGTTGTAGAAATAGGTCCGAGGATGTTTTTTTTGTTTCTGATATTGAGTTTATGCTTTTCTACTCTTGCTGATATTCGCCTGTTAGTTTACCCCTCGTACAGTTTTTCACAGTCCTAGCACGGAATGGTATATACCCCGTGGTTTTCCAATTAGCTTTTGTCTTTTGGGTTTCCAAGATTTGCAAGTAAGACTACTTGTTGCCTTCCCGGTTCATAATGTTTGGTGTTCGTTATTCGGTACCCCTGTGCAACAATATCTTTCTCTATAGTGCAGTTTCTGTAGCCATTTTTCTTTTGAGCACCAGATATTATATTAAGTTCGATTTGTCTTGTCTGTGTTGTTAATTCACCGCCCCAAAAACTGGAAAAATATCTTGCTGAAATGATGTAACCAGTGGTCGTTTGTCAAAAACTCAGAGCAATTATACGAGATATCGTTCTGGAAAAAGACGATATCATAGCAAGCCTAGATGTCAAATCGTTGTATTTTAGTATTTCCATCGACGAAGCACCAAACTCTCGGACCATTGCCTTAGTATAACTTATTTTATATTTAACGGGCAAATGTATAAACAAACAGATGGTGCTCTAGTGGGGTTCTCGCTATCACCAGTAGTAGCCAATTTATTTATGACATACTTAGAGAGAAGAGCCAGTTTGAAGCCTAAGTTATGGTTTCGTTATATGGATGACATTTATTATATGGCAACATGGTCATACAGAGCTTGAATTTCTTCTGACTTGATAATTTTAATACTTTAGAGAATACTCTAGAGAATTTACTCTAGAGTAAGAGCAAAACAACAAACTTCCATTTTTAGATGTCCTGGTAACAAACCTGCATAACGGAAATTTCGAAACCACCGTGCCAACACATTCCGACAGATATTTAAATGCAAAATCATATCATCACCCAGCACAAATTTAAGCTGTGGCCAATACTCTAATATCAAGATCCATGCGATTAACTAAAACACAGATAAGACAAAACGAACATACCTAATATAATATCTGGTGCTCTAAAGAAAAATGGCTGCACAAATCGCACTATAGAGAAAGCTATTAATGCACAGTGTTCCCGAACAACGAACACCAAAGATTATGAACCAGGAGGGCAACAAGTAGTCTTACCATATGTAAAAAGTACAACAGATATAATAGGATAGGAGAAAACACAACATACAAACATTACACAAGTCACAAACAACCACAGGTATTGGAAAACACTCCGTGCCAGAACTGTGAAATTCTGTACGTTTTTCGGTATTATTACTTATCTTTAATGTCTAGTCACACTACATGATTTAATATTTGTGTTTTAATTTGAATTTACCCGCGAAAGTAGGCACATTTTTTGGATAGCAAAACTCCCTTCCGGTGTGCAATGTAGGCCATGCGGAAGAAGTCGAAAAGAGCAGATTCGATTGAATTTTTGAATATTTTTTACCTTGCCTCTTATCGTTAAATATTGCTAAAATTTTCGGCGTCGGACGGCTACCTAATATCTGTTTCTTTTCAGTTTCGCTTCTTCTTAAAAAAGGCGTTTCAATTAATGAAGCAATAATGTCGTGAATAGGATTCATTTCAAAAGCAAAAAGCAAATACAAAAAATGGAACGGTCCAACTTACCAAATCAAAACAAAACAAAAACTTACTCACGCGTATTTATTCACCTTAAAAGACAGAACGCCCTCAATTAGCGATTATCGCAATCTATTTCCTATTTCTTTCTCAGCCGCACGCACCACGTAAAAAGAAGCCGTTGGAATATTTCGCTAGTCATGTGATTTAAATAACCAATAAAAGCATATCCAAGCTACAGATTTATCGCCTCAAGAATGCAATAGAAAACGCGTGCATCGGCAATCGCCATCCCGCTCTGTCGTAATCAGGTGACTTGCCGGCATCGGCACCGGCCGTTGATAAATAGGTCAGAAGTCGAAACTTTCCAAGTTAAAATTATTTCGCCTCATTCGAGAGCACTTTCTTTAGGAATGGGTTTGCACGGATTGCACGGTCGGTTTTTTGATGTGGTCAGAATTTATTTTCTAAAATATTTATTATGGGATTATATTTTGTTTTTTTTTTAATGTTATTATGTTGTAAAACTGTTAAAAAGTATATTTCTAATTGGTAATAGATAAAAAGTTATATAAAAAAATTCTCTTTTCCTTTATTGGGGGCCTCAGAGGCCTACCCTGACGAGCCGCCACTGCATATGGTCAAACTCTATAAATGATATCACGTATTTAATTGTCGATATGTTTTAATGTCGACGTTTTTTGCATTCTCAATGCAATATTAATAAGAGTCAACGCATCGACACCCAAATCTCATTGTTACCAATTCTTACAGAACTTTTCCACTGTAAATGCATTTATAGTGTACATAAAATAAACAATAAAGGATTGTAAAAATAATGAGTTTTGTAAATTTCCATGAAAATATTTAATGTTGTAATCCAACTAGATATTAAATATTGTACTTATTAGTTATGTTCTAATAATAACTAGAGTTTAGTAATATCACATATAAATATAATTATTAAGTAATAGTGCTTCTAATAATAATCAAACCGTCGCGTCGGCGTAATCAACGACACATATACCTCCCAAGTCGCTAGCAGTTTATTGTATTTCGGATGTCTCCAAATATTGTTACCATCATAAAACTCAAAATGTAAATTCCCAAGTCTCGGTCCTTTTCAACTTTCTGTACAACGTCTAATTGAATCGTAAAGAATATGACCATTTATTTAGTTACAAGTTCAAGGAAAGAAAACAAATTATATCTATGCCGATAAATGAAACCTTTTAAAATCATGAACTGTGAAAAACAATTACATCGATGCCAAAAAAACAAAACTTTTACAATCATAAACTGTCGTAGTAATAAAGTAAATACTAATTTCGTTCCAAGAACGCGGGACTTTTGTGACTAATAAAGACTGTATATATAAGCAAAATAGACCGAAAAGCTGGCAGAGACCTTACGAGATTTTAAATGAAAAATTAGAAAACCAGTACTGGACAAAACTTTGAAGGTCACGTTTAAAATTTTAACATCTCCTCCAATAATTTTGTATTTTAAAAATGTGGATATATTTTTTTATATAATAATTTTTTTTAAGTGAAGTGATCAAGTAAATCTTTTATTTCAAAAAAGATAGCAAGGTTAAAAGCCGTGATCACAAAATTGGTGGCCATGATCGCAACAAGTAGCTAAACTAAATTCTTTACATTTTTGACTTAATATATTTAAATATGTTAGATAGATATGGATTTACACCAAGAATCTTTTAATTAGCGTGTATTGCTCATGGAGGAGCACTTCCCTTTATTATCATACCATTTGTAGGGCTATTAAATTAAATCACGTTTTTGTTACCTAAAATGTCAAACTAGCTACATAAAACACTCATTGCCATGCTTTATTTTTGCTTATTAGACACACAAATACTGTTTTTCAGAAAACATCCATTAGTGCATTAATAAATGTTACGGAAACATTAACTGAAACAAGAGCTATTAATGCAATGAGTTAGGCTCATTTGCACACGCGAATGTGAAAATCATAAAATATTACGCCAAACCTGAAATGGCATCTACCGTATGCGTTACGGCCGCCACATGAAATTTTCAATCGAATATTATATTTACGTTCAATATCCGCTTCAAAATAACCCCCATAGTTTGCAAATTCAATCTGTGATCGCTTGTCAGATATACATTGATATATAGATATGCACGTATATTTAATAATAGATTTGAAATAGTTATTGAATATTTTCAGTTTGGTAACTATTATATAGGGAACATTAAACTAAAATGCGATTATTTGTAACCTGTTATAGAGTAGAAAAATAGTATTGATCTGGCAAGTTCTTTAAATGCATCTATATATTGACATCTTTCATAAAACCATGGAAAAATGAATTAAAAAATAATGTATATAAACAATAAAATTGCTTAAGGCACCGAAAATTCGTTTTTTTTTCTAGATTAAAAGGAGTTGTTTTTTCAAAAAAATATCTGTTTTAAAGTTGTATATATTTTAATACCCTATATCTATGAGATATGTCCGGTAGAATGATTCATTTCTGAGAAAATCGAGACCTTTAAAAAGTGCTTCTATTGAAAATGTCAATTCGTTAAGGAATTTATGACGCGCAAATTTAAAACTTCGTGCAAATATAGCCTACGTGATGATTATCATGCGTGCAAAAGGGCGCTGTGGCGTCATCTGGTGACGAGTTATGGCTATTTATTTATCTTGCGAGGTATTGTTTAAACAAAATGTTGGCTGCAAGCGAGAACAGACCGAGAACTTCATTTTGTTCGTCGTGACTAATATTACAAAATACAATTTTTACAAAAATATATTAATTTATTTATTGTTTCAACGGTTAATAATTTTTAATAAACATCTATAACGTTTTTATATATCTAGTATAATATGAAAAATCGGTAAATTTCCTTTACTCCGAACTTCCCACGTTATGAATCTTTCCTTTTATTGCGAATAATGAAGTGTAACCCAATTTAGTTTAGTACATAGTCATTTAGTAACACCTATATATGCCTTTTCAAAGATTTTTATTGACTGCCATTTTGTTCCATTGTATTAGATTCCTAACAATATTTTATCAGTTTCGACCTATGTCACACTTGATCTTTGGGCTTGACTTAAAATAAATTCAATAAGTACTTTTTCCATTAACAGGCGGCCATTTTGTTCCTCTATCTTGAATTCGTACCACAACTTTACCAGTTTTATGAGTTTATCTCTATATCACACCTAATGCTTGAACAACATTTGAAATTATTCTAATAATTAGTGTTTTCAGGCTTATTTTTTAAAAAGATTATTAGGCCGCTATTTTGTTTTGCTATCTTATGCCAAAATATTACCAATTTATTCCTATATAACGCTTAATTTGTATAAAAAATTTGAGGTAAATTGGATAATTAGTCTTTTCAGTAATAATTTTTTTAATATTTTTACTAGACCGCTATCTTATTCAGGCATATTAGATTTTTACCAAAATATTACCAGGTCATCCTCATATTACCCTTAAATTTTTACCAAAATTTGAAGTCAATCGCGTAAGTATTTAAGGTATGCCGAGAATTGACCGACGGGATTGATAAAACATATTTGTCGGCATCTAGGGACGCTAAAACGTGAAGATATGTAAAACCTGAGAGGCTGATTTTTTCACGATTACACATATTTTATTTAGCCTCCATTTTGTTCCATCATCTTGAATAGTACTACAGTTCTACTAGTTCATGTGTATACCACAATTATTTATGGCACACAATTTAAAAGCAATTTACTAAGCCGCCATTTTGTTCTACCATCTTGGATTCGAACCAAAATTTAACCACTTGACTCCGACACAGAATTTGAAGTCAATCAGGTGAGTCGTTTTTTAGCTATGGCGCGACTAGACACACAGACAGAATGGAGAAAACATGGTTTTCGACATCTAGGAACCCTGAGACGTAAAGATCTGAAAAAATCTCGGAGAGTGATTTTTTTACAATTGCAATACTTCCCTTTTACAAGGGAAATAAAAAGAAAAAATATCGTTTCGTAATTAATATATAGTATAATTATAATATATTATATAAGAGGCCACTTCGGCAATACACAGCGACCCATTGTCATTGTGGCCGGTTAATCCCGGGGGTGTGATTTTTTTTTCACGATTACAATACTTCCCTTTTAGGAGGGAAATAAAACATAGATAATAAACAATAACGATAAAACCAATCGGATAAACAGGACTGTGTTTGAAACCGAAGTAGAAAATGATTGGCCCAGCGACAGGGAGGAAGTGGTATTATATTGGCAACCTAGCCCCTAAATTTAAAATTAAATAACTTTAAGAACACTTAAAAAAACAATATTGAGCTGTGCGAAACGAAACCACTAACATATTTTCGAAACGAGGCAAGGCATTGAGATGCGGTTTTCACATATGTCTTGCAAATTTTATGGCATATTACCAATTTTAAGCGTAAAACTTATCTAAGCTAAAAAGTTTTTATACAGTATTTTTTAAGATATGATTTTTTGGAAAAAGATTTTTTTTACATACTCAGCTGTAGCTTTTAATAGGCCATTGATGTACACTTTTCTTGCTAGCCAACACTTAAGTAATTTTTTTATAGTCTGTAGGGTTTGAACGCAGAAAATATACAGATTATGCAAAAGAAGGTTAAAATTAGCAAAAAAACGAATTTAAATTTAAAAGTTTTTATTTAAAATTTAAGGAGTACTGAACATTTTCTCCAAACGGGACAGCAGGATTTTTTTAAAGAGAACATTTTTTTTCCATATTTAGCTAAAGTTTACTTTGCCGGTTTTATAAAATTTAAAATCAAATGCCAAAAAATTTTCAATCTTGTTTAACAGCCTCTATAAATAACTTTTAAACTAAGGTAAGCTTCATGCTTAAAATCGATAATATCCAATAAAATTTGCAAAATATAAAAAAACATGTTTTTAAGTGATAGTAATTAAAAGTGCCTCGCGAATATTTTTTTAAAACTTTTTTGTCTATTGATGTAACGAAAAACGGTGTTCGCAGCATGATAAATTTGATTTACAGACCCAGTCAATAAAATGTATCCAAATGTATAAATCCATCTTTTTTAATTAATTGGTGTATTTTAGAAATATAAAAATTTTATAGACATTTACACTAGTATTAGTGTATTATTGTATATGTTGATCATTCAAGTGAATTATTGAATATGTTATGTTATTGTACAAGTAGATAATGAGAATGGTTATAATTAGCTATTGATAATCGATTTAAAGGTAAATTGTGTACCTTACCTTACATGCCTGTCTGGCAGGCAGCAATTGTTTTTTAAATGAATAAATTACATTGCTGCATTTATTTAAATTACAATACAATACTTAGACATTTAAAAAACATTATGGCTTTGCAAAAAAAATACATTATCTTTGATTTTTTTGCTGAAAGTGTAGTTTTTGATTCCTTTAATTATGAAATACATAAATTGTTAAAAGAATGAATCCCCTGCAGCACATATTTATTGGTCCAATATCGGTTGGTTCATATGGGACCAAGAAAGTATTCGTCAGATTATTTAAATATTATCCTATTATTGTAAGCCAATATTGGCATCCTGCTTAGACCAATGTTGTTCCACAATATGCCTCCAATATATGAAATTCATCTGGGTGAATAATAAGAACTGTACCTGGACCAATACTAACTCTCAATCTGTTTTTTTTATTGCAAATATATATAGGCCCTTTATTGTAATAGAGCTCGATTGTTAAATTGTTATAATGTAATTAGTATGTCTGTTATCCGAAAAAAAAACGTTTTTGTAACAATAAAAAAATTGGGAGTGTGTAAAAAAATTTTAAACATGGTTTTAGGTTTCACTGTATATAGTGCAATTTAAAACCATGTGTAAAAACCGTTTTTAGGCCACCAGACACACTTATTATACATTATATTAATTTAACAATCGAGCTCTATTACAATAAAGAGCCTAGCACTAAGTCACTTGAAAAATTCAATCAGATTTTTTTAGTAGCACCGTGTAATTGACTTTAAAATACGTCATTTAATTTTTCGGTTTTATAATCAATCACAAACTTACCAAACATGATAATGAAAATTAGATTCAATCAGTTACCAGACTCTTGAACTGCCAGATCGTTTTCTACTAATTCTGCTTCCTCCCGCTAGATGTCTAATGGTGTAATTGGAAAATTGCGCTAATTTTGCGCCCTCTATCACGGTCCTTTGCACCGGCCAAAAGAACGAAACTATCTTTTATATATCTTAGATACAAGATACAGCTTGTTATAAAATCATATTTAAAAGATTCTTTTTAAATACGTTTATATTCAAATTCGGTATTCTAAAAATTTCTGTAAATCAGATTTGAGTATTTAATACAGGGTGTTTGCAATACAACCTTAAAAAAATTTAGTTTTTTGACCCAATACTAGGCTGCAGCGTAAAAACATTTTAATTTTAATAAGGCGTTTTTAAGACTCCTTAACTAAGCATCTGCTATTTTATAATAATTGCTAAAATTATACCGGGTAAAAGAATAACGACTCAATATTTTTTAATGTAAAAATGAAATTTTTCGGCTTCTGTAATACAAGAATCTGTATCATATAACTATTGCAGCTTTCATTCGGTTTTCTTTATTATAGCACACTTTAAATTAAGGAAGAAAATAAATAGCTGGATTAAAAAATCATGGTTCTTGGAATTAGACCGTATCAAATTGGAATTACTATCCGACGTTTCGCCTTCTCTATTGAAATCTTTTGTATGTTTAAATATTTCAATAGATTCTCTAATTTTCCGTTTATAAAAAGCTGGAACCGATGCTAGAACCTTGGTTTCATTTACATTTATGAAATGGCCAGTGTTATGCTAGTGTTCAGCTACAGCAGATTGAACAATTTGTTTCTTTTTAATACATCGTTCATGTTCCTAGCAGTTTAGTTGATATTGAGCGTTCTGTTTCTCCCACATATACTTCTCCACAGGAGCAAGGAATATACTCCTTCTGTTTGGAAAGGTACAATATCTTTCGGGGATCGCAAGCATTGGCCAATATTCTTATGTGTATTGAATATTGTACGTTTGTAGTGCCATGTATGTAAGGAAGAACAACACTACCTAATGGTGGCTAAAGAATGATAAATTCTTCTTTAGCGGAGTTGGGTTAATATATCTTTTAATTAAACGCGTAATATCTTCAGTGCAATAGCCATTCCCTCTGAGAGCTTAGGTCAGTTTCGATGTTTCCGATGTTAAAAAATCTTGATCATAAATCGAAATAGCTCTAAATACTAATAACCGATTTCTTTTGTGCTGGATGGTGATGGGAATTTGCATTTGAGTATCTATTTGTGTGCATCGGTTTTCTACACACAGAATGTCCTAATGTACCATTTTCCTTCCTTTGAACACATACATCTAGAAAGGGAATCGTTCCATTTGATTGAATTTTCATCGTGAACTTGATATTATGATGTTGCTGACTAAGGTGGTCCAGAAATATGAGGAGATCATTCTGTCCATGAGGCCTAACAACGAAAGTATCATCTACATATCTGAACCAGTTTCCATGTTTTTAAAAAATTAGAGAATCTATTAAAATTTTTAAACATACAAAAAATTTCAATAGAGATACGGGTTACCACCATTTTCAAAAATAATAACTGCAATTTTCTGGACTACCTATTGCATGATGCAAAACTGCTAAGCATTTTTAAGACCAGTCTATTTATAAACCCTTGTAGGCTCTTTTACTATTCCCCTTGAAGAGTTTGACTGAGCTCGTCTAGAAATTTAGGTTGATAAATCTCTTAATAAAATTTCTCTATTGGGTTGAGCCCATACATGTTCTATAGGATTACACTCTAGAAAATGAGTTAATTATTCTTTCAATATGGTGCTCGGCAAAGGCTTGACATACAAACGCAACCCGGTGTGATCTTGCGTTATCGTTAACGTAATTGAAGTTCTCACCAACATTTCGGCAAATGAAAGAATTTCTGGTATCAAGCAAAGATCTCTATAAATCGCAGCATTCATAGTTCTTCTTAGTATAATTAACCCCATTCTCGGGGTTTTATTATAATATCTCTGCCATGCCATGGTTTCTTTCACTCCAGACTAGTATTGCTGCTTTTTGAGGCGTAGGACATCATGCACGGCTTTGCGCTTTTATGTTAGCTTCATCAAGTTTTCTCCTTTTTGGTCTGAAAACTTACTCTTACTTCATTTGCATTACTTAATCTACTTCTTGGTTGCCGATGTTGATTTTGGTTTGTGTGCGTTCTTCTCTCTTGTCTCCGACCATAGTTTACTTCTGCCGTTTCTAAAAATATTTTTACCACCAGATCTATAGCTTCCGAAGCTGTAACACCTGCAACTTTTCTGCTAGAGCATCCCTGCCTTTGTGACCGAACGGTATTTTCCGATTGGTTATTAGCTTTACAATACATTGAGTAAAAACAATTGTAACACTAAATGATATTTTTTGACAGATTTGCTACCAGGGTTGTATTAAGAAAAGACTGGTAGCATATAAGGTATGTTAATCAGCTGTGTCGATAGTTACAGAATTTTATACTAATATCTTAGAAAATAAAAAAGATATAGGGATAACCCACTATTTTGTGTCACCCACTATAATTTTCTTAGGCACCAAATTAAAATTTCTGTAATAGCAAAATAATCCCAGAATCGTAAGACAGGTTTTTTTTCCTAAATTTGATTTAAATCGCAAAAATAATAAATGAGTTATCATAAAAATTCCAAAAACTCTCCGAGGTAGCGCCTTGTGTATTTGAAATATAGTTAAAACCAAGTATTAAATCATTTTTTATAATTTTGGGGCAACTTAAATTATTTATAAGATGTGCAACCTCTTGATTAATTGTCCTGTATATTTTAATGATATACAATCCGTGCTAGTGCCATGGAGTTACAGCTTGCAAGTCATGGAGACCTGCACTTATATGAGATAACAAATATAATAGGAATTCTCCGTATAGAGATTATTTTTAGTTAATGACATATGGCCCGAGATTAAGTATTCCCTCATAAACCCGGAGTATTTTTTATAAGTTTTTCTAAGCAACCGTGTTTAGAAAGAAAAAAAAGCCTGAGAGTAAAAGGGCAAACATTATGATTTAAACTAGTTTCGTTTATTTTAAAAGGAGTGGTATTTGTAAATATTTTTATACAAACACGATTATTAGGCGAAACTCTTACAATTCTCAAAATTGTTTGAGTGTTTTGCTTAAACTCAAACGAAATGAAAAAAGAACTGAAATTCTTCAATATTCTCATCCAGTCTAACCAAAAATTGTATTTAACGCAACTTGTTGTCCAGGTTCTCCATCCAGTCGACCATTTATCTAAATCAAGGGAAATATGTCTGCGCATAATATTTCAATCTCGGGGATACCGGAGGTTAAAATTTTATGAAGGATCCACTAAAGTTAAATTCTCAATATACGACCAAGTATCGATAGAGAATGAAAAAGTGGATATTTTTGAACGAATCGTGGACAAAACCAAAAATGCAGCCTTAATTTCGCGCTTGTGACAGCCACGGGTATGTAATGTAACTGAAGCTTACCCACAAAAGCGGGGAGATTGATTTCCTAAACCGCAAGCTAAAATAGATAATTTTCGACGACGCAACCCTAAACAAGTCAAGTATTTTTCGATAATAAAATTTGCTTGACTACCAGCCGTCAGTAATCTCAACTCGTACCATACTTAATACCACAGTAGTCTCACCTAACAAATTATTTGACAAAAGATTCACCTGGTCAGGAGGAATTTTTGAAAGCTGTGGTTTAGAAAAATTCTGATTTTAAGATAATGTTTCAGAACTTTATGGAAAAATAGCGTCATTAGAATTTAAGTTAGGGATGGGATTTATAAAATTAAAATGCAATAGTGTGTGGTGATTATAATGACAAATTTTACACTACATAAAGGAAATGCACTCCTTAGTAGAGTGAGATGGTTTTAAACAATTTATTGCGTTTAGGAAAGTCAAATTGCTTCCGAGAAGATTTTTCCTTAAAACTATCGCATCCATGCAGCAGATGATCAAATGGATAAATCATTTTAAGTTTATTCCATATTAGATTTGTTTTGTGATTGCTCGACAGGGAAACTGTTTTAAATTTTATTAAATTCTCACAAACAACTCACAAATATCTTAGATCATCTGATAATTTTGATTTAAGTTTATGTAACTCAACAAGATGATGTCAAGCATTTGCAGCCAGTAACCTTTTATTTTGGTATCTCTCAGTTAAAGCGTAGTATGAAATTAAATAATTTTCATTAATTAAGGGTATACTAGACATAATAGCTGATGGATATAAACATAGATTTGATTTAAGATATTGAAACTTTTTCATATTTGTCAACGTTGAATTATTATGTAAAAGTGAATTAAATAAATCAATAAAGGATTATCAACAGGTACAGAAATCACAGGTAATTTTACATGAGGTAAAGAGTGATTATTATTTAAATTTAATGAGTTATTTATATAAGGAGGAGAATTATTAGAAATAAGTTGGGAATCTCTAAAATTTCAAAATAACACGCATCATTTTCCGCATCAGTGGACGCTAAAAGTTATACGAAATTAAAATGTTGTTTATTAGATACTCGATAGGAAGAATATAAGGTGGTTAAACGTATTGAAAATGCAAGATGCTTAGTAATATCGCCTTTTTTTCGGGAAACTGCAGTTAGTTCTAGATTCCAACGGTACTAATTTATCAAATTGTGTATGATGTCTGTTGTATAAATGTCACTGGTCATTGTTCGTTTGCAGATATACAAATTTGTTCGTTCTTCGGGGAAAATTCTACCTCACACCATAATAGATCCCTCTCCGAATGGATACACGTTTTGAACGTACCTGTAATTCACTACGAAGACAGAAACAGCTCTTATCAGAAAACATCACGGTGTTCCATTGATTACCCTAATGTACACGTTCTTCGCACCAAACTAAACGGTGAGCTGTATGGTTTTGTGTCAGAGAAGGAGGTCTTATAGAGCTGAAATAATACAGACCTGCTTCTCTGAACGTCTTAAGACAGTTCTTGGCTTGATTCTTCCTCTACATGCGCCAAAAATATCATGATTTAACTAAGGTTTCCTCGTAGCTCCCCTGACTGATAATCTGTCTTCCCTAAAATTTGTAGACCTTGGTCTACTTTCTTTTGGTAGTTAGCTAGCAATACCAGTATCCTTGACACGGTCACTTAAAGAAAAAATCACACTTTATGTAATATTAGCGACATCATACTGCCGCGTTCCTTTAATCACCAATCCGATGGCTAAATTTGCTTTTGCTAATGTTGTGTTGTATTGTGACGTCTCTTCATATTGCAGAAATCATCTCATTAATAGTGGCACTGACTTTTCTCATAAAGAAATCTTCATTTAATTATTGAGAGAATTTAACATTATAAGATCGTATCTAAGAAAAACAAATGGATCTAAACCATTAAAATGAATGGCTTTTTAAAATATAAAATAATTTTCTACTTTCTCAGTTTGTACCTTCTTGGCCCGAGAAAGAAATCTTTATAAATTTTCATAAACATGACCTTACTATTGTTTTTTTTTTCAACAATTGATACGATTTTTCCCAGATACCGTGTGTCATCGTAACAAACATGCATTTTAAACAAAATAGATAGTAAATAATCCATTTTAATCTTCAGGATATATTCGGTTCACTTCTTCTTGCATTATATTCTACTTAAAACGCATTTCCTAGTAACATTTCTTTATGACTTGTGGTCATATCGGTATCTGGTTTGTTATGATTGTTACCATCAAAATGGTCTTTCTTTATTAAGTTATAACAGATTCGCCAAATTTTGCCTTAAAGAGTTGTTTTTGTAGTTTAAATATATCCTACTATTCAATAACTTTTTCTAATCTTATTTTCATTTGGGGGCTAGTTTAACTTTTCATTCAATTCCTCTATCAGATAGAATCTTACAGTCTACTAACTGAAGTATTGGCCGTTACTGTGTAAACTGATATTTCCGGAGTTTTCAAAGAAAGTAAAATTTGATTTGCCTGGCAGCTGAAATGCTGACTATCCTGATCATTTCTGTTGGTACATCCCGCCTTAAAACATTTAAGTTTTTCGACGTTGTTAAAAAACGAAAACCTCTAATGTGAATTAAGGTCATATACTTCCACTAGATGCTTTTTACGCTTTGACACTTTTTAGCTTAGAATTTAAAGAATTTTAGCTTAACATTAAAAACCCACTGATCCTTGATCGAAGGCAAGTTCAAATCATAAAATTTTTTAAGTTTCTGAAGAGACATTGGGTGACATAATATACTCTCATAAAGTGTATTATACTCAGATTCAGATATAACATACTAACTATATAAGGGATTTTACAAATTATTTCTTTAAAGACACATTTATCCAGTTGCGGCATATTGTCTGTTCAGTTAGTTTAACCAAAACAACTTCATTATCAGCAGCTATCTTTACTGATCTATAATTACAATGCATATATTAGCGAACTGTGTCTCTGTACTAATTTGGAAATATGCTCTAATTTTTCACATTTACAGCAAAAATGTGAGCAGATTCTACTATTATGTAATAAAGAAGCGTTGCCGCTACTATCCAGAGGAGAGTTGTGTTCCTCAACGTCAAATGTCAAGTACGAGAATTGTTCCCGCAGAATTGTGCAATTTTCGGCAACGTATTACGTAAATCGAGTCTAAAAGTGTATTAAAATACGAAAAACAGTGCAAACCTACTGTGGAAATGGAGGAAACTCCTGATTCGTCTCCTAAATAAGGAAATTTTGCCTCTTTTAAAATAAATATTATAACCCAACTTTATTAGAGTGAAAAGTTAAATTGACAGCTGACATCCTACCTTCACCCTATTGGTGGTAGCTACTAAAAGAAGCCGTAGCCTTTGCTACCTGTGGCCCTAACTACTGTGGTCTTTGCTACAAGGAATCCAACCCTTAAGCAGTATGGCGACAGGACGAACGCGTATTCAATCAGATACGGAAAATAGTGGGAAAAATCCGAAATTAGCATGTTTCCATTGTAAAAAACTGTTGGAAAGTGCGGAAAAGTGCATAAAATGTTGCGAAAACTTTCATCCTTCGTGCCTAAAACAATCGGCAACAAAAAAATCCGCTGTTTGCGTACACCAAACAACAGGCAGTGAAAACAACTCGATGTCGGTCAAAGACAAAGACAATATATATGAAATTGAACTTATGTATCTCAAGAAGATAATTCATGAATTAGAGGAAAAAAACTCAATTTTAGAAGAAAATAACAAACTATGGAGAGAAAAGGCAACTTTCTTAGAAATCTCCCTAAAGGAAAAAAACGAAAAGGAAAAAACCGACGTTAAAAGAGGCAAACAAAAAGTAACTCCCATTGCCCCCCCTACCTATCCTCATAACAGTGGCCCTAGACAAAAAATTTCAAAAGTACAGCAACATGCTGAATGTGACACAATAGCTGATCCACCATCTGACACAAATGCAACTTCCGACTCCGGAGCAATAGCACCATCAATGAGAGAAAGTTCTCCCTTTGTAAAACCGAGTTCAACAGAAGTAGCAACAACTGCTAATGGAAATGTGCAAACCGATATTCTTGAAAGTGACGGTGGCCAAGCGCGTGATTCTTGGATTGAGGTTAGAAGAAAAAACAAAGGAAAACCAAATAAAAGCAGTCGCCCAGAGCCATTGAGGGGTGAAAACCAAGCCGCATCCTCGCTGAAAGTAGCAGAACGGATGGCCTACCTGTTTATTTCCGGTTTAGATCCAAATACAAAGCCAAGACATCTTGAATTATCTGAACAGCCAAAATCTACAAAATAACTGTACATGTGAAAAAATGAGAACAGTCAAAAGTAAGTCACGAAGCTCTTTCAAACTTGGGGTGCCGATCACAAGAAGAGATGAATATGTCTACCTCGCTGTGGCCTAAAGGAATGGTAGTTAACCATTTTTTGAATTTACAGCGCCAAACATTGGTGAGACATTAAATAAATCCCAACCATCAGTGCGCAAGGATAGTGACCTATTTAATATCAAGATTTTACATCTTAACATACGTTCAATTAGAAATAAAATTGAAGAAACAGAAGCTTTTCTCTCTGATCCACAAACTAAAAAATATAATTTTCTGTGTTTCACTGAACATCACCTTACGGATGATGAAATTCTCTTATTAAGAATTAATGACTTTAAGGTAACGTCCTTCTATACTAGGAAAAAGTCAAAACATGGTGGTACTGTTATTTTAAGTAATGCTAGTTTTGAGTGTAAAAATGTAGATGTTTTAGTCAGTATGTCTCTGGATTGCCATTTTGAGCTAGCGGGAACTGAAATAAAAAATCTTAACTGTTTAATTTTAACCATGTATAGAGCTCCTGACGGAGATTTTAATGTATTTTTAGAGTGTATGTCAAAGGTTTTAGATTATGTAGTGTCCCGGAATATTAATTATGTTATACTAAACGGAGATTTTAATATTAGCTTTAACCTCAAAACCAAACGTAAAACTGACCTTTTGGATTTGCTTGGTAGCTATAACTTGGAGCAGCAAGTTTATCTAAATACAAATAATGTCAACTGTATTGATAACATTTTTATAAATTTTGCTGGAGATTTACCCTATAAGACTACTGTTTTCAATCCAAACCTGTCGGACCATTAGGCAATTGATATTGAAATCTGTATGGAGGAAAAAAAATTGAAATTAAACGAAATACATGCTGAATAGACCAATAACCAGAGTGGGTATGTGTAAACTCTATTTGACCCTGGAGGAGCAGACTTGGGATTTTCTATAGTTTGAAGGAGGTGAAGTGGACGAAGTCTTTGATGCCTTCCTGCATACCATACTCTTGGAGATAAACAATGCATTCCCATTAGTTAAAAGAAAAAACAGCCCTAATAGCACAAACATCATATGGTTTGATAACGAGTGTAGGCATATGAGGGAAACTTTAAAGCTATTACAAGAACTGCATGAAATGAGGCCAACACCAAACACAAAAACTAATGTATTAAATTTTGCAATGCAGTACAAAAAACATCTGGCCAATACCAAAAAGCTTGCGTATACCAACCACATATTAAACTCAGCAAACACAGTAAAGGCCTCTTGGAGAGTAATAAATTCCTTTAGAGAGAGTAGCTCTGGTTCTGCCTCGGATGAGTCCCTGAGTGCCAACCAGTTTAACGAGTTCTTTGTAGGAGTAGAAGGGAGTGTATTGGCATCACTTCCAGCAACACAAGAGGATCATATTTTCTTTTTAGAACAACATAATATAGTGGAGTCAAGATTTGCTTTTCGGGAAGTAGGCTTTATACAGGTAAGAGATGCAGTAAATTTAGTAAAGGATAAATCAAGTAAAGACTTATATGGCATGAATGCATCTATGATCAAACAGCTTAAAAACCAGCTAATATCACCCTTAACCAAATTAATAAACTTTACCATTAGAAAAGGTATATTCCTTGCTTCTTTAAAGCACTCAAAAATAGTTCCAGTATTTAAGAAAGGTGAGAAAAATAACCCATCAAACTATAGACCCATCTCCTTGATTCCCATTTTCTCGAAGGTTTATGAGATCATTTTAAAGGACCAACTTTACAGGTACTTTGAGGACAATAACTTATTTACTCCCTTTCAGTTTGGCTTTAGACAGAAGAGCTCAACCACTGGTGCCATAACCGATATGCTGGAGTATCTAGTGAGTGTCTTCGAGGAGCAGCAATATGTAAGTGCTACGTTCTGCGACCTCTCGAAGGCTTTTGATTGTGTGTCTCAAGAGACCTTGTTGGACAAATTGCGACATTATGGAGTCGGAGAGTTGAGCATTCACCTGCTGGGCAGTTATCTGGCGGGAAGGAGACAGCGGAATTTTTACAGGGAGCATCTGTCGGACAGCGCTGAGGTCAAACATGGTGTCCCCCAGGGTTCCGTACTGAGCCCCCTTCTATTCTTGATTTATATAAATGATTTGCAGCTTGCAGCGCCCACAGCAAAATTGTGGCTCTTTGCTGATGACACCACTGTGGCGAGAAATGGAGGGGAGCTGCAGAACTTATTGGATGTCAGCCAGCAAGATGTGCGGAGTCTAACAGATTGGTTTGTAGCTAATCGCCTGTCCCTGAATGCAGAGAAGACCGTTGCAATGATCTTTGGACTACGGGAAACTCCAGAAGACAATCCTGAGATGGCAAAGTTCCTGGGAGTACACCTGGACCCGAAACTCACTTTCGAAAGACACTTGGAACATGTAGCTCGGAGGCTTTCAAGTAGCCTATATTTGCTGCGTTGTCTGGTAAAGGTGCTTCCACTTACAGTAATGATGCAGGCATTCCATGCAACATTTCAGTCAGTAGCAACCTATGCACTACTGGCCTGGGGACATTCCTGACATTCCGCAAGGGTATTTGCTCTTCAGCGTAAGGCTATTCGAATAATAGCAAAGAAGGGATACAGGGAGGACGTCAAGCAAACCTTTATTGAACTAAGAGTACTCACTATACCATCAAGATACATTTATGAATGCCTTATGTATACTCACAGGAACAGCAACTGCTATACCACTAACAATGTCTATCACAATTGCCCAACAAGGAAGGGAGGCAACATAAGAATGGACTTTTTGCGGCTTCAGAGAAGCCGACTCTCAGTGAACTATTATGGGCCCTTGCTTTATAATAAATTGCCAAGACATTTGAAAAACTTGCCTTCTCCAGGTTTTAGCTCAAATATCAAGCGAATTCTTTTGGATAATGCTTTTTATGACACTAGTCAATTTTTAGATTTTAATTTTAACATTTAACAAATGCAGGTAACGATACAACAATACATTTGGGTTTTTGATGTTGATGTTTTAGTCATATCTTAGTTTAAGGATACAGAGTTGTCCAGAAATAAATGTTCTTAGGTAACTTATAAAAGTGTCTGAAAATGGGTTGTTTTAAATGAAACGACCTGTACATCAATACTGGTTTGGAACGCTGATAAAAGTAGCTTTTTAACAATGTATATTTTGCCTATGCCTAACTCTACAAGTTTTTGATTTATAAGCATTTCTTTTTGAGATTTCATTAAGCATGTATTTTCCAACGGCATTGATTTGATAGTAGTGGGTCGTCAAAATAATTATTAGACACCATGAAAGTTTCGTTCTTTCGTTTGTGATTTCATAAGTTAATATTGCAATGGCAGAGAATAATAATTACTCAAATGACGCAAATTTAACAAAATGTGTCCAAGTGTGCAAAAATGTTGCCAATTAACCTCTAAATACTAATAAACGCGTATGAGAATAAGTTTTTCGTCGTATATCAGATTGGACCATACTAATATATATCTTCAAATAATGGATTTACTTGGACCATCATTATATAGATCGAAAGTCCTTGTAATGAGACTAGTGTCACGAAAAACATCATCTAAGTTTCCATGTTTTATTGACGTTTCGGCTGGTTAACCCAAGCCTTTTTCAAAAATAGTGAAAAGAAAAGAAACAAAGAACAATTGTTCTATGAAAGCAAACTTGGGGGAGTTTAATCTAAAAAAATATATGAAAACCTAAGACAATTACTTACGCTGAATATATAGTGATACTGGAAAAACATTAATCTATTGATAGTAGAAGCTTGTGAAACTTCATGTCATTAAAATCTATTAAAGAACGGAAAACAACACACTAACATTTTTCCGATCACAAATTAACATTAAGACCGAAACAAGTACATCAAAAGACGACGGTAGAATAAAGTAAATTAGGGAAATAAGGCGAGCAGAGACTGCATGCAATTCTGTAGTATTTTTTACTTTTTTTTATTATGTTTATAAGGTATGCATCTTATTTTTGTTGATTTTAGCAGGAACTGATCTATACCGGGTTGATCTGAAAAATTGATTCTTTTATATGGATTATAATACATTTTGTTTAGATTTTTAATATCGGTTTTTGAGTTTACACACTGTGGATTTCTTTGTATGTCAGTTCATACAGCTCTCACTTTCTTGAATTTGTTTCAGTCTTAAGTATTTTTGTTTTGTCGTAGTTGATCGTGTGGTTGTTTTCAGTCATGTGGTTTGAAAAGGCAGTTTTGTTTTGTTTGTCGTATTTATTGACTAGTTTGATCTATATATAGTCTACATTTTGTTTAGATTTTTAATATCGGTTTTTGAGTTTACACACTGTGGATTTCTTTGTATGTCAGTTCATACAGCCTTCACTTTCTTGAATTTGTTTCAGTCTTAAGTATTTTTGTTTTGTCGTAGTTGATTGTGTGGTTGTTTTCAGTCATGTGGTTTGAAAAGGCAGTTTTGTTTTGTTTGTCGTATTTATTGACTAGTTTGATCTATATATAGTCCCTCACAGTTTCTACGCTCGTAAACAATATTGCTTTTTTTTTCAAAAAAAATTATGTATATATATATATATATATATATATATATATATATTTACATAAAAACATCGATTTCTGGGCGTTTACCCTCATCAGGCAGGCTTGTATCCAAGGAGATTCAAATGCCGAGATCATATATATATATATATATATATATATATATATATATATATATATATATATATATATATATATATATATATATATATATATATATATATATATATATATATATATATATATATATATATATATATATATATATATATATATATATACTTAATTTGAAATGTCATATTACTTAAATATCTAATGTATGCTGTTTTTTTTCTTTGAGGTGCAAAAAACGATTGCTAACGCTTTTTTTATTGAAACTATAAAGTCAGTTGATACCAAACGAGTTAGCACCGTTGTAATAATATGCTAGAATCTATTTTGATATCGAAAAAAAGACATTAATTACCATATTACTTATTTTTGACGTACTTCTTCATTGATCTTAAATTTCTATTTAAACCCTCTCAGCTCTATTTTTTGGAAGTAAATAAATAACCCAGGATCCTATAAAAAAGATATAACACCAAACCTACTACACTTTATTAGGGAATAAATAAAGTCTATTGACGCAAAATTCACACACAATAAAAGGAAAAGGATAAAGCTGTGTTAGGGGACAAATAATGAAATGGGCTGTAAATACCTATAACAGAGCTTCTTTTTGAAGGCTGAAAATGTATGTTACTAGGTATTAGGGATTGATATTCTATGCAAAATAAAGTAAAATTTTCTGTAACTATTATTTACATAAAGTTTTTATTTTGTTTAATAAAAATTAACAAACACATTAACAAATGCGGATATCCAGGACGCCAGTGTTTAGGTTAACGTGTCAAAAAGTATTATGCAATGAAGGTTGTACAGGGTGTCCGGATTTGGTTGCAAAAGCAGGGTATCTCGCTTATTTTTAAAGATAGAACCTTGCGGTTTTCACGAACCTGAGCTAATTTTTTGTGAAACTCATGAAGCCTTAAACAAAATTTTCATAGCCTTCTTCGTTTATGAGATACAGGGCGAAATAGAGAATTTCGCATTTTGGGACCCCCCTCGTATCAGTTAATAATAACACTCCTTTGCTGTAATCACGCGGTGTATTAAAGCAAGATTTTTTTTGTAACAAAATCTATACTCTTAGATAGATCTGTCTAGTTACGGTTAGGTTAGCTGAGGTTCGCCCCATCATTAAAGCTATAAAACATCATTAAGTTGCACTGTAAAGTAATGTGAATGGCGGAAGCCCGATGGAATTCAAGAACCTGTAAGCCGATGGCTGTTTCGACAAGATCTTAAATCCATCTGGGGCTCTACTACTCACATGACTTTAAAGTGCTTTTAATTTTCGATTATTTGAGCTTTTATGGTGGTTTTATCGACGAGCCTGGGCTAACCTAACCTAACAGTAAAGGTTATTTTAAAATTTGGTTTTCGGGTTTAGGACAATAAAATAATATGGTCCTTAACCCGTAAATCAAATTTTAAAGTATCGAAATAAAGGAAGCTATACTTTTACTGTAGTAAACGTTATACTAAAAAAAATACTTGTTTTAATACAGCCTCGGAATTTTGTTTGGCCGCTGCCTCCTAAAAACCTAACCAATCCTAACCTAATAAGTTTAAAAAAATGTCATCTGCCTGAACGGGGATTCGAACACATATGCGCCGCATTCAAAGCCGAGTATCCTACCACCGAGCCAGGAAGCCCATGCTTAATATTCATCGGAACAATAAACTTGTCTTAGGGACTGTGTTATTACTGCTATTTAAATTATTTTATTGCGATGTTGGTATTGGATTTAATCTTTAAATAAAGGTGGGCATGAAGATGTATATATAATGTCTTGTATTATATCTATTTTTGTTTTCACTTTCTATATTTTCTAAAATAAGAATGTATTTTATTTTAAATAATTACATATTTAAATTGTTCGTATAAAAAATATTGTTGACTTTTATCAGCGTATTTTTATCAAGCTTATTAGTTTCACTTCTGTGTGTTTTGGCTGGTTCAACTTTAGAACTGGATTTTTCATCTAAATTCAACTTGTATAAAAAAAATCAAATTGGCGCATGGGGGCTCCAAAATAGCGGACAAATATTGTTAGACTGAGGATCGGTATCTGAGGCATTTTAAAAGGGCAAATGATAAATTTTTAGTCAACATTTACGGCGCTAACATAGCGGACGATTTTTGTCATTTATGTAGAATTAACTGAAAATTGGAATGAGATATTTACGAGAGCAAATTGCAAATATGTAGTCAACAATTCAAAACTCAACACTCCGGTAGAATTTGATCCTTTGTACAGAATCAAAATTAATAACTGAGGGCATAAAAGAGAACAAAATAGGTAGTTTTGGTCACCACAAAAAAAATGTATATGGTGGCGTCAGTATGGCAGCTATGCAGCATATCTGTATTATCTGAAAATCGGAATATGGGGGTATTCAAGAGTTTTTAGTCTACATTTAAAATACAAAATTGCGCCCTCACCATTGTGGACGAATTTTGTAGACGCAACTGAAAACGGGAATGTGAGTGTAGAGCATAGCAACTTACAAATGTTTGGGCAACAAATAGAATTTTAAAATGGCGGAAAGAAAATTTAATTTGTGCATATTTGACTGCAAATTGAAATCTGGGAGAATCCTATAGTGCAAATTATTATTTCTCTTTTTTAGATAAAGTGCCGTTTCCATAATAATGCCGAAATAAGATTCTGGTGTAGAAAAGATAAATAATATTGCCCTAGACCAAAATTCTAAGTTGCTATTACTTTGAAAACGGTACAAAGAATAATTTTTATCACAAACTGAATGAAGGTTCTAACGACGACAAGAGATTTTCAAATATAGTCATTCCCGTCAAACATTTTTAAAGAATAAATAACATGCCCGTTATTCGTAATTACCAGTTACAAAATTTCTTTTTAGTATTTTAAACCGTTTAGAACTGGCACAGACTGATAAAGCTCTTTCTTCTGACTTTAAAAATATATATTTATCAGTTACAAGTTACTAGATATTCACGTTTTAATAATAGCAGTATAAACTACTACGAGTGGTGCTCAATCAGAATTCGACAGCAACTATAGAATTAAAATAACATTTGATAATTATTATAAAATGAAAATGGTCCCCTTATCCCAAGAATTGGCGGTGTGGATATTTAAAAATTACATCATTGCAAGCTTTGTAAATATGTTAGTAGTAGATTAGGATATATTTCAAGTTTTAAAGTTTTAAATAGGGACAAAATCCATTCATAATATAAAAAACTAACCAAGCCCGATAAAACTAAATTTCCAAAACTAATAAAATTGGAACAATAATCAAACCTACGAATCTCTTGATAATCCTCCTAACAATATAATCAATGTTTCTGAGCGACTCCTTAAAAACCAACTCAATAGAAACAATTGTCCTAAAACCCAATCACGAATAAAATTAATATAAAATAATAAAAACTTTCGTCTAGAGATCGACAGTAACTATGATTTCGTTAGCTTGCATACGTAAATCTCGTTTTTTCGTGATTAAATTCTGCTGCTCTTTGGCTTTCGCATGACGAGAAGAATCAAAATGTGTGATAGGATTCGTTGTACGACAACAAATTCCATCTTGTAAAGTAGTCATGAACTATGTATAAATCAAAGGCAGCCTAGAAGCAAATGCGTGACAGAAATTTACGAAATTAAATTTTCCAACCTGGGGAGTCGCTTATTTTTACTAGATTGCATATCTCGCCAAGTTGCGTTGGCGAAAAACTCTAGAATGAAAAAGATTTTGGTTGGTTTATTTTTAATGAATAGGGTAGACTCAAGTCAACAATACAAGACAAAACTGTCTCCTAATTTATATTTATTTTTTAAGGTTAATTTAAGATGTTTTTGAATCATAGGCTGAGATCGGGGGACAGTGAAAGAAAGGGCTGGAGTTTTGGTATTGGCTGAGAAACAAATTCACCAAAGATAATGATTTTTAAAATAAAGTTATATGAACAGATGATTGCAATTTTTTGACAAACGGCATGTTTAGCAGACATAATGAACACTACTGGTCTGTTGAAAATAAAAAGAAAAGCAAGAATTTAGAGTTCATTCAGTGTGTGTCCAACTCCACAAAATATTTAATAAACGCACAGAAGCAGAAGGAAATATATTTTGTAGTTAGAGTTAGGTTTTAGTAGACCTTAAATTATTGTTATAATTTAGATCTAAGTAAAATAGTATTAGTTATTAAAATAATATATAATTTTAAGTTGAATGATTATTAGTTTTGTTTTTATGAAAATTATTTTTAAAATATGTCTTATGTTAAATTCAACACCTTAATAAAAAGAACAGAGCTGAATTGAAAAAAAAAATTTGCAACAGTGATGGTGTAATTTAGCAACATCAGCAAAATATAATGTGTGTTATAACATTGATTTGGGAAGTTCAAGTGCTATTTAAAAGAGAGATTAATGCTACAGGGTCGTATTTAAAAAAATAAAGTGGATGATGGTTCCTTAAAAACGCGAAGTCGGATTTTAAATTTGGTTTTGTCATTTTCTAAGGGAGAAAAATTACTTATGTTAAAGTGCCATTTACTTTGCATTCCCTTGGTAAACAACGCCAGGAAAAAAACGATTTTTTTAAATTTGCAAGCGGCAATTAATTCAGCCTACAAATATATAGCTTTGCCCTAATTCAACCGACTTCGCATCTCTTACGGTTTTTGAGATCCCATGTATTTAGTTGAATTTTGGAAACCCTGTACATCTTACAAAACTTAAGTATTTTATGCCTCGCATATTCTTTAATAACATATTTATAAGAGTGTGGAATAAGTATTTATACTTTTCTAATTATGATGTATGTATGAAGGAGAAAATTTTTTGAATAATTAGAAAACAATCTGAATAATAAAATATAGCACTTAGCATTCATGCTCATAAAACCATTTAACGTAAGAATTGCGTGAGAAATAAGTTTGGTAAGTTTTCAAGAATGTTTACGTTCTAAATATTTAGGTTCTTTCACAAATACGAATAGCCTCCATGTCAGCGAATCTAATGTATCTCCATATTTTAAATTTCTTTTTTCCAAAAAGCCTCTCACTACCATCTTGAAATTTTTAGTGATTAGTACCATACGCAAAAAAAGAGTATTAGGTTTGCTGTTGAAGTGTTTAAATTCTCAAATTTGTTTCTTGACTGGTCAAAACTGAAAGTATGGGGAAGGGGAAGAGCCATTAGAGAGCCACCGTATTGAATGCCCGCTAAAAAAAAATTTTCCAAAACTCGCCCCCCTACAGAAATAAAACTGCTCCTCTTTTGAAACACATTTTGGGTTTTAAATTATTAAAAATTAACGAAATTATCGTATATTAAAAGCGGCTTGACAGACACAGCAAACTTATTTCATATTATTGTATTGTTTTTCCTTTTAAAAATTGTGGGTTTTATCAAAAACAAAATATATTTTATGTACAAGGCAGTCCTTAGGGAGGCTAAACGACCCCTCAAAAATGAAGATGTATTTTGTTTCTAAACTGATTGGAATTTAAAAACAGCTGAAATTATTTTCTTTGTTTATACAAACATTTTTCCCGTATAAAATGTCACCTCTCGGAATGAAGGAGCTTAATAAAATCGCAACTATTTTATGTCATGAAACACACGCATAGAAAGCTCTACGAAAGGTAATCGCGAAAAAGGGGACGTTTCTTGTTTAGCTCTTTTATATTGGTCTTTAAATGAAACTGTTTGATATTAAATAAGATTGAAGAAAATCATACACATTTTACAAAATATTTTTTAACTAATTGTTATTTAACATATTGTAACAAACTTTTTCGTTCGTTACAATGTTTAGTTCAGAATAAGCAAAAATATCAATTTTATCTAAAACTATTCTACGTTTTCTAAATTAATAGCATTAAACCCCAATTTGCCTGGATGCAAGGTTCTATTTTATCGATCCGAAATCATCTAAAGTCTCTCATGGCAGAAAATACCTGAAAGAGAATATTCTAGTTTGGATAATAACCGCTGCATTTGAAAATTATTTCATACATAATCTTAATAATTTGAATAATATATTATGATATGGTTTCTAATTGATTTCTTTTGGCGCATATTACCTGAATTTTAGTATTGGGAACAATTCATAGTGTTCAAGGGTTTATTGGTTTTGTTGTTATTAAAAATCTTTACTGCTAAGAAATAACTTTGTATTGGCGCTTTGTTTCGGAGTGACATATGCAGGGTCTGTTTTTTGTCTAGTTCGAGTGAATAAAACCGAATGGGACGGCCATTTTAGGTCTCTTTTGCAAAACTTCAAGGTTGAAAGCAACATGAGATAATTCTCTATTGGATTTTACTTAATATTTGAGCTTAGTCAGCCTAGATGCTAGATTTTATCCGATAAAATCTCTATTCAGTGATGGATAAATGCTTTCATAAGCTATAACATCAGGTAAGTTCTTTATTCGAAGAAAATTCAATGTTTGCTATTACTTATTGACGAATTCTTCAAATCCTGGAGTAAGAAAGTTCCTTGCCTTAGTACCGTGTGGTCAATTTTTCTGGACAAGTGCTGTGTGGCCGGTTCCAGGGTGTTACAGTTCCTGATTTTGGCTTGGGTAGTCTACAGGATGTGATATAACGCCGTAGCGAGGACAAATTCCAGATTTGAGTTGTGAAAAGATAAGTAATTTGTATTTTCGCTTGGTGGCAATGTAGTGGCCATGCATTAATTCATTAGGAATTACATAACGAGTAAAAAATTCTATTAGTTACCAAAACCTCTTTTCTATATACATCTAATTATTAGTGTCTTATTTCCAAATTTCTATAAATTATATTTTTTTCCAAGTTGGTGTATATCTATTATATATTAGTATTTTTATAAATCAAAATTTAAATATATTTTTCTAATTAAACATCAAAATTCATGTATAAGATGTACTGAATTTACATGAAATATATTGTTTGGCATTGGTGTAGTAATTAGAACTTTATTACTATGAATAACTTGTCAACATTTTGTATATTAGATTTTCTGTTTTTCCCTCTTAATATTATTGTGTTTTGTCTATCAAAATTATATAAATTCTACATTTAACTGACTTTATTGCAATTGAATATGACCATTGGTATTTTAGTAAATTAACTATTAAAAAATATCAAAATTTTGATTCAATTTTGTCATGAAATATTTACTAAAATTGTGAAATTGAATTTTTGATTTACTTTGCTTCTTGTATTACCTCTGATATTATATATGGACTACTATAATTGAAATTCTCTTACGTAAGTTTTAAATGGGATAAATTAATCTGTGGGTTTAATATTAAACATTTTCTTAACTTATTAAGTATTGCTTAAATTTTAAAAATGCAGTTATTGGAATAATGTTTTCAATATACAAATTTTACATAAGATCAGCTATCAACCGATCATAAGTTGAGTTACATTATTTGTACACCGAAGGGACATCATATTTTCATGAAACTGATTAAAGATCGGCTGCTTAAAGACTAATTTATATTAACCACCAAACATAGTTGAGTTACATTGTTTGAACGAACCGAAAGGACTTCATTTTTGCGATTACCTTTCATCAAACTGGTTAAAGATCAGCTGCTTAAAAAAAACAAAGATCTAGCTACCAACTAACTGATTAACTCTTCTAATATCGTTTTACTTGCTCTGCTCTCTTGAATCATTTGATTATTTTGCATACCTAATTTTCTTATGAAGAAGTTGTTCAATATTATATTATCAAATGGTTGACGATTATGAATATAATTACAATAAGTATTACATTTTATTAATTTCATTAATTTCTTAAAATGTTTAGATGTAAATTATTTATCTATAATATTTTTGAATAATAGTAAATATTAACATTCTGTCTGATTTTAAAATTTTAAATGCAAAGTTCTTTTTTTAAAATAACATCTCCTTCTTATAAGAGAAATTTAATTATTTTCATCTCTTTATCATATATTGTAAATCTGGTTATTGCACACTTATATAACGTAATTAATTAAAGTCTTATATGATTCATGTGTGAATAACAAAAACACCTGTAAATATAATTGTGTTCCGAGGGATAAATAAATTGGTAGTTATGAAATATGCTGTTTTTATTTGTTGTATTTTGATATATTTATGTCATATTGCTTAAAGCTAATTATTATCTTTTTTGGATTCGATATTTTTATACCTAAATTTGTCTATTGTTTCACCTTATCTAGTTTATCTTTCTCTCTCTCTTCGAGCTCCTATTGCCAAATTATAATATATCGTTAAAAACTTTTGCAAATTTTGAATTAGCCGGAGTATTATTAAAATAATAAAATCAGCTAGCCGAGTCGAACTCACAAATGTATAATGGTTACTTTTGTTGAACTAAAGAGTCATAAAATAACAATATAAGAAAATTCCAAAACAGAAACCTTATTATAATATATTGTATTTTATTTTGATGCCGCCCACCATGTTGGCGTCGTTATATTAAACGTTTAAATGTTGACTGAAAATGCCTTCATAAAGTCTAATTTTCAAGATGGAGATTTTGGCGATTTTTATGGAAGTGATTTTTATTTTGTTATAATCATCCCTGTAGATGTACATAGTGATGCTCATTAGTCCTTGATGGATGGAAAAATATGATGTGTCTTCATTCCAGGTGTACATCAGTTCACTACTGTTCTTCTAAAAAGAACAGTTTTACTGACATATCGAAAAGAACACATCTGGCATTTTCGAAGTTTTGTCTCTCTTGTCCGAATATAGACTTAAGTGTTAGTAACTACAAAGCTTCCTTTTTAGAACCCCACCCGGGGCCGAAGGTTATATCTAGGCGGCCGTTCGTTATTATTTATATTTTCCGGAAGTTGCAGTTGTTTTTGTACTCAATTTTCTGTAATTTTAGATTTGTCAATTATTAGGTTTCATACAGTTGGTAGGTCTAATGATTCGTCCCCTTTATTTAAACCACCTTCTTTTTCAATTTCTATGGCTTTTCTGACTCAAATAAACTCAATCCATCCCAGAATTCTATTGAGTCTCGAGTTAGAGGAAAATATCAAACTTCCATTTGTTCTGGTCTAAAAACTGCATAAAGGACATATCGAGTATACCGTGTATAGAAAACCAGCACATACAATCATCCAGCACAAATTCAAGTTGTGGCCAATATCTTTTCATTTTGATTGCTGCGATTTAACTGAAACACAAACGAAACAAAACGCTGGTGCTTTAAAGAAGAACGGTTATACAAATCGCACCATAGACACAGCTATCAATACACACGGTCCCCAAACAACAAACACCAAGAAAGCACCTAAGGCAACAAGTAGTCTTACCATATGTAAAAGGCACAACAGGCAAAACCAAAAGACAAAATTGCATGCCATGACTGTGAGAAGTTGTACGTTGGGCAAACCAACAAACAAATATCCCGAAAAGTAGAAGAGCATAAACTCAGTATCAAAAATAAACAAATTACAATTTCCTACATCATCAAAAAACTGACCACAAAATAAGTTTCAAAGGGGGTGGTGGGAGACTGCCGATATAGAACATTATAAGACCAGAATAATCCGAGACGCCAAAGAAATTGAAAAACAAGGTAGTTTAAATAATAGGTATACGTATAAAAGGGACTAATAAACTATCAACTGTATGGAAAACAATAATCGATAAACCTAAAATCATAAAAAAATCAAGAAAAGGAAAAATATAATTTTTGCGGTAATTAAGAGGCCTACGAGAAGACATTGCTTTCGATTGTGTCACAGTATTCAGTACTTCTCCTGCGATCGATTTTTGGGCCTTTACCCTCATCAGGCACGCTTGTATCCAGGGTGATCTCAACTAAGAAATCATCGTGTGACACAATCAAAAACAAAAACGTCTATATAAGTGGAAAAGTTCCAGGAACCAAGCATAACACTTAAAGCATCTATTGGGGCTCCGGAGAGTTCCGGCTGCAACCCATAGTGATTTTGGCGAATGCATGTAATATGCGTAGTAAAACTGAAAATAAAATAAAAATGTTCTTTCACATACTTTTATTCAAGTTTCTTGACCGGAGAAGGATATAAGTAGCAAAGCAAAAATATAATTTTTTCACGTAAGCCTTCTACGAGAGGACATTCCTTTCAATGGTGTCACAGGATACCCCTCCTGCGATCGATTTCTGGGCCTTTACCCTCATAAGGCAGGCTTGTATCGAGGAAGATCTCAATTAAGAACTCATCGTTGGTGCCAAATGTTATGCTTGGCTTTTCCCTGGATGAACTTTTTCACTTACATGGACGTTTTCGTTTTTGATTATGTCACATCGATGATTTCTTAATTGAGATCTCCCTGGATACAAGCCTGCCGGATGAGGGTAAAGGCCCAGAAATCGAAAGCAATATTATATATAATATATATATATATATATATATATATATATATATATATATATATATATATATATATATATATATATATATATATATATATATATATATATATATATATATATATATATATATATATATATATATATATATATATATATATTATATATATATAAAATTCAGTTGAGTATACCTTTGCGTAATGAAAACAGCGGGGGTTACATTTCGCTTTCGATTAAACAGTAAAACATTTACATTAAAATCAATATCGATGTAATTTTTACACTACAAAATGAAAATTGAATTTTATATCCTAGTATATCGCCTAAGCATTGGGCAAGATAGCTATAAACGAGGATTTCCCAAATCATAGAATACAACTCTCAGAGCATTGCTGAAAAAATACTTATTTTTTATTCAGTGGCAAATATTTAAACAAATAGACGATGCTCCAATTTGGTCCTCGCTAGCACCAGCAGTGCTATTTATTTATGATATAGTTCGAGAAACAAGCTCTTGAGAAAGTAGATTTATAGTCCAATGTATGGATTAGTTATATGCATGGCATACTTATTATATGGCTGCTTAGGAAAATTCAATCCATTCCAGGATACAATTTACCCTAGAAATAAAGGAAACAGTCAACTCCCTCTCTTAGGTATTTCGGTAACAAAATTGCGTGACGGACATATCGAAAAATGCTTTTTATAGAGAACCATCCCATAACGACAGATATTTAAATGCAATATCATGCCATCATCCAGCACGAATCCAAGCTGCAGCCAATATCCTTATTTCTAGATACGTACGCCTAACTAATTCACAAACGGGACAAAAAGAACTAAATATAGTTTCCGGTGCATAAAGAAAAATCGGTAAATTTCCTTTACCCGGAACTTCCCTCGTTATGAATCTTTCTTATTATTAAGAATAGTGAAGTGTAATCCAATTAAATTCAGTACATGGTAATTTAGTAACACGTATATACTGTCTTTTAAAACATTTTTATTCGTCGCAATTTTGTTAGATCATATTGGATTCCTGCCAATATTTTACCAGTTTGTACATGCCATATTGATGCCATTTGATTTTTGGACACAAGTTAAAATAAATTCAATAAGTAGTTTTCATATTAACATACACATTCATTAGTCATGTTGAATTCGTACCAGTTTATCCCTATATCACATTTAATTTTTCTTCAAAATTTATAATCAATTGAAAAAAAATTTTTTTACGTTGTTTTTTTAAAAAAAATATTTCGTCCCCATTTTGTTCCGCTATCTTGAATTCGTATCACAACTTCACCAGTTTATCTCTATCACACTTAAGGCTTGCGCAACATTTGAAATTAATCTAATAAGTAGTGTTTTTAGGCTGATTTTTTAAATATTTAATTAAAAATGCCGCCATTTTGTTTTGCTTTCATATATTCATACCAAAATGTTATCAGTTCCTATCCTATATAACACTTGATTTTTGTGCAAAATTTGAAGTAAATAATTATTCAATGTTTTTTCAGTAATAATTTCTTTAACGTTTCACTAGGCCGCCATCTTATTTCGGCATATTGGATTTTAACTAAAATATTACCAGGTCATCCCCATATGACTCTTAATTTCAGACTAAATTTGAAGTCAGTCGGGTAAGTAGTTTTTAAGCTATGCCGAAAACTGACAGACAGACCGACAAAGATAGACAGACAAACCGACAGACGGACCACGAATTGATGAAACACATTTTTTGGCCTCTAGGGCGCTAAAACGTAAAGATATGTAAAACCTGAAAGAGTGATTTTTTCACCATTACAAATATTTTATTTAGCCGCCATCTTTATTAGTACCTCAGTTTTACTAGTTCATCTGTATACCACAACTATTATTTGCAAACAATTTCAAATCAGTCCGTTAAGTGGTTTTTGAGACCGAATTTTTAAATATTTTTTTAAACCGCCATTTGTCCCTTCATCTTGAATTCGTACCAAAATTTTACCAGTTTTCGTAATACTTGATTTTTGTGCAAAATTTTAGATGAAATGGATGAGTGGTTTTTCAGTAATAATTTTTTTAACACTTCACTAAATTGGATTTTTGACAAACTGACACAAGGTTAACCCCATATGACCCTTAATTTTTACCTGAAATTTAAAGTCAATCGCATAAATAGTTTTTAAGTTGTGCCGTGAACTAACAGACAGACAAGCCGACAGACGGACCGACGCGCGACGGTATTGATAAAACATATTTGTTGGCATCTAGAGACTCTAAAACGTAAAGATATGTAAAAAACCTGAGAGGGCGATTTTATCACAATTAGATTTTATTTAGCCGTTATTTTCTTCCGCCATCTTGAATTGGAACCACAGTTTTACTAGTTCGTCTGTATGCCACAATTGTATGTGGCTCACAATTTGAAATCAGGTCCTAAAGTAGTTTTTCAGGCTAAATTTTTAAATATTTTACTAAGCCACCATTTTGTTCCGCAATCTTGGATTTCTATCAAAATTTTACCAGTTGATTCCTACGTAATACTTGATTTTTAGTAATAATTTTTTTAACATTTCACTAGGCCTCAATTTTGTTTTGCCATATTGGATTTTTACTAAAATGTTACCAGGTTATTCCCATATGCTCTTAATTTCTGACCAAAATTTGAAGTCAATCGGGTAAGTAATTTTTTAGCCACGCCGCGAACAGGCAGACAGACCGACAAAATTGAGAAAATATGTTTTTTTGGTATCTAGGGACCCTGAAACGTAAAGATCTAAAAAAATCTCGGAAGGTGATTTTTTTACGATTACAATACTTCCCTTTTACGAGGCAAGTAAAAATGGATACTCAAATCACACTAGAGAGAGAGCTATTAATAAGCGAGGAGAACCGGAAAGGCAAAATGTAATCTTACCATATGTAAAAGGCACCACAGACAAAATTGAAAGAATTCTTAAAAACTACGACATACAAACAATACATAAGCCACCAGTAACTATACTGATAAGCCAAAAAACAAAATTAAATTTGTAAACCACGGAGGCGTTCAACGCCAGGATTATGAAAAGCCGTATGTTGGGCAAACTAACAGGCAAATATCAGCAAATGTAGAAGAGCATAGGCTTAGTATTAGAAAAACACAAAATACCTCGGCTCTATTCCTATCCAAAACAAATGTTGGAGGGTTTAATGAGATTTCCAACATATATCACCAGATATAATCTTCGGCCCCAGATAGGTGTATAATAGAAAGTTTCACAGTCAAATGCGACTTTGCGAAAACGTCAGCAAAATTGTGTTGTTTTTTCTACTTGTATTTAGGCCGTATTCCGTTTCCATTCTTGGTTTCGTTTCGTGTTCCGTATTCACCGGTTATCTGAAAAGTCGGTTATTTACGGAACACGGTTCCTGAAAATGACTGTCAACAGTGTCATCAGAACAACCGACGAATTTTGTTGATTGTCGGGTAACTAATGTCTGAACTGTCAATTATTTGACCGGTGTTTCATTTTTAAAAGTTTTTCAGAATCCGCTGTGAGACTTCTGTCATTGGGACTGGTTAACCAGGTTTGGAAACGGAATACGGCTGCCTTAGTATTGTATTCGGTATTATTATAAGGGTGGTTAAATACGTAACAATGTGACACATAAATATTACGAGAATCGCAAATCCGTAAAGTATCTATCTAATTTAACAAGAAAAAAAATCGGTAAATTTCGTTTACCCAGAACTTCCCTCGTTACGATTTTTTTTCCATTTGTTAGAAATAGTGAAGTCTGACCCAATTTAGTTCAGTTCATAGTCACAGTATATATTTGTTACATATACTGCCTTTTCATTTTTATTGGGCGCCATTTTGTTCCATCATATTAGATTCCTACCAATATTCTACCATTTTCTATTTACCTATCTCACACTTGACTTTTGGGCATAATTTAAAATAAATGTGTTAAGTAGTTTTAACATTGACACGTATCACCATTTTGCTTCGTCATGTTGACTTAATACCAGTTTATCCCGTTTTCACCTTAATTTTTCTGCAAATTTATCATTCATTTGAACAACATTTTATTTGACCACAATTTTGTTTCGCCATCTTTACTGGTGCATCTTCAGGACACAGATTTTTCATCCAGCATGAAACCCATATTATCAGTCTTTATCTGCTCCGTAGGTCCGTAGATATTTCCTAATCAATAAGAAGATTGGTAACGAAAACCATTTAGAAACTTACACCGTATTCACTAAGAGAGTTAAACCAGGTCTAGTTGCCATGGTACTTAAAACTCTTAGTTCGCCAGTTATGTGTCGCTTATGTCACCGCCATTTTGTAATTGTGACATTTAGAAAAATTATTTGTTCAAATGTTAAAAATGTCATCTTAAACCTATAACTATCAAGTTAGTCTTGGTCTAAATTTAAACCTCTTTAATGAATACGTGTGTTAATATCTGGGAACAGCGAACCAGCAGAGAAGGTAAAGACTGATAATATGGATTTCATGCAGGATATAAAATCTATATATGTGTTCTGAAAATGCAACAATAAAGTTGCGAAATGTCGACAATTTAAAAAATGACTTTTGTTTTTTTTTACTTGGTCCTAACCCTAAATAATACACCACTCTAACACAAACTTAATATCTGGAAAATATCTGCGGACCAACGTAGTAGGTAAAGACTGATAATATGAGTTTCATGCGGGATATATAATCTATATATGTGTCCTGAGGATGCAACAATAAAGTTGCGAAATGTCGACATTTTAAAAAAAGTTTTTTTGTTATTTTTGCTGATTCCTAACCCCAAATAATACCCCACGCTAACATAACAAGAGGATCGTTAACGAATACAATTTATCTGGGAAATATCTGCGGACCAACGTAATAGACTGATAATATAAAGTTCATGCTATAGAATGTACCCTGAGGACGCAACAACAAAGTTGTTTAAAAAAGTTTACCAAAATATTACCAGGCATGCTATAGCCAACTCAACAGACCGACAGACAGACCAACGGAATGTACCCTATACTACAATTAGTTATGGCACACAATTTGAAATAAATCCATTAATTAGTTTTTTCATCTTGGATTCAAACCAAAATACTTGATGTTTATACAACATTAAGTTGATAAAACAAAATGTCGACTGTTTAAAAATAGAATTCTGTTTTCTTTACTGGATCTTAACCCCAAATAATACACCACTCTAACACAACAACAAGAGGATTGTTAACGAAAACCATTTAGAAACTTAATATCTGGGAAATATATGCGGACCAGGCTTTACCTAGCCTGATAATATGGATTTCATGCACGACATAGGATCTATATTTGTTCTGAGGATGCAACAATTAAGTTGCGAAACGTGACAATTTAAAAGAAGTCTTGTTTTTTTACTGGATCTTAACCGCAAATAATACACCACTCTAACAATATTGGATTTTTACCAAAATATTACCAGGCCAACCCCATATGACCCTTAATTTTTGGTCAAAATTTGAAGTCATTCGGGTAAGCAATATTTAAGCTATGTAGCCAACTCAGACAGACCGACAGACAGACGCATTAGGTTTTATTTATACTTACTTAAGAAAATTATATCTGTATACTATTATAAACAGATTTTTATCGTATTTAAAACTCGGACAACTTTCTAAATAATATGACGTGGGTAGCAAGGACTCGTTTCCATTTTCTTTTTTTTATTACGCTAATTTTGTTCTGTTTTCTAGCGTTTTTTTCTAGTTATAAATTGCATTTTCTTTTTCTGTACCGTGCTTTCCAGTTATGATAACTAAAATTTTATTTCATTGTGTACTATTTTTGTACTATATATATATATATATATATATATATATATATATATATATATATATATATATATATAGATATATACATTGAAAATATTACACCTTTCTAACAGGGTTATAGATTGTAAACGAGCCTTATAATTTTATAATATTTAAATTTATTTATTTATTTGCGACATAAATTAACTAAGATATCATTAGCAGCTCCTCCGTTAGGTCAAATGATCAATCAAAACCCCCCAATAAATATTTCCAAACAGAAACAAATAAATAAAATAATACATAATTTATATTTTTTCATTTTTTTTTCAATTTGGAAATGCCCTCTATCATTCTAAGCATATAAACTCGTTGACCGTTCTCTTAATTCCGCGACACACTATTCATGGCTCGCACCGCGATGTCCGGAGAGGTTTCGTTTGATTAGGAATCGATCACGGTTGGCGGCCCGCGTTGACTTCGTGGTTATAAACGGAGACGAGTTTTTCCCGAGGGTTCCCGATCAAATTCGCATAGGGGCGCCTAGGTTAGATACGGCTTCCTTTGGCAAAGTTTGGGTCAACAGCCCCGCCGGGAAAACTTAAATATTTTTGTTAGTTGATGTGTTTAATGTGGATCGTTTGATAAGTTGTGGTTACGATTGCGTATTTTTATAGATTTTATTTTGAAGATTTTACATTTTGTTTGTTGATTTTGTCTTTTGTGGTTCAAATTAATATTTTAAGGAAAGGTAGCCACAGTGTTTTAGAATATTAAGACTTTATAATCCGTTTCCAATTATATTGGCGAGCTAAACTTTGAGAAACGACTCGAATTTAAGACCAGTAGTTGACCTTTGCCGAAATTTCAAATGTAGTAAACAGGTAAAGATAAAAACAAAGAAGTAAATCTTTATTATCGTAGAAATATGTACTATTTATGTGCCTGGACATGCGGCTGCGAAGTAACAAAGGCATTTTATTGTTTCGTGTGTCTGATTTCTTCAGATGACCCTTTGTGGTTTATATATATTGGCCCCCTTGAAAGGTTGACGAGCCGCCACTGTAAGATAATAAATAAAATGAAAGGTACTGTGTAGGTTTCTTCGTAGATTATAATTTACAATGTTATTAAATATAAGTGTTAGTGTAGTGTTCAGCGGCCACATATATCTCAAACAACAACGAACTGCAACAACGTTGGTATATTCTTCTTGAATACAGATATTTTAACAAACAGGTGGTTTATTTAAATAAAAGAATTGTTTTTTTTAAAACATCTAAGACATCTATTAACTGAAATAAAAGGTGTGAATTACTCTACAAAAATAATAGTTAAAATTAATAACAAAAAAATGTTTAATCTAAATTAAATCTTGAAAATGACGGGATTTACTTAAAATCCCCAATCTTAGAACAAAAGAAAAGTAAACAAAATTTTTAATTAAACCATAAATTTAACTCTTGAAGATACATAAAAATTACTCCCCAAATAAATACTAGAAACAAAATAAAATATCCCTCAATTTTGACAACCCACTGTACATGTAAAGCCCCATAAGCCACCACAAAAGAAAAATTTAAAATCAATCGTAACAACTAAACACAGACTAACTCTTGTTTTAGAAATCAGAAAAAAATGAGAAGAACTGCTCCCCTTAGAAGCCTGTTATTGGCTAGAATGCGAGACGTCATCATAGACGCATCCTGATCCTTTAATTAATTAATACTTCAGGTATCGCCTAGAGTTTTTCATTATGTAAGAATTGTATTAAACTGAAATATAGTGACATTTCCGTCTAAATATAATAAAAGTATATTTTATTAAAATGTTTAAAACTTAAACTAACATATCAGGGATCTGAATCAAAAAAGACCATGGCGAAAAAAAAGAAAGGCAAAGAAAACCTATCTTTTCTGAAGGGAAACAATGCTTTTGTAAAAAAAAAACGCTTTTATTATAAAGTACCTATTCTATTATATTTTAACATAGTAAAACGACAATTTATTATAATTGAATCGAACCAAATGAAATATTTCAATTAGTGGTGGTTTTATTACAAGGGTAAATGGTCAATGTCCCTCCAAAAAATACACATTATAAATTAACAAAAACAATTGCCAAAGGTATATTTTAAATGAAACAAAATTGGTTTAAGCGTTATACTTTATTTTGTAATATTTTCGTGGGAAATGCATCTATTACTCAACACGGAATACACAAAGGTCTGGGCAGAACCACGGAACATTAACAAGACAAGAAGAGCACTGGAAGCTCCTCCCCTTGTTATGCTTATCTCCCTCGAATATCGGATACCATGCTTTTTCGATTCCTGGAAGTCGCTGCCGGATAAGATACATAAACCGGTTGTCTGTTGTAGAATAAAGTATTGAAATATACAATGAACATTAATATATACCAATTGTCTTTTTAATTTTTTTATTTTTTAAAAAGTAAAATAAAAATGTATCAATTTACTTAGTGTTTTGTGTTTGGTAAATAAAAATAAACATAAATATAAACATAATTTATTTAATATCTTTTACATTCAATTAGTTTATCTTACTCAGGAATACATGCTGATATTGTACTATGAATAAAATAAATAATTAAAGAATACCTAACTTGAGGGAAGTAATCAGGCCTAAATTATAAAATAATTTGCGCGCCTTGATAGCTCCCGAAAAAAAATACTTACATGGTATGTGACAAGCGGCTAATGAAGGGCAGACGCAGTAGGCAGAGGGACCATATAAACCAGAGCAGATAGAGGATAATATATAGTTATTATAATTATTATTTATTAAATTATAGTTAATTTAAAAATAATGGAGTGAAGTAGTCTCTATTTTGCTGGATAAAACTCTTAAGGTGTTTTTTCAAATTTTTATTATTTTCTTAAATTATTTTTTTTAAGTGATTGGGCAACGTATTAAACATTCTGGGAGCAAGATACGTAATAAACTTAGAGCAAAAAGAATTATGGGAGATAGGCGCAATAAAATTTTCATTAACATTGGTTCGTGTTAGATAGATATGAGATTTCATTGAATATGTAGTTTTTATTTTATTAATGTATGTAAGACATGATAAGGTGCAAAGATTACAAATATTGAGAATATTATTTAAGTTATATAAAAGAGAAGTCGGATACCTTCGACGTTTATGTAAAATTATTTTTAAAACACTATTTTGACAAGTTGCGAAAATTTTTAGGTGTGAGTCATATAAGCCTCCCCAAACAATAATGCAGAATCTTAGAATTGATTCAACCAACGAATTCAAAATAAGATTTTTACTTAAAATATCCCTAAGCTGAAAGAACTTATAAAACATTTTTCTAATTTTTGTAGTTAAATAATTTGTGTTCATTCCATTTTAAATGTTTATCAACAATGACACCTGGATATTTAATTTTAGATACCTTGTTTATTTTAAGACAGTTACAATTTATATTTTTTTATCACATTGCAATGAATGGACTTTTAAAAATTCTGTTACTGGTTGATCGACATTTGCTGGGGAAAAGGTCATAAAGTAGGTTTTTTTAATATTGAGACTTAATCTACTGGCATTAAGCCACTCGTGAACAATACCAAGACCCGTCTCTGCATGTCGGTATGTCTCCTCCCAGGTTTCGGCTGCAAATAGTAGTGCTGTATCGTCTACATTTGATACAACCTTGCAGTCTTGTATTAGATTTCCAATTTTATTAATATATATGAGAAAGAGTATTGGCCCTAATACTGTTCCCTGTGGTACCCCGGTAGATATTATAGCACTTTCACTAAAAGTATCGTTTATTTTTACTTTCTGTTTCCTACCCGTTAAATAATTCTTTATAAGAAGCAGAGGACCACCACGTATACCTATTTCTTCTAATCTTTCAAAAAGTATATTGTGTGCTACTGTGTCAAAGGCTTTAGTGAGATCTAGAGCCTTTTGTCTATTTTTATTGTGATCAAATATACCGCTAATTAACTCAAAAACTGCATCTTCCGTTGATTTATTATTTCTAAAACCGAATTGTCTAATATATAAGAGTTTATTTTTTTCCAGATAATCGACTAACCTTAGTTTAAGACATTTCTCAAAAAGTTTAGCAAAGTTATTAATTACTGAGATAGGTCGATAATTTGTTAATAGTGTTTGATCATCTGTTTTAAAAACTGGTGTAACTATTGATGGTTTCCAAGCCCCAGGTATATTAAATAATTCAAGACATAAGTTATATAAATATAGCAAAGGTTGTATAAGAAATACGTGCATCTGCTGTATAAAATCAACAGTGAGCCCATCTTCCCCAGGAGAAGAATACCTTTTTAGTGATTTTATGTGTTTGATAAGCTCATTCTGCTCAATAGGTCTTAAAAATATTGATTTTTAAGACCTGAAATGGTTAGAAAATTACAATTAACTCTGTTCTATCTTTATGGGAAACTTTAAAATTATTCATTTCTTTTACTTAACATGAAACCGTAATCAGGAAATTTAAAATTAATCTAATAAGTAGTTTTTTTCAGACCTATTTTTTAAATATTCTATTAGGCCACCATTTTGTTTTGCTATCTTTTATTAATACCAAAATTTTACCAGTTTATACCTAACACTTGATTTTTGTGCAAAATTTGAGAAAATTGGATAATTAGTTTTTTAGTAATAGTTTTTTTAACGTTTCACTAGTCCGCCGTCTTGCTCCGGCATATTGGATTTTTACCAAAATATTACCAGGTCATCCACATATGACCCTTAATGTTTGCCTAAAATGGAAGTCAATCTGATGAGTAGCTTTTAAGCCATGTTGCAAACTGACAGAGCGATAGACAAACTGACAGACGGACCGACGGAATTGATGAAACTTATTTTTTGGGATCTAGGGACGCTAAAACCTGAAAATATGTAAAACCTGAGAAGGTGGTTTTTTTGACAATTACAAATATTATATTTGGCCGCCGTTTTGTTCCGCCCTCTCAAATCAGTACCCACAGGGATACTAGTTTATCTCTATACCACAATTGGTTTTTAGGCTTAATTTTTAAATACTTTATTAAGCCGCAATTTTGTTCGGCCATCTTGGATTAAAATTTTCAACAATTAATTTCCTTTTTTACTTAACTTTTACAAAAAGTACTTTTTATAATCATATTAAGATCAATTAAATAATTTGAAGTTTTCCACTTTTTTAATTTAATACATATAAAGCAAAATAGGTCACAATAACAATCATGGGTAAATATTTTTAAACGTTTGTGTGAACGTGAACGTTTATCCGTTCTAATCGCTAGCGGTTTGCATCAACCTCATATAAGGGCGATGACCTGCCCGGCTGAATGAACTTCTCGGATTCATCGGAGCGTTTTTGCAAGCACAACATAAAAGTTTCGACGGACCATGCTCCTTTTTGTCTTGTTAATGTTCGGTGGCAAAACCGAGCAATTTCCAAAAATTAGATAGCGATCGCCATAACGCAGTAAAGTTATCTCAACAAGCCAGCGGGAGAGAAAAAGAATATGCTATGGGCCATATACCTATGTGGGAGCGAGAGCCTGGGCAATACCCAAAGCCTGCCACATCGGATTCCTTGGCAAACACGTGTAGTGACGATGGCCTGTTTTAGGGACTATAGTCTTGGAAGGTGAATAGAGGATCTCTACAAAAACTAAAAACAATTATATTCCTTCGATATTGTTTCGGGAAGATTGTGTGAATGAAACGTGCTAAAAAATTTGGCCATGTTAAGCATTGAAAAGAACGTAATTAAAAGTATTTAAAATTCTAAAATAGATAATAGACCATTTTGGCAGTTCCAAGCAACGTAAAATGAATTTAAAATACATACGACTTTAAAAATGTATTTACTTATAAACATATCTACCCGAGTATATATACCTCCCTAGAAATAAAGTTTCTCGCAATTAGTTTCTCAGTTTTTACCTGTTTTAAAATCAGTTATATTGCATCGCAAAAATGCACCACAATATTTTTTTTACTGGAGCCGCCAGTGATTTCAGTTATTATTAGTTTGATTTAAATGAAAGCGGATAAAGAAATCTTAGCTCAAATGATATGATAACCATAAACTTCTAAGGGGATGTATAGTGGAGTGCAACTTAACAGGTTTATCTCAAGTAAGTTTACATATATCTGCACAATCTAGAAGAGAGCGTTTGAGATAAATGATATTTATTATTTTGTTCAACTTTTGAAAACTCTCAAAACTAATATTAGATAGCTTTACTTTAACGATTTCTTTGAAATATTCTTATTTAATATTTGTTATGTTCGTGTGAGCAAGTCGAGGACTCCATGGTTAACAGATGTAATAAAGCTAACGATGAAAGAAAGAGATAATTCCATGCTTAAATTTAAACTTACGAAATCAATCGAAGATGGCACCAGATATAGAGAGCAAATAAACTCTGTTTTTTTTTTCTTGCATTCGGCGTGAAAAGAAAAACTATAAAAAACTTGTTTTCTCTGAACGAGAAAAAGGGGTGACAGGCTTTGAATTACATGGGTATTAATATTAATTAAAAAAAGGAGATTTCTCCAAATCTGGAAATGCCGGATGAAATTAATCACTTTTTCTGCGAATTTGTTAATAAAATTGAGAATAAATGTCGGGATACTGCCGTGTATATATGACGATACCTCAAGTGTTTGACTTGAGTTTAGACTTTCAATTACATCCTATAAATGATGTGCGTGACTACTTTCTATCAATTAAATCAAATGTAGCGGGTTGCGACGCGTTGTTTCTTCGCATGTTGGGATAATACGAGCCCTACATACTACCACAAATTTTTCATTTTGTCAACATTTGCCTAGAAAAGTGTGAGTTTCCTATATTAGAAGCAGGCAAATGTGCACCCTAATCCTAAAACGAACAATCCACTGGAGCTTTCGGATCTTCGCCCCTTCAGTCGGGCTTTAGGGAGTCGCGCGGCACCATAACTGCTCTATTAAAAGTTTTGCCTTGCAGCATTGGTGTCGCTAGATTTCTCTAAGGCTTTCGATACTGTGGATCACAATTTACTCTGTCCTAAACTAAAATTAATTGTCTTTTTATTTTTTATATAAAGTACAGGATATTATTTTTAATGATGGAATTATTAAACCCTTCTTTTGTTCATACCGATGTACCTCAGGGCTCGATATTAGGACCTTTGTTCTTTCTTATTTATACCTTTGATTTGTTCTGCAAGCTTAATTCATGGCTATGGATTTGCTAATGACATTCAACTCTATTATAGTTTCAGCTTGAATGATGCACCACAGGCAAATATTACTATGCTTCAAAATTTAAATATAATATACGATTTCTTAATTTCTCCTAATCTTACTATGAGTGCCAAAAAATCACACTTTTTACTATGCAAAAAAAAGTTAGGACTGTCTTCATAGCAATTTTTGCCCTACTATAAACAATGAAAAAATTCCCTACACGTCTTCAACCAAAAATCTAAGCATAATTTTTGACTCAAACCTTCGATATAAGGAATATATTTCTGGATTATTGCGCCGGATATATGTTGCGATGAAAATATTATATGCAAATAAAAACGAGCTTAGTTATATTTATATAAATTTTCCAAATTCCATTACGTTTGTACTGTTTATGGTCCTTGTTTGGATGTCTGTACAAAAAAGAGAGTGCAAAGAATCTCTGCCAGATTTGCGTTTGGCCTTATAACGTATGAACCTGTGCCAGAAAAATGAGAAATTCTTCGATGGCTGCTAATGACTCAGCTATGGGAAATTCAAATTTCAATCTTTACACATCGTTTACTCTTAACTGGCATCTCTAAATATTTGAGACAAAAGTTTTCCTTTTGTCTCATATCTGACTTTCACAACATACCAATTTGAGCCATATTTCTCACATGAATCTACTTATATTTTTATAGATATTGTCAAGGAAAGTCCAAGAAAAAATATAAAGTTATTCGTTTCGCGTAATATTGAATTTAGGCAGTACTATAAAAATGTATAAGGGTATGCTTAATTTAGTTTCACAAACTTTGTTTCCTTATAATGCTTAAGCCACGAGTTACATGCATACCTAAATTAAGTTTTGTTGAACATCCGCCCATTTTAATATCATTACGTCAGTTTCGATAGTTTAACGAAAGTCCTTGCAAATTACAGGATAAATTGGTACACCCAAATTAAAGCTGATGGCCAGTTACAATGTCGATCCAGCAACCGACATTTCAAAGATTAGAATATAAATCTGTCATTTATGTCGTATATAGGTATCAAATTGTTCCATCACGGATTTTGCGCTGCCACTATATTTTCAGTTTCAAAGAGATTAGTCAATTTAATTGAAATTTACATATGTGCTTGGGACAGCGTAATTCCAAAATAAATTTTCACAATAACTTATGTTGTATGTTATGTTATCATACGCACTACAGGCAAAATTACGTTTGTTTTAACTTTAATAGACTATTTTCATATGCGGAAAATAGAGTAGAGTAAAATGGAGTCATAACTAGTTTAATTCTGATAAATCCCTTTTTACAAATTGAAAATTTCAAACTTTATTAGATTTATTATTAAGCACGAGTTCGTTTACGAGAATAATGAACATTATTTGCATAACTATGTTTCTCCATTTAATATACATCTGTCATAGTCCTAGAGAGATAATAATGTAATTTATTAAGTGTGGTGTTTTGTATTTATCTACTGATTAAAAAAAGCCAATTTTTCTAAAAAAAAAGATTATTCGGAAGGCAAATATATCGATCTCCATTAAAAGCATGAATGCAATAATTAATAAGAATAATATTGCTGTTATTACTCTATACAAGCTCGCTGGTATATATGGAAATGGTTCACGATATCCTGAAATAAGAGAGGTAACAAAGAACGTTTTTTAAAATCTAATGAAAAAATTAATTAGACAAGATTGATCGTAAAGCAGTTAAGGTTTTATTCCGTATTTAGTATATTAATAATAATAATAATAACAATAATAAAGAGCTTTTATTGATTTTAATATCACAAAATAAAAAATGTTTATAAAACGATAGAAGGCAAAGTCTAACTATATAGCTACTCCACTTAACCTCGAGAGTTTTTTTTTACTAAGTTTAAATTTAAGAAATATGAAAAATACTATACAATAAGAGGATAAGTGCTATTTACAAAGCGTTTTACATACAATTTAATACTAACTAATGCTATTATAATAATTTCTATATTTTTCCATATAAAAAAGTATGCATAGGCACCCTTCACACTAATACAAAACATATGATGAATATGAAGAAAAGGGGCATCCGAATTTTAGGACCTGGAACCGTTATACAGTAAGTAAATGAGTGTACAAAAAATAAATAAATAAATAATGAGGGAGAGTAATGAGAAATAAAAGTATACTTTTTAGGAAGTAAGCATATCTTTAAGTTTTCGACGAAATATGTTAAGATTACAAAGTTTCAATTCCCAATTAAGCAGGTTATAGATTGACGGTGCATTATAAGAAAATGATCTTTTGAACAGAGTTGTACGAATTCTAGGAAATTTATTAGGAATTATTTTGTCGTGTAGATATGAGGGCGTTTTAGTGATTATTAATTTATTTACAAACACAGAAAAATGATACCTATAGGCTGTATCCACATTCATCCATTTCAATTCTTTAATTTTATGCGAAATGTGATCAGATTTACGCATCCTAAAAACGAACCTGCAGCCGGTGTTGATAATTTTTTATAATCGTTGTTTTGTTATAAAGTCCAGACAGGGGAAATATACAGTATTGCAATATGTCATTTTAGAAAACACTAGGCTTTCACATAATTTTTTTCTTAGCCTGAAGTTTAAAATATTGTAATTATTGTAGAGAAGCTTTAGAGCTGCATAGCATCGCTTTAGCACCATGCTAACATGTTCTTTAAAGCGCAATTCTCCGTCGAGTAGAAGGCCCAAGTTACGTGCACAAGAAACAACTTTTTATTCTTAAGCCATTTTCGACTAGATTGATACTAGAGAACAGCATTGCTACACTTTTTATTGCGTTCAGTTTTAAATTATTCCCTTCTGCGTATTGTGTAACAGACGCTAAGTCCTGGTTTAGGTGATTTTCAGCAGTATCAACAAATTGTAGTGATAAAGGAAGAACAGTCGGCAGCATAACTTTGCACACTAGAATATTTAATAATTTTAAACAGGTCGGCTGTGTAGAGAAAAGAATAGGCGACAATATTACTCCTTGAGGTACTCCTGATGTTACTTCGGTTCGCTCGGATACGTTCCCCTCCCAAAAATTACTTTCTGTCTTCGTTCCGGTAAAAAGTGCTACAAAGAGCTTAACGACACCTCATCGAAACCATAATACTGCAATTTTGCACATAGAAGTGCGTGATCAATTGTGTCGAAAGCCTTCGAATAGTCCAGTAGACTCTAGGCACTTGCACCGTCGCGCTTATCTAACGATATTTTTATGTTATCACAAACGCTCATCAAAACCGTAGCTGTACTAAGACCCTCTCTGAAACCTGACTGCAGAGGAGAAATTATGTTGTTTTTGGTGGCAAAATCATTAAATTGAACATATATTATTTTTCTGAGAATTTTTGAGAGGGTGGGGAGAATGCTTATGGGTCGCAGAACTGAAAACAGGTTTTCTTCGGCAGGGGACGAACGAGAGCTGTTTTCCATGAGTCAGGAAAGTACCCTGTTTCCAAGCAGCAGTTGATAATATGTGTGATATTTTTATATACAGTATTGAAGCAAAGCTTCAACATTTTGGCATTTATTTCATCAGTTCCCGTGGCATTTGATTGCAGAGAGTAGATTCATCTTTTAATATCATCAAATGTTGCTAACCTTAACTGAAACTAAATATCATTATTATATTTTTTTATTCGGGCCTTATTTGTAACTTGTTTACAATTATTTCGGCAAAGATTTTTACAAACACGACTTTGTTGCTGAAAGAGATAAATGCTGCTTTTTCGCGTCTTATTAAATGTTTCGCAGTCTTTTGTAACGAATGTTTTTTGACTGATTATATCTCGATTATGCTTTATCGCGATCCTTCATAAGTTGTTTAACTGCATTTGTTAGCCACGGTGCATACGGCTTTGAGATCCGCGAATTTTTGTATAGAGCATGTTTGTTAAAAATCGAGAGAATATTTCCGCTTAAAAATTTTATTTTATCTATGATGATAATATGATCCCATTGCACGCAACCCAGATCCTAATAAAACACATTTTCACAAAAGAATCTGTAATCCCGATATATTATGGTTTTAGGTTTAGGCCTATTAAATGAAATAGATAAATCGCAGAGTATGGCTCTGTGATCAGAAATTAAATCTGTATTTATTGTGCCTTTATTCAGAGCCGACTCTCGATTTTTAAGGTAAATGACATCTAAGATTTTTTGTGATGTTGAGATTATTCGAGTAGGGTCTGTAATAATTTGATAGAGATCGTATGACTCTAAGCCAGGGGTGCTCAAACGGTCGATCGCGAGTGCTTTTTGAGTAGATCTGGAGAAGAAATTTTTTTTTAATAAGTAGGTACTTAACTAAACTACAAAAATTTATTACGTAATAAAATAACACTCTGCTAGCGGCAAAAGGCGGCTTTATCAAAGGAACGCGCGGTACTTGTCAAAGAAAAGCCGCGTTCTTGCCGCTTTTCTAGAAATTTCGGGCGGCGCGTTTGACGGGAACATCCGAGACTTTCGTTCACGCCGATATAAATGTTGCACCTGCAGGAATTGGAGTCGTTCTGAATTGCAACTTGAAGGCAATATTACGTCGATACAAAGTTTATTATTAAATAGTACAAAATGAGTGCAGCGAAGAAATCTAAAACGTATCATTTTAATAACGATTGGGTGGAAGAATTTTTGTTTTGTATGGTGAAGGTGCATTTGTCTTATTTGTCGTGCGTCAGTTGCAATACCTAAGCGTGGTAACTTAGAGAGGCATCATAAAACGGTTCATAAAAACTATGAAAAGGATTTTCTGCCACAGAGTGAATTAAGAAAACGAAAAGTACGTGATTTGATATCTTGTTTGAAAAAAGAACAAACCATGTTCACAAGACCAGCCAAACAATCAAAAGCTGCTACGATCGCGTCATTTAAAATATCTCATATATTGGCGAAACACAAGAAACCATTCGAAGATGGATCGGTTGTGAAGGAAACATTTATTGAAGCGGGTGAGACTTTATTTGGAGATTTTAAAAATAAAACAGAAATCATGTCGGCTATTAGAGAACTTCAGTTATCTCGTCCGACTGTCACAAGGCGTATTGAAGTCATGAGTCAGGACATGGCAGATAAACTAAAAAATGGTATCATGAAATGTACATGCTTTTCTTTACAGTTCGACGAATCCACCGATATGACAGACACTGTCCAGCTATGTATTTTTATTCGGATGGTATTCAATGACATGTTGGCTAAGGAAGAATTTTTTACAATCATTCCTCTGAAGGGGAAGACCCGTGACGAAGATATATATGACGTTTTCTTCAATTTTGTAAAAAACTACAAGCTACCAATATATAAATTAGTGTGCATTACAACCGATGGAGCTCCAGCAATGACTGGAAACAAAAACGGTTTTATGGCATTGTGTAGAGCTAATGAAGATTTCCCTTCATTTTTTTCAATTCATTGCATTATACATCAACAAGTTTTGTGTTCAAAAGTTTTAAACACGGAGGAAATTATGGGCATTGCAAACAAACAAAAATTGTGTACTCCATAAGTGCACGTAGCTTGCAACGGCGGCTCTTTAAGTTGCAGTTGGAAGATAGGGAGTCAGCTAAACACACTGATTTAGTTCTTCACACGGACGTCAGGTGGTTGAGTCGCGGAAAATTCCTAGAAAGGTTTCAAGAATTATTGCCCGAAATAACAGCTTTTCTAGACGAAAGAGGTGATGACACTCAGATGTTGAAAAGCGAAAAATGGCTGACTGATTTGGCATTTTTGACTGACATCACAATGCACTTAAACACCATTAACTTGGAGCTTCAAGTTAAAGGAAAAAACTGTTATTGAGATGATTAGTGCAGTAAACGCATTCAAAAGTAAATTGCAACTTATGATAGATCAACTGAAAAGAAAGGATCTGAAACATTTTCCGTCTTTGAAAGCAAGGATTCCTCAGTTGAATTATGATACGTATGAGGCTGAATTATGAAATATTTTAGGACAATTCGAAATGCGTTTTTATGATTGTAGTAAATTGGCAAATGTAGCATAATTTATGAGTTATCCTTTTTCATGTAAAAACATTGAGGAATTAGCTACTGAAATAGCAAGTCAGTTTAATATGAACTCATGTTCTGTTAAAAATGAGTTGGTGCAGATTATATCAGATATACATCTCAAAGCTACAGTATCTGATACAAATTTCTGGTGTTTTATATCTGAAGATAAATATCCGAATCTAAGGCAAATCTAAGCAAATTTAACTGACAGCAATGTTTGGGTCAACTTACTTGTGCGAGTCTGCTTTTTCTGAAATGAAGATAATTAAGTCAAAATATCGCAATCGGCTAACTGACGATCATATGTCATCATGCTTGCGATTAGCACTCAGTAGTTACGTACCATCTTATGAAAAGTATGCTGAGGACATGCAGTGCCACGCTTCAACATCCAAAGTCACTCCTTAGTTAAGTTTAACACCATATGTAACTCTTTTGTTTTGTAACAAACAATAAACTCGCAATTTTGAATAACTATGCGTTTTTTCATTGATATTTTAGAAAAGAACCTAACTAAACCTAACCCAAACCTTGACTAAAATAATGTATATTGTGCGGAAAGCTAATATCTATATATGCTACGGCACACCCTACCTAGGTAGGTAGGTAAGTAGGGTGTATGTATCGTGTATGTACGACAACCCTACATCACACATACTTGCAGCCTCTCAGAGTCGATCGTAAGTAGTCTAAAAATATTGAGGTAGCTCGCCAGCAGTTCAAGTTTCAGCACCCCTGCTCTAAGCATTCTTTAACCGGATTGTTAAATGTATGATCGACGTTTACATCACCTAAGACGATTATGTTCTCATATTGTGGCGAAATGAAAGATAAAAAATTATCCAAATGATGATACAACTAATCAAATTATTTGATGGAGTTCTGTATATGGTACACAAAATTCTGTCTAACTTGCCAAACCTCACCTCCAGCAATAAGTGCTCAATACCGCCGGAATCTGAAAATTCTTTTAAAACTTCCCTTGCTTCTATTTCATCTCTAACAAAGGTGGCAATATCTATCTGATTTGAACAATCAAAAACCAGGTATGTGTACGATGCTTGGTGGAACATTATGATTTAACCATGTTTCTGTAACGCACATCAAGCCAAAATTCTCACTGAGTACTAGATCCTCAAAAGAGAAATTAGAGATCTGGCGTTTAAATGCCCTACTTGTACACATTTCATCACTTTCATTCACCGCAAGAAAAAGGCAGAAAATAATTAATTGTTGTAAATAAAATATTTAATAATAAAATGATAAATGAAATTATATTATATTATATGTCCATCAAATGGGTATCTTTTTGCTGATTTTAGATATACCAAATTTGATACCCCTTATCACTAGAATGTGAGAAAGAGACGGAAAACGCTCTACTATATTATGGCAATTTTTCCTTGAAAATAACTTGAACGAATTGGTTTCGACCTCAAGCGAAACTTGACTGTCACCCACAACGAATATTGAAGAAAGGTTTTTAAAAACAACTTAAAATCTCACAAACAAACTGCAAATATTATATAACACCACATGAATATCTATTGCAGATACTTTCAGGATATCTGCTGTGGGCCAGTTCTACACGGGAAAGTATTGCTTGTGGCTTAACAGTCCCCACTGAACCCTCAATACATTTTATTATGCTGAATTTAAAAGTACTGAGTTTAAGATGGGGTCCCAATATTTTATTATAAAATATTTTATATTAAAGAAAAAATACAATCATGTTTTTATTTCCCCCTCTCAAAATATTGTTTTTTATAGGTTCCTGTTACACTTCATTATTTTTTTACTTATGAGCTTTTACGCCAATTTTATTAGGTAATCCCTTCGTTGTTTATTAATAATATTTGTAATTAGTTATTTACTAATAAACTTGTAGGTACAGACAGTAGGAAAAAGGTGATGGGGTGCTCTGAAAATCGGTAGGAACTCTTGGAGGAGATTTTTCTCCTAAACACCTACTTTTGAGATATTTTTGTAATTTCTCAAGTTAGAATATATGCTAAAATTTTCCGGTCTGACCTAGATGCAACTCTAGTGTGTCACGATAAAACTTTGTCTTCTCTTAAATAGATATCTTAGGTTGCCCATCGTATTCTGTAATGAAAGATAATTCAAGAACTGGTCGACCAGTGGATGTGATAAGGGAAGACAATGTTGCCATTGTGGAAGAGGTGGTATTGAACGACCGACGTTTAATGGTTTAATGCATTTTTGTGATTACAAAAGTTTAATTAGATTATTATTGTCGGAGGTTTTGTAGTTTGAAGGGAAGGATTTTCTAATTTATTTCTTCCATATGTTCACCCGTTTCCAGGCTATTACACTTTTTATTTCAGTATGAAGGTGTTTACTACGAAGTATATGAAGCTGCAGGGTTGAAAGTGGCTTTATTCGACACTTAAGCATGTGCTGGAGAATATTTTTTGTTTTTGTCATAGAAAATGGATACATTTAAATTTTTTAGTAAATTGTGGAGAGTAACTGTAAATAAATAAAACGTTAAATCTAGAGTACTTAAAGTTATAGGTAATTCAGATCTAGTTATTTTTTAAAGTTTATTTAAAAGTTTATAAATTTGCAGAAATATCCTATATGTATATCTGGTGTAGAACAAGGTCTTTTTTTTAGTAGGCTACTGTATTTTACTTATTTCTCAATACAGAGAAGCTACTTTTATATTGGTTCTACAGTCTATAGTTATCTAGCGTAAGAGTTGAGAAAAATCATTTTTGTTTCATATTCAAAGTTCTTGATATAGAAAAAATTAAAATAAGTACAAAAGTACATGTTTGTGTTTAAGTCTCTAAAAGTATTTATAGAGCTAGGCGCTAGTCTATTTTGGGTAGTAATAATTTAGATAGTGTGAATCAGAATTGTGCATCTGCGGGTTACTATAGAATAGAAAATTTAATATTATATTTGTGAGTATCTTTTATTTCACTAGCCTTCAAAAACTAATATATTAAACACTAAGTTGTTTAATTGGCTACACTTCTTGTGTATGTACTCTCTGCACTCTGCAGGTGTTAATATAAGAAAGGTAAAAGTTAAACTATACATAAATAGTTTAAGGAATATTATACATGTTCTTATTAATTGTATTTGTACTTCTATTGAATTTAATATCGCACTTACATGTATTTATATTTTTTGTAAATAAACATTTACATGCACTAGTTATGTAAACTGCAAAAATACTGACTATTTAAATAGCCTTTTCTAAATGAATCCTGCATTCTGAATGGTCTGCTGCGGATATTAAATATTCATATAAAATATAAAATTCTTGCGGGCTCACAAAAATCTGTTGTTCCAAGTATATATTCCATATGTTTAGATCGGAAAAAAACGTACGCAAAATACGAAAAAATTATAAAAACTACCATTTTTTTTATTAGTTATTAGGTGAACATCAAACAAATGTTTCTTATTTAGAAAACTTTTTCTATATGAATCCCGCGTGGTCTAGCTGTGGATATTAAATATTTTTTAAAATTCTTGGAGGCTCACAAAAATCGATTTTTCAAAGTACATGTGTTTCAATGGGAAAAAGACGTGCGCACAAAGGATAAAAACAACAAAACTGCCTTTTTCTATTAGTTCTTATGTAAACTAGTAGCGCGTTTTGATTGATCTAAATATGTATTTAAAATATCAGATTTCAACGCTACTCTTTATATAAAAGTCACCATTTTTTCATTCGGTTTCCCATTAGTTCTTATTGAGAATCTGTAGAACCAATCATCAAGCAATTTATATTATTTGTTAAGGAAGCTCCAATACATATTTTTTTCACTGACCAAATTTCTTCTTAAAGGGCTTTACCATCACTGAGTGCGTTACATACATTTCAAATATTTTTTTAGTTTTATGACAAGAATCTAAATTATTTTTTTAATTATGTTGCTATATGTTCTTTTGTTTTTGAAATCTTATAAGTCCTTTGTTTGCTTACTTCATGCATTAAAACATATCAAAACAGTATAAATTTAGAATAGTTTTAAACGAATCCTCCTGCAATACTTTTGAATTATGGATATACTTCACTTACTAGGAATATTTTAGATATTTAGGAAAATAAATAAAAAATGTCAGATATTTCGCAAATCGCAAAGAGAATTAGATGGGAAAAAAGCAATTCGAATTATTGGTGATAGAAAACAAGTATTACCGAGAGACACAGAAGTAAATCAAAATAAAACGAATTAATCAGTTAACATACTAGAAAATTTTTAAATAGGAAAGATGCTCAAATGAGGGTAGGCAAGCCAAACATTTCATTGTGAAGCCCGATAAAGGCTTAACAGAGTGTCTGTTAACGCAGGACCCTGAACTCCATCGTAGGAGTAGTAACCAGTCAGGTCTCTAGACCTCTCCCTAACTACTACTGCTCAAATGAGACTTTAAGCCATTAAAAGGTTTTTAAACAATCGCACGCAGAAAAGACATATTTTAAGATATCAATTCTCAGCTAGAATAAAATTCCTTTGACTCGTCATTATTAGCTAAAATATTAAGTGCATTAAAATATTTAATTATAGTTGCATTGATATCCATCGGATAATAATCAAAATACAATATACATACACAAAATTTCACTCTGTAGAAAAAAAGCATTGATTTTTTAGTATATTTTGTAATTTGTCATCTTAGAATTATTTTGTATGGTGTAAAATTTCGAAGTCGGGGGTGTGTGATTAACTAAAGATAAAAATACCAATCTAATACATTGGACTTTTTACCTGCTGATGACTCTGATCGAAACGTCGAAACAGAGTTTGTTAAAAAAATACAATAAAAAAGCCTGAAATCAATTTTTCTATTAAATAAATTTGTAGTCCAATCTGTCAAAATAAGTGTAATATTGAGTTAAGTTTAAAAATAATGTTATTTTTCATCTATATCAAACGCTGTTTCGATGTTTATATGTATTCGATTGGTTTTTTATCTCTAGACCATCACATACCCCGATTTCGAAATTTTAAATCGTGCAAAATAATTTTAAATTGTCAAATTACAAAAATACGGAAAAAATTAAATATCTCAAAAAGTAGGTTTACGAGAAAAAATAACGTAAAAATCTCCCCCAAGACCTGTTACCTATCAACGTCCTAGCTTCACATTTGTCCTATCTGTACTTACAAGTTTATTAGTAAAGAAATTTTATGACGTAATAGTTTATAAGTTATATTACTTTTATCAAGCAATACTGGTACAAATTATTTTACACTAATGATTATTCAAACTGTACATCTAAAAAGTAACGAAATGTAACAACCACTTATAAAAAACAATATTTTGAATATAAAATAATTTCATAATAATAAATTGAGATCCCCCTAAACTCAGTAAAATCTGCAGAAATATTACTTTTATCAGGTTTAATAATTTCTGTGAAATGAATGAGTGCGTAATGTGTTTCCCAAATAGCTAATAACTTGGATTGTAATCAATACGCGTTCTCAATATATAAGGCTAACGTATACGCGAGAATACACTGATATTTTGATTTTCGCTTCCTTTTATCCTAAAAGAAAGCCAAGCAAAAAAATCAACTCACGCACCACCTTAAAATGTTGGTTAAGTGTAATTAATAGATAAAAATATCCTTAGTCATTTAATTAGTACCAAACGAGCTTCATCAAAATGAAAATATTCAAACTCTCAAGCGGTAGTATTGATTTTTAGTCTGCTCAAAGCAAAGCCACAAAAACTGACCTATTCTCGGGTTATAGCAACCCATCTGTAGGCATATCGTAAAAAATCAGATGCATGCCGCGTAGTGAATTGTATAGTACATTGTTATTTTGTCTTCGCTTCTTTTTATCACCTCTCTAACTCACTCCATTAAGATGTTAATTTCTGAATTGATCGCGTGTTATTGTACATTGTACTATAACTAAAAAAATACTAAAATCGAAGGCGTTATACCCAATTGTCCAACATTAAAATGTTATTAAAATTGGAGTTCGTGCTATCAAACAAAATCATATAAAAGACGATATTTTTATGATACCCTCCTTTTTCCCCTGTGCGTGCTCCTCCCCCGCTATACACTCCACTCATTGACAAAAGAAACGCGCATCAAGAATAAAGATATTTGATATTTGCAAAATTCATTATCATTTATAATAGCCGAAATAAATTGACGAAAAAATAACTCCCCCATAGGGTATGTCAGTGTAACCTCTGGATGCGGCGAAATTTCTTTTTTTGATTAATTATATTTGGCACATCAAGTTTCAAGGTAAGGCATTAAAGCATTTCAAATGTATTATGAGAACTCTTAGATATAGAATATAAAATGGTGTCATTTCCCTACCATGAATACTTCCTGAAAATTTCATCGAAATAGGAATGCTTTCAGCATTCCGCAGCAACCGGTGTAATAAATAAAAAAATACATAGGGTTGAACTGATAACCTTTTTTTTTAAAGTCGTTTAATAAATTAAAGGGATGCCACATAACTGAATATGGACCAATTAGGGAGAACCCTAAATTAGTGTTTAATTACTGAAATTGATAAGAGGCCTTTTCAACGAAATAACCGTATGAAGTAAACTGTGAAGGCTGTTAATTTTAATGTTGGTGGTTTTTTGAAGCATTGCTTGTTTCTTTTTAATGTTGTTTAACAGATTTTAGATAGAATTTAAAGTACCTTGACAATAGGTTATTGAAAAAGTGACAATATTGAAGGTAATATGCAGTATAAGTTATTATCACCAAATACACCAATGCTTTTCTGGCGAAAACGACAATAAAAGTTTGATAGCCTTCAGGTTGCTGCAAGAAAAATGTTGTAATAATATAAAAGCATTAGCCAAGATTGTCTTACAAAAACAGATTTTTAGTTACATCAGTTTCTACACGTATTTAAACTTTCAAAATTTAAAATTAAAAGTATAAAATATCTTCAGACTTACCAGACGGAACTTCGGTACAAGAAGAAAATCAAATGTGAAAACCGCCAAATCAAAAACACAATTTTTTAAAAATGTAAATATCTGGGAAATTAACTTTTTGTACTGAAATGTATCAGTTCCATTTTAATCTTTTTCTTTTTTGACAAAACAGGACTTTTGATAAAATTAAGGTTCTTATCAAATGTGTAAATAATGATTAGCTTTTTGTCAAGACAATTTTTGTAAGACATAAATACAAATATTTTAAATAAAATAAAAAGTATCAGACATTTTCTCATAAAACATTTTATCTTAAATAAACATTCTTCAACAGTTCTAAATCTTCATTCTGTGGTGTTCTTTTTTACACTTGCATGCTTCTTCTTTTCTTTCTATTGTATCCCCATATTAACCTTTCCGTACCACTGCAAATTTTAATTTTTTTTCCAGAAATCCCATAGCATTTTTTAGGAGAGATACAACATTCTTTAATTTTTTTCCCTTTTATTTGGCGGATCTTTTAAATTTTAGTAGTTTAATTTGCTCATTTTTTTTCTATGATATATTCCACTACTAATTTATTTTAAAACAAAGCAAAGACATCCGTTGCATAAACACCTTGTTGAATTGGTTAAATTAGTCAAAGTAGTCAAAGAGAAGGTTTTGACACAAATATGTAGCCTTACTTTATAAAACTGATATAAAAAAGACGCATTTAGTTCCAAATAGAAGCAATGATAGCTTGTGAAACAAACAGTACGCATCGAAAACTACGTTTTAATTTAAATACCCAAGTTTGTACATAATGTTTAAGGTAAAATGTTAAGTTTGACTCCTAGCATGTAATTCCCGGATTTTAATGTATCTAACGCCATCTATAACTCAAAAGTAAAATTTGTTCAATAATTGCGTTTTGATTTGGTGTTCCTCATATAGAATCATATCCGGAAAAACCTACAAACGATTGTTTGTATTAAATTAAATTTTTGATATTAAAAATGTACTCAGAAATATCGCCCTACCTCTAGGTTACCTAAAAGAAAAGGAAACTTCATGCCTCTTAGATAGCAGTTCTTGATGGTATAGAAAATTCTGCATTATCTTTCAAGATCTCATTCATATAAAAATAAATACGCATTAGTACACAGAAAGAAACAAGACTGACGTTAATACGTGGATTATCTCAAGCGTTGCCAAAAAAAAACAGAAACAGCATCACTTCGTATCATAGCCCCTAGCCGGAATTAGTAGGAAAAAGTTCGATCATTCCGCCGCTCGTTTTTATGGCAGGACACAAGTCTTGCTTTTAAGCAGAGCCAAGAAAGATCTGAGGTAATTCCTTCAAAAAATTTTTAAGTTCGACATCCTTCTTCTACAAAAACATATCGTGCCACCATAAAATAAAGTAATTAATTCGATTTAACTTTTCCTATTACCTGATGCATCTAAAAAGAATAGATATAACCCGAAATAATAAATAACACAAGCCTGCTTATGGATGCGTGAGCAGATGTCTAATTCATAGTTATTTTAGTAGTTTAGTGTTGGCACTATTAGTACATAGAGAATTTATATTGAAGTAGGTTATGGTACCACCAATAGAAGATATCCAAAATAGTTTTCATACAAGACAAGATATTTTTTGAATATTATAAAAACAAAACAAAATGCTTTTACCTTAATTTAGAAAAGCTAAACATACTGGAGACAATATCATATTATGAAGGATGAATAAAACATTTGAGGTACGTGAGACGCAACCCACAAAAAAGTCTTAAGGGATCATAAGCCTTATATTTGCTTGTAAAACCATAATGTTTTGTTTCTTTTTAGATTACTAAAAGGCTTAAGATAATACACAACCAGCTCATCAGTAACATGTCTTCTCTAACACCTTATGGCTATATGAAGCAACCAGGTAGAAAAGCTGTCGATAAGTAATAAACGAAGATCTCGGTAAGCTGAAACCGTATTTTACAAGTTCAAATAACTGTTTTAAATTGATGTTCTAAAAGAAAGTGAGTAGGAGAATGGACCTATTCAAGAAAACCGAATAACCAATTATCCTATTATTGTAAACAAAACATTGTGACTTGTATCTATAAATAATACCAGTATCTTATTAACGTAATGTTATAAAACATTCGTAATTCACTTCTTGAAGAAAATGCGTATATTAATATAAACCCTATTAGCTTCCTGTTCAAGAAATAAATGGCAAATAAATTTGTTTTTACTTCCCTCGTAAAAGGGGAGTATTTTAAATTGTGACAGATCCAAGTTTGTGTTATTTTCGTATATTAATTTTTTTTTGAACACACGGTGTGGTAGGGGGTAAAACAGTAATGTTTTTTAATTCAAAACCAATAATAGTTTTACAAAACGTCAAATATATTATATTTTTTTTGCAAATAGACCTTAACTTGACAAAACCATTTTATTTTAGAGCTCACCTTTATCATTTATCAACTTACCTTTACAAGGGTATTACAATAAATAGCGAAAAATATTCTCTTACAAGAAAAGTGGCGAATCGAATATGGGTCAAGGCCAAACTGAAAAATGCGATACATTTAGTTTATCTATGAATACCCAAAGCAAAATTTAATACCGCATATATACTAATATTATTAATACAAAATGTATCAAAAAGTTAAAATCTACGTGCCTTGTACTATAATTATTGTAATCCAACTGTTTGTAAAACTTGCCAGAAAATTGAATCTCGGAAAAAGTATATTTATGCTAATCCATCATCTGCAATGCAAATGGGAATTAATACACACCCACATTTTCATGATAAAACTCAATAAAACAGATATTTTCTGACATTTACTGGAAAATAGCTACAACGGAAATTGAATCAAGCACAGAGCTGTGTCATCTGTGGACCCTTTCCGGGAGATTAGAGTACAAATATGTCATTCATGTCGAATAGATGTATCAGATCGTCACCCCATCAATTCTATACTGCCATTATAGGTTCAAGTTTAAAGAATTATTCAATTTACTCTATAGATTTAAATGTCACTATCCTGCTGATATTTATCACGTGAGTAAAATGATAGGTAATAAATTATTGGCATAGGATAGTATTACTTTTTTATTATAAGCTGAATCGCATCCATTTAAAAACGAAAATTCGGTTTTGTCTTTCGGTTCTGTCATAATTATTTTGTAGGTCATTTAACTAAAGATATTTTTTAATTATCCAAAACGAGTTAGGTTAATAAATGCTCTGTTATTATATTTCAAAGATTTACAATAACTTCCAAACAGCTTGCAATTTTTTAATAAGTGTTATACTCTTCTAGCTCTTGTACTTTCAAAATTAGAAATACGGTCAAAAAAATATTGTTTTGGATAGCACGGAGATTGACACATTTTTCGAAAATGCTTTGCCTCTGACTGGTATTTTATTTTACTCCACTTTTGTTTTGCTCGAACGCAAAGAAACAGATAAGCTATAGCACTCTTTTGACTGCATACGCCTTTAGGAGGCACAAATGTAATACATTTTAATCGTTAGCTGTACAGGTTGTTCAGTTCCATATCTGAGAAAACCTCAAGTTAACCTCTTGACAAAAAAATTATAACAAAAGTAGTAGTAGGTTTCTAAACTGACCGCAAGGGGGCACAGTTACTAAGGAGAACAATAAATTTCAGAAATACTACAAACGCTTAAGTTTGTTTAACGGAGAATTTCAAGCTGTTTTAGGTTTCGCATCGAGTGGCACTCCTTAGTTTTTCACAATTGGTTAGATGACATTGTTTGTAATGGGTTTTTTTCCAATTTTTTTAAATAGAAGGTTATACTTCTCTTACGTTAGTTATAAATAGTAACAAAAGGCCGAAGTATTGGCGAAAACTGCACATCTATGTAATTTTTAATTTTTAAACTATTGCCAAATATGTAAATTAATAAGTATTCTCTGGACGAAATTAATAAAAACGAAGATATTGGAGTGAATTTAAAATCTCCAGAGGCGTCCCTAACCCCTTGCAGTTGAAGGAGGTTAGTAAAGGAAGAACCAACGGGCAAAAAACTAAAAAAAGGTCATGACTTTTGTAACACAGTAATTTCGGTACAGATGATGGTTCTGCTTGTTAGTATCTAAATACCCATATCTTCTCTTATGAACTTCATTCTTAACGTAACCACTTAAGTCATTTTATCCCAAGAAAGCCCGCAGGGAAAACTGTATTGATTATGAATGGGCATTCATCACATTGCTCGGATGTTGAAATGCTAGAAATTGCAGACCAAAATGAAATTATTTTATTGTGCCTACCTAGCCACTGCACCCAGGCCATGCAACCCTTAGACCGAAGTTTCTTCAGCCCTCTTAAATGCTATTGGAATCAAAAAGTCAGAATATGGATGCTCAATCATCCCAACAGAAATCTAACAAGGTATCAAGTGGGAAAAGTTCTTGGAAAGGCATGGATCCGTGCTGCTACTGCGTCAAATGCAATATCAGGGTTTTAAGTCACTGGCATATGCCCCCTTGACCGAAATGCAATACCAGAACATTTTTATGCGATCTCAGATTTGTCACAACAGAATACAAATAATGATAATGCAAATGCTCCCGTTCAAGAAGAAACAGTTGCCTTAATTCATACACCTAAGAAATCAAGATCAGCAGATGGAGAAAACACTTACGAACCCCAACCAAGTACCTCTGAATACCAATCAGATGACGATGACATAACACCAAGTAAATTTTTACAAGATATGAAACCAATTTCAAAAATTCCTGTACCACTAAATAAAAGAAAACTGTCAGTTACCGTATTTACTTTACCTGAGAACATTAAGATAAAGAAAAGTAAACCCTTGCAGGAAAAAAAAGAAAACCAAAAGAAATCAAATTTAAAAAAAGGTCAGAAAAAGGAGAAAGAACTTAAAAAAAACCAAAGCTACAAAAAATATAAAAGAGTCAGATGATGAAAGTGATGATGAGCCACTGGCTATCTTAACCAAAAAGATAAATAAACCCACGCCGGATATCGAAAGCTGTGAAGATAAGTCTCCATATAACAATGCGCAGTGCTACTGTGTAGAATGTTTCGAAGAATACAACCCTACAAAAAAAACTGTTGATTGGACATACTGCATAAAATGTGAAAAATGGTTACATGAGACTTGTACCATGTACCTAAACTTATGTAACATTTGTAAGAGAGAGGAATTGAAAAAAAGAATTTTCAACAATGGGGCATCTGTCCCTAATGGAAATTCCAATAAGGCATCTCTCCGGACCTGCCATGGCATCTCTCCCACACCCGGTAGGAGAGATGCCACAGAAATTACTTTTTTTGTTATTTTTTATACCTCATTACAAAAAACTTTTTCTTGTAAAAACGTTAATATCTTGTTCTTTATCATCCAAAGTACTTTGTAAATTTTTTTTTAGCGAATAAAAATTAAAATTTCACATTTTATGATTTTTTTTTCAAAAAGTGTGGCATCTCTCCGAACTTTACCCTATTGATGGTCAGATATACTTAGAATCCCTGAAGAGAAATTATTTTTAGCATTATTTTACAGTTTCGCTAAAGAGGAAATACCTCGGAAATTCATTAAATTTACAGATATATGTCGGAATTTTACAATTTCCGTCTTGAAAGTCAGGATTTAACTAAACCCTATCTAAGCGTGAATTAATTTTTTGTGGTCATTTTCGGTTTTCCTACAATTTCATTTACTCAAAAGTAGAGGAGTCACTACAACAAATAATTTAAATCTCATTCATTTCGTAATTTTGTCCAATTCCAAATTCTTCCTTGGCATTTAATTTTAATAAATTCTGACTCCCAACTCGGGTTTAATAAAATTAATTCAGGTAAGAATACGGAATTTAGCTAAATTCCGTAATGAAAAACGAAACTAAATATTTTGAATTAGAAATAATTTAACTACGTCTTTTTTTATTTTTACGCAGAGCCTTCTACTTTTTTGTAAATTCCTAGTTAGGTATCAGAATTTATTAAATTTCGACATATTATATTTCGGAATTAATTAAATTGAATATGATGAACATAACACTGTATACAATATTTGGGGTATATGCCATAAACGATGACGCCTTAATTAATAAAAAGGATGAGTTTTTTGAACAGCTACACCGAGAAATATCCAGCATTGGTAGATCCAGGGAAGTCATGATACTGGGGGACCTAAACGGAAGAACTGGAACAAGGCTGAGGAACAAAGTTGTGGAAGGATTTGGCGAGGACCACACAAACGACAACGGCCTGAGACTAATTCAAATGTGTGAGCAAAATGAATTAAAAATAATGAACGGATACTTTCAGCACCCATGGATACACAAATACACATGAACCCAAACCACTAGGAATCTGCGCTCCATCATAGATTACATTATTATAAAACAGTCAACAGGTATGAGAACACACGACGTCAGAGTACAGAGAAGCGCAACATGCGGCAGCGACCATCATCTGCTAAAGGCCAAGATACTGCTAGCACATAAAATGGATAAAAAACAAAATGAAGAAAGTATTCAAGAACAAAACCAATCTACTGAAATGAAACAACCAAAATTCAGGCTAGAAAGCTTAGACCATGAAAGCACCACTAAGCTAACTATACAGAAAAAGACTCGACCAAAAACTACAACCGCAAAAATTCAAGAATAATACGGAACACTACGAATATATTAAGCATTGCTAATTATACCCATGCTTACTTAGAACTAAAGTAAAATTCAAAAATGTTTGAATTTATATCTGAAAACTGTTGAAAATTAGAACTAACTGATTCTCAAAGTACTCTATACTTATATTGATAAATTTAAGAATAGACAAATAACACAAATACATTATTAAAATGATAATTTATTTACAAAATTATGTTTGCATGGTACATATAATTGTTTTTGTTTATTCTATTAAGCACCCGAATTAAAAGATGAAGATAATACCAAATAAGTAAATATCTCTAAATTTTGCTTATTCTAAACACCGAAATTTAAATATTGATCTGCTAGTATTAATGCCTAAGATTACTCGCAAGCTCTGCCCCAAATACGTTAAAGTATACATCCCACTCGACTTATTTATAATTTCGATAACATTTGCAGAAATGGTTTCGACAACACGTTTTGGCCGAAAAAGTTTGAATTAAATTAAAAGACGAAAATAATACCAAATAAGTAAATATTCCTAAATTTTGTTTATTCTAGACACCCAAATTTAAATATTGATCTGCTAGTATTAGTGTCTGATATTACTCGCAAGCTCTGCCCCAAATACGGTGGTATGTGCAATTCTCCAAGGTCGTGGGGCGGGGCTTAATCTCATTGGTCATGAGGTGGAACTTAATATCAAGGTCAGGTGTTACCTACTATATTAAAAGAATTTGTTGTCGTCACATATCCTCAAGGTCAAACAATATAGCCGATGTGCGTTAAGCAACAAAAAATTGGATGTGCGCTCAAGGTCATATGACGTCACTTCTAGGACAAATATCAATAACATATTCCAGAATCTTGTTAAGGAATATAACATTAATCATTATTCGATGTACCACACAAAAAAAGCTGCGACAGTTGAACGAGTCATACGTACATCATCTAGAGGTTCCTACAAATGGATACAACTTTTTTACCAGCCATAACGAAAACCTATAATAATACAGAGCATTATTGGTATGAAACCTATAAACGTTAAATCAACCACACGCATTAATGCATACAATTGGAAAAAAATAGTACCCAAAAAGTTTAAATTTCGTTTGGGTGATATAGTTTGAATGACGTCACATACCACCAAGCGACGAGGGAAAAGAATTTTTTAATAACATATTCCAAAATTTTTTTAATAACATATTCCAAAATCTTGTTAAAGAATATAACATTAATCATTATATCAACCACACGCATTAATGCATACAATTGGATAAAAATAGTACCCAAAAAGTTTAAGTTTCGTTTGGGTGATATAGTTCGAATAACGTCACATACCACCAAGCGACCAGGGAAAAGAATTTTTTATTATTCAAACCTATCGAAATATGTATATTGGTTAAGGTAACTATTAAAATAAATACCCAACGAACTTCAACTTTGTTTTATTTAAATATGTATTTATTACAATTATAAACTCGGTTTATTCACAACAATCATCATTCTTGATTATCTTCATGACAATCAGCAATCTTGATTATCTTCATATATGAGTAATCCTGATCAAACTGGAGCTATATTGATTTCTCATTTTGAAATTATTACCAAAAATGTTTTCCCCAAACATTATTCAACTCATCCCAAAACGATATGAAAATGGAGAATATAATTTTAAAATTTGTTAATTAACCCAAACACCTAAATTAAAAGAAGACAATAATACCAAATTAAATAAATATTTCTAAAGTTTGTTTATTCTAAACACCCAAATTTAAATATTGATCTGCTATTGCTTGGTACATTTAATTTTAAACACACAAATTTAAAAATTGTAAATAATACCAAATTGAATAAATATTTCTAAATGTTTATTTAAATATCATTTGGTTTTAATAGTTAACACTCGAGGCCATCTGTCGTCACACACCCCCAAGGCCAAACAATATAGCTGATGTAAACACGTACGCTCAAGGTCATATGACGTCACTTCAAGGACAAATATGAAAACGTGGTGAAATTCTCCAAGGTCGTGGGGCGGGGCTTAATCTGCTGGTCATGGGGCGGGGCTTAATCTAATTGGTCATGGTTCGGAGCTTAACTCTACAAGGCCATGGGGGCGGGACTTAATATCATGATCATGGGGCGGAGCTTAATCTCATTGGTCAGGAGGCGGAGCTTAATCTCAAGGTCGAATGACCTCACACAGGTGGGCGGGGCTTAATCTCAAGGTCAGGAGTAGTGGTGACACCCCCCACCACTTTCAGAACCCGCATACTTCCACTACTTATATCCATATAAATAAATATCGTAATTTAAGTAAAATCCAACCTAAGCCTTTCACTTTTTTTTTAATTTGTGTGGCTTTCATAAAATTTTGATAAGAAAAATGGGATGAATAATTAAAAAAACTTTCATTTATGTGTTTATAAAAATAAGTCACAAAGATAATAAACGCTTTTTTAATTGGGCAATAATTTTATTTTTTAATTTGTAAAGTTTATATTAAATTCTTCCTTAACTTTGTTTGGATTGCCAGATATACTTAGAATCCTTAATTTTCGCATTAGTTTCTCAGAGCCACTAAATAGGCTCACATTATTTAAGTCTATTTTGATAATAAAATTGTGGGTTTAAAATGACAAATGCAAGAATATAATCAGACAAGCTTTTTAAATAGTTTAAAGAAAAAAGTAACAGTTTTAATTTTTGTAGCTACTAGACCAGGACCAAATGTGAAACTAGTGACTCTAGAAAAAATCAAATGAACTATACTTTAGTACATATTTGGCTTTGCAAGAAATCCTAATTATTATTTTGGACCGTTGACAATTTCAAAGCGTAAGTGTGTTCGTGACATTATCGCTTAAAAAAGATATTTTCAGCTTCAAAGAATAAAAAAATCTAAACGGCTATACAGTTTCACTTTTCAGTATTTCTTTTTAATTTTCTGGATTAGCAGAAATACTGCTAATTAGGTAATAAATGCATTTTGCTTTACGCTAGGTTTAGCATTGCATTGCAAATACCAAAAATATGAAGTAACTACAGAATGGACAAAAACGGGTGTTTTTATCCATTTATCCACAGAAATTCATTTAAAAAATGCCTTGCAGCTGTCGAATATCGGTAATGTTGATGTTCGTCAATTATTACATTCTGCCTATCGAAAATCGATAAAAGACTTTAATCAACAAATTACGAAAAATTGCTATATTTTGTCTCGGCGTACCCTTGTGTAAAATTTTGGGGTGTACTCGAAGTAGCCTTGAGAGGACATGACGAGTCAAGTTTAAATCCAGGAATATATATGGGGGCTTACTGATTTTGTTTCAGAAATCGATATGGCTATAAAACAACATTTGCATATTACCTGCCATTTTAATAGTTTGCCAAGAAAAGATAAAAAAATAGGTATCAAAAGTGCGATTTAGTGTGATGAAACCACTGATATTTCTACGCAACAGCAACTTGTTATTATTTTAAGATATAAATGAAATGGACAAATTCATGAACGTTTTTGGAAATTTTTTAAACCTGTGTCACATAGTGCCAGTGACATCGTCAGAGAAATTAAGGAAGAGTTAAGAGTTAGAATTACTTAATATTTCCGCAAATCAACTAGCAGGTCAAAGCTACGAATGATTGATGTTTTCGCGGAACGAAAATCGTAAGAAAAATTTTTGGTTCAAATAAACAATAAACTATACACAATGTTCATCAAGCTGTTTATATAGGTAGGTAGGTATGTATTTTTGTAATTTTTTTATAGACCGGTCTCTTTAAAGTAGAAGTTTTGTATTATGTTAATAAACAAGCAGACCTAGATCACGCTTCTGGCAGCTCCAAACCACCGTGCGTTTTAATTAAACGGTGACAAAAGCAATTGATGTGAATCATTTATTTGTTCGTGATGGACTGTCTATTCGAAGTATAATCAATCGGTTTTTAATAGTAATTTTGCCACTTCTTCATTAGGCAAACAAAATTTAAAACATACGCAGCGATTGTGGCGACAATGACCGTGCGTTACGTCGTGGATCATATTGCCGATTGGCGCTCGGCCACTGGAAAAACGACGGAAACTATTCCCACAGCTTATCAAGAGGATTTGCATTTAGTAGGTGTATTATATGGCCGTGTTTTAATTTTTATTAGAAAATAATCAAGTACCTTGATTTTGTTATCCTATTAAATAGTACTTTTATGAAGGGTTACACAAAAAGGTCTTGTCAAAAATTACGCATCCCAAGAGTTTTAAGAGAGCTTAAAACAATACAAATATTTTGTAAAATCGTACACATTTTTGGCGCAGTGTATCTATCTACTCTGTCATGAAATTATCAGTCTAAAATATCTGCCGTTAATTGGCAATTATATCATATCGGGTTTTTCTTTTTTTTTTCGCTAATTAAGGTTTGAGTGTTTTGATTTTTTTTTTGACCAATTCCCTCACATTATTAAATTTCCGCATATGAAGCTATCAGAATGTTGCTAGTCTGTTTCATGCTCCGAATAAATAAACAGAAGGCTAGGGGTTCTATGATCACTTTGACGAGACAACTATAGTATTTCATAATTTGTATCTGGATTTCAGTGTCGTATTAATTTTAAGTTTTAGTTTTTAGTTTAAAAGGTAATTTGAAATAGGTTAGTTTAAAAAGTATTTTCAAATTTTTATTGTTGGGGAGTTTGGAAGTCTTAATGAAATGTGGTATAAAGATTTCTGCGCCTAATGGAGTTATACCAGAGTCTTATAAACGATTTTCAGAAGGAAAGTTCGAAGAAAATGATAAGGAGAACTCCCACAACCCATCCAAATCAACTGGATTGTAATACCAAATAGTAAATGGATTATTCGTATCAGATAATTCAATGGTATGAGACAAGAATCATTAACTAGGCCCTGGTCAGAGAAACAGGTGGGGCGGAAATGGAAGATTGATAAGTCTCTAGATGAGTAGTGAACAAGGAATCCAGTGGGTTTTGGCTAGGTGTAACAATGCGTAAGAAGTAGATAGATTCTTTGATGAGGTTTCTTTCTATTCAATTGTTTATTGCAAAGGCCTCTGCTGTTCTAGCTTAGGGATCAGTTTTAGTAAGCCTTAATAATTTTTACTATAAACGTTGAAGTCTCCGAAGTTAATGTCAGAGAAGGGGAGTTCAGTGATTAGCAAATCCACCTTGTCAGAAGGAAGGGCGAAAAGCTCGATGTGGGAATTATCTGAGGGAGAGCAATAGATGCAACAAATAAAGGACCCCGCAGTGGGTTTATAAAAATATGATTTATGCCACAAATTCAAGTGACGGAACAAAATAATGCCAAACAAAATGATTACAATCGTGGAAAAAAACCGAGTTTTACATATTTCCGCGTTTTAGCAATCAAAGATTTACAATAATGCAAGTTAGGTAAAGAAAATTTACCGATTTTTTTTATAAATATATTTGAAATTTCAATAAAGAGTACAGCGTATTACATAATTAAACATAATTTATTTCCTTTAAGTAAAGGCGGTGGAAGTTTGTCAACGTCGTACTCCGTCTCAGCAGAAATTCTCCAACCTAACCTAGTCTTTGTGTTTTCGGTTTGTACCGGCCGGCGTTTCGAATTGATTTATGAAACTTCTACATTTCATTTGTGTTTTTAGTGGTTTTTATTTAAATAGTGATGTAAATAGACTACACAATAATGCTACACCTAACATATCTAAAATCCTATGATGAATTGCATAACATATTTCTCAATGTTATAATTTATTGGGTTAATTTTGCTCTCTGAGGATGCATAAAAATATATTTATTTCAGTGTATTTTTACTGAGTTTCTTATCATGCTTTTAAGGTACTGTATGCTGTTTTTCATCTCAATTTATTGGTGTATTGAAAATTGAATTAACTCTTAATTACTGTTTTATTTGTTTCCAATAATCAATTCTAAAGTAAAGATCTTGCTTAAAACCAGTAATATTGTATGCCGCGTTTGCGCATACCTGCACCTACGACCGATGACATCACGTCCACGCACTTTGTCCTTGTGTTCTAGGAGTTGTTGGGTGGGACCATTCTTTAATGACTGCTATTGTGGCGATGAACCACACTTCTAGTCTCTTCAAAATGCTTTTTGATTCTGACATTATTAATGTCACCACGGCATGTTAACTGCACTCCATGTTTGAAAGGCGAACACAACTATTCATTTCGTTCTCGCTTAATCTAGGCATTTTGAAACTCGGAAAGTTATACCAAACGGAGAAAAAACCAATAAGTTAAATGAACTGTTGCAAAGCTTGTTTGGCTTAGCAACGTTACTAAACGTAAAAAAAAAGTTTTGGCAAAGCCCACCTATATTAATTTAAGATTTAGTAAACATGGAAACAAAATCTTAATTTGTATTGTCGTTTAAATAGTCAATATATAACAAAATATCCAAAATTAAGAAAAACACACGTATCTTCAAAAATATGAGAAATAAAAAAAACTGATAAAATTGTTCTAGTGGTTTAAACAAAAATTTTAATTCACCAATAAAAATTCTCGGATCGATTGAAATTTCGAATTTTTTGAAAAATATGTTTGGTAGGTATAAATATAGTATAAAACCGTTTACTTTTTGACCGCAGTTTGATGCATTATTGAGGCTAACTAACGAAAACTTATAATCAAGAGTAAAAGGAAGCGTGTGCTGCAAAATATAAATTAGCCTTAGCTTAGCCCGTCTTCTAAAATATGGATATTTTATGTTTTTTTCAAAACAAAGGTATGTCCTTTCACCTTACGATATTAAATATCTTCTGAGTAATTATTCAAATACCAATTTCATTTTTATGCCCAGCATCCAAAATTGCTTCCAGTAAAGGATTTTTCTAGAATATTACATATTCATTCTGTCTATATCCTAAATACCATAGAATAAATTAATTATTTAATTAACCTCATTAAGGCAATCAGGCAGAATCACAAGTTATTGCACCAGACTTATCGTAACGACCTTGAATTGTATTATTGTCATACCCGATAAAAGTTGGTGCATTATTGCATCGATGTCGTAAAGATAACCCTAATATTATAACGTTTGGATAATTCAAATGACTGTGAATCTGTTTCCTATTTTTTTGCCTTAATGAGCTTAATTTTCTTTGTACGAATGTTCTAGGGTATATAAAGTGTTACGAAAGGCCGTGCAAAAAACAGTTTATATTTTTAATAGATTCTCCTGTATTTTGTCTGATCATGAAATGGGGCTTCTTTTTGGTAGTTGCAAATTTCGCAGATTTAATGTATTTGTAGACAACTTAAAACAATCTATACAGGAACCTAACTGGAAATTCCAGTTTAAATTTTTTGTTTAAAAAAATGAAAAAAAATCAAAATTTATATACAGTGTGCCCCAGATTGGAGGTGCATGTATTGGGATCTGGGAACTATGAGAGATAGAGAAACCATTAAATAGGGATAGTCGTACATAACTTAATTACCAACACAATGCAATTGGCAAACTGATCCTAGCTTCTTTAGTTTTTAAATTATTTTGATAAATTTATAAAATTGTATTTTAGAAAAACCACTGTTACTTTTTTATATTTGAAAATTTTCAGATTCTAGAGAAACATTCTTATAGCGACTTTTTCTGTAAAACATAACAATGTTGGTCTCAACGTTTCGATTTCCTAGAGCCATCATCAACTTCGTTTTTTCCTAAATGCGTTATCTTGAATTTTTTTCATATTAGATTGGTTTTTTAAAAGCATTTCAACGATGTATCATGCCAAAGAGGAATAATTTCTGTCCTTTAAATTGAAAAATACGATTTCTTTGAGAAGGCCATGAATGAATTATTGCGTTAACACGAAAACGGTTCTCTTAATCTGGTAGCTTGTTTATTCTAAGCTAAGAACAAATTGTGAAAAATATTATAAATTAATTTTTAATTTTTTCCAAGTGTATACATATATATATATATATATGTATATATATATATATATATATATATATATATATATATATATATATATATATATTATATATATATATATATATATATATATATATATATATATATATATATATATATATATATATATATTATGTATATTTATATATATATATATATATATATATATATATATAGTAAATAAGAAGAAATAGTATATCAATACATAATAGCCGCAAAACTATTGTGAAAGCCTTTTTCAAAAAATTTAAATCATAAACCTGAGATAAACACAAACAAAGCAGCAGACCGTCCCACCCATCTCACACCACTTCGCCACGAAAGCGGCCCATGATTCTAATAAAGGAGAGCATCTTGCTTCATTCGAGTTGTTGTAATTTTTCCTTGGAGAAGGATTTAACGCCGAGTATTCCGAAGTATTCTAGCGTAGCCTTGCCCACTTTTCACAAGTGTCAACAAGATGATAGGGATCCTCCACCCCTGCCCCTCAGTTAGGACAACAAGGGTTGTCCGCTGGTACATGTGCCTGTTTAGTTTACAGTGTCCTGTCAAATGCCAATTAGGCCTCCAATTACCTGTCGACTCCTTGACATCAACCAAGTTGCCTTAGATCCGCAAGACTTGAGTAGCATTTATTTTTAGTTTGTCGTTGACTAATTCTCCTTTGCTCTTTCCCAGGCTTATCTATTCAGGGCCTGTGAGCAGTATTATTTACTTATACCCAAGTATTTACTTATGCTCACGATCCACTTCTGGCGAACTTATCCGCTTTTTCTAGCTGACCTAGTGTATCTCTGCATTCCTGGACTAGAGCTCATCCTGCGCGTACCGATGGCTTTAAGAGCCGCCTGACTGTCTGAGTGAATGCGGATTTCAACCTGACTTCCTCCTTTCTTGCAACCTGCAATATAGCATAGACCTCAGCCTAAAAAACAGTTATATGTTGTCCTAGCAGAAAGGCCTGTTCGACCGGTATATTCCGACACCGGCTGACCCGCAACTGGCCATCCACGAGCCGTCTGTATACCATCATTGAACGTCAGCTTGATGGGGTGTCCTATTCTCCTTGTATTGACCCCTTGTTTGAATTTCTATTTCAAAAGGCCTAGTGAACCTATGACGACTGTCTAGAAGAATCGTGACATTATGAAGGTGATTTTCAAGAAACCCGTTCCTGTTGGATTTGTATACCAAGTTCCGCAGTCGTGCATCCTTTTGCGTGAAACAATATCTTTCTTTTTGATCCATATCGGAAGCTCTGGGAAACCCAACGTTAAGTCCGGTGCCTGGTGTAGTTTTCATCGCTTCAGCAATCCCTATGCAGGCCAGTCTTTGAAGGCCGGCTAGTTTTTGGCAATATGTAACCTTTTCCACCGCCGGCCACCAAACCACTGATCCGCAACTGATCCTCAGTCGGATGACTGCAGTATAGAGCCAGTGGAGGACCTGTGGGGATAAACGCCACTTTCGGCCCAGCACACGGCATAGTTGCTACATTGTCATGCATTTATTGGTTAGAAATCCTGGACAAGTATCATTTTTCAGGTATGTTTCCTTAAAATAAAAGTTCGACGTGTGATATCCACAGAAGATATTTTGACTCCACGTCACTTTACTATCACATAACGGGCCATTTGACCTCTTGCTTCAGGGGAAGAGGTCTCTGGTACAGTATTTGTAATCTAAATCCTACTAAATTCCTTCTCTTGATGAAAAGTATGAGCTCTGTCTTATCTGGATTGACTGAGGGTCCTGTCTCGGCGCAAAATTGTTCAATTGTCTTACACGCCACTTGCATTTGTTCAAAGACAGTTTTTAAGAACTTGCGTGTCACCATACCAACCAAATCCGTCGTCTGCGTACGCCTGCGTATAAAAGCCCTGAGATTGTAGGTTCCTCAGAAGCCCATTCTTTACCAAAACCCAGAAGCGTGGCGAGATTCAACTACCTTGAGAGCAGCAGCCTCGCACCACGGCCTCAACTTGGCAGTCCCATGAAAGCACTAACCGTACGACTTAAAAGCGCAGGTCTCACCCAGCTCACCAAACGATCTGCTGCTCCTCTGTCCTGCAAGGCTCCGCAAATGGCTGATGTCCTGGCTTTATTCAAGGCACCTTTTACGTCGAAAAAGAGTGACAGTGCTACTTTCTTATCTGCTATAGCCTTTCCCGCTTTCTGCACTACAGCATGGAGAGCAGTCTCTATTGACTTTCGCTTACTGTATGCATGATATTGGTTCCTGTTTAGTGGATACTCTATGAGAGTATCCTCTATTAAGTATCTGTCAGCCATCTTTTCTAAAGTTTTCATTTGGAAAGATGTCAAGCTGATTGGTCTGAAGGACTGTAGGAGCGCTTTAGTAGTAGACCGGCGCGACCAAACTAGTACCCGGTGCTCTAGACCGTCGCGACTAATCTTGATTGAAAATTTCTATACAATTCTGTAAGTATTACTCAGTTTTTTTTTGTAAGTATTACTTAGTACACCAATAAATATATATATATTTATATATACTTTTTTTAAAACGTGTATATATATATATATATATATATATACAGATATATATTTAAATAGTATATAATTTTATATATATATACAAACCGATATATATATATATATATATACATATATATCACCTATATATATATATATAGATATAACAATATATGATATATATAGAGGATATATATATATTATATATGATATATATATATAAGCGAGATATATATATATATATATATATATATATATATATATCTATATACCATATATATATATATAAAAGTGAGCTTATTAATTATATATATTTTTTACTTTCCTCGTGAAAGGGAAGTATTGTAATCGTGAAAAAATCACTCTCTCAGATTTTTTCAGTCCTTCATGTTTCAGGGTCCCTAGATGACTAAACACATGTTTTCTCAATTCTGGCGGTCTGTCTGTCTCTGTCGGTCTCTCTCTGTCTGTACGCGGCGTAGCTAAAAAACTACTTACCCGATTGATTTCAAATTTTGGTCAAAAATTAAAAGTTATATGGGAATGATCTGGTAACATTTTGGTAAAAATCCAATATGGCGAAACAAAATTGTGGCCTAGTGAGATGTTAAAAAAATTGATATTAAAAACTGATCATACAATTTATCTCAAATTTTGCAAAATCATCTAGTATTATGTTGGAATCAACTGGTGACATTTTGGTATGAATGCAAGATGGCGGAACCTAATGGCAGCTTAATAAAATATTTTAAAATTAGGCCTGAAAAACTGATTAATGGTTTGATTTCAAATTGTATGTCATAACTAATTGTGGTATAGTGATCAACTAATAAAATAGTGGTACTAATTCAAGATGACCGAAAAAAACGGCCGCCAAATAAAATGTTTGTAATCGTGAAAAAATGTCCCTCTCAGGTTTTACACATCTTTATGTTTTAGAGTCGCTAGATGCCAAAAAAATATGTTTTATCAATTCCGTCGGTCCGTCGGTCGGTCTGTCTGTCAGTTCGCAGCATAACTTAAAGACTACTTAGCCGATTAACTTCAAATTTTGGTCAAAAATTAAGAGTCATATGGGGATGACCTGGTAACATTTAGGTAAAAATCCAATATGGCGAAACAAAATGACGACCTAGTGAAACGCTAAAAAACTACTCATCCAATACATCTCAAATTTTGCAATTTATTATGTTGGAATCAAACGGTAATATTTTGATACGAATCCAAGATGGTGAAACAAAATGGCGGTTTAATAAAGTATTTGATAATTCAGCCTAAAAATCTGCTTAATGGTTTGATTTGAAATTGTGTTTTATAACTAATTGTGGTATAGGCAACAATTAGTAAAATTGTGGTACGAATTCTAGATGGCCGAACAAAATGGCGGCAAAATAGAATGTTTGTAATCATGAAAAACTCATCCTCTCGGGTTTTACACAACTTTACGTTTTAGCGTCCCTAGATGCCAAAAAAATTTAATCAATTCCGTCAGTGCGCGGCATAGATTAAAGCTACTTACCCGATTGACTTCAAATTTTTATCAAAAATATAGGGTCATGTGGAGATGACCTAATTATATTTTGGTAAAAATCTAAAATGGCGAAACAATGTGGCGGCCTAGTGCTATGTTAAAAAAATATTCTTAAAAAGCTACTTATCCAATTTATCTCAAATTTTGGACAAACATCAAATTTACAACAATTTAACATTTCTAACTGGTAAAGTTTTCGTACGAATCCAAGATGGCGGAACAAAATGGCGGTATAATAAATTATTTAAAAATTCAGCCTGAAAAAACTCTTTAATGGATTGATTTCAAATTGTGTGACATAACTAATGGTAGTATTGGGCTCAACTAGTAAAACTGTGTTACTAATTTAAAATTGCGGAACAAAATTGCGGCCAAATAAAATTTTTGTAATCATAAAAAAATCACCTTTTCAGGTTTTACATATCTTTACGTTTTAGCATCCCTAGATGCCAAAAAACCTGTTTTATCAACTCGGTCGGTCTGTCGATCAATTCGCGGCATAGTTTAAATACTGCTTACCCGATTGACTTTTAAATTTTAACCAAAATTAAGGGTCATAAGGAGATTACCTGGTAATATTTTGGGAAAATCCAATATGGCAGAACAATGTTTAAAAATTTTGTTAGAGTGGTGTATTATTTGGAGTTAAGAACCTGTTAAAAAACAAGTCTTTTTTTAAATTGTCAACCTTTTGCAACTTAATTCTTACATACTCAGGACACATATCCAATATCCTGCACGAAACCCATCTTATCAGTCGTTACCTACACATTTGGCCCGCAGATATTTCCCGGATATTAAGTGTCTAAATGGTTTTCGTAAACGATTCTCTTGTTGTTATGTTATAGTGGTATATCATTTGAGGTTAGGATCCAGTTAAAACATTCTTTTTTAGATTATCGACGTTTCGCAACTTTATTGATGCATTCTCAGGACACATAGATTTTACATCCTGCATGAACCAGTCTTTATTTGCTCTGTTGGTTCGCAGATATTTTTCAGATATTAAGATTCGAAATTATTTTTCTTAACAATTCTCTTCTTGTTATGTTAGAGTGGTGTATTATTATTCGGGTTAGGATCAGTTAAGAAACAAAATACTTTTTTAAATTGTCGACTTTTCACTACTTTATTGTTGCATCCTATGGACACATAGATTCTCTATCCTGCATGAAACCAGTCAATATCAGTCTTTACCTACTACGTTTGTCCGCAGATATTTCACAGGTTCTAAATGTCTAAATGGTTTTCGGTAACAATCCTCTTATTTTTATGTTAGAGTAATGTATTATTTGGGGTTAGGATCCAGTAAAAAAAACAATAGTATTTTTTGAATTCTCGACGACATCTATATTATCAGTCTTTACCTACTCCGTTGGTCCACAGATATTTCCCAGGTGTTAAGTTTCTAAATTGTTTTCGTTAAGGATCTTCTTGATGTTATGTTATAGTGGTGTATTATTTGGAGTTAGGAAACAAAATGGCGCGGCCAAATAAAATTATTATTAAACCAACGAAAAAAATCTTGTTTAATTGACCTTAAGTTTTGCAGAAACGTTAAATGTGAAAATGTGATAAACTGGTACGAATTCAGCATGACGTAGCAAAATAGCGTTATGTGTCAATGTAAAAGCTACTTATTGAATTTATTTTAAATTATGCCCAAAATTCAAATGTGGCGTGGGTAGAAAGAAAACGATAAAATATTGGTAGGATTCCAATATGGTGGAACAAAATGGCGACCACTTAAGACAATATATGTAACACATATATACTATGACTATATACTGAACTAAATTGGATCACACTTCACTATTCCTAACAAATGGAAAAAAAAATCATAACGAGGGAATTTTCGGGTAAAGGAAATTTACCGATTTTTTATTTTTATTCATATAATTTTTCAGGTAAAGATAAAACCACGGTTTAGAGAAAACATACTCGCCACTAAAATCAGTAAAAACAAGAAAAGAAAATATTAAAAGCTTCCCGGACTATCACTATCAACAATAAACTTAAAAAATTCGTTTTTTTAATCATGAGATCATCACCAAAATTGTGCGTTATTCTAACATGTATACAGAGTCAATTAGAGAAAGTTTCACTCGCTCCATGGATGCAAATCCTAGAAACGTAGTAGAAGAAATTAAAACACTAATAGGCCTTCTATACATGAATAGCATTTGTAGGGCATACTAAACACCGAAGATCTTTGGCAAACGAATGGTAACGGAGTTGAAATTTTTCATCTTACAATGTCGAGACAAAGATTTCGATTTTTAATCAAATGCATTTGATTTGACAAAAAGGCCACACGTGAAATCCGCCAAGAAAGTGATAAACCAAATGTCTTGTGACATCTTTAAGATCTTTGTTCAAAATTGTGAGACTGGCTATATGTCTGAATTTTTTACCATTTACGATATGCTTCCTGGTTTTGGAGGCAAATGTAACTTTAGAATGTACCGTCAGAACCAAATAAATACGGTATAAAAATGTGTGCCTTATGCGACGCAAAAATATTGTATACCAGTAAGTTAGAAGCATGTTTGGGAAAACAGGTTGATGGTTCATATAACGTATTGAACTCTCCATCAAATGTAGTTAACAGATTATGCGAAAATATAAAAAAATTCTGGTAGAAACCTGACCACAGATAACTGGGTTACCTCGGTACTTCTGGCCGACAGGCTCTTACATGAATATAAACTTACTAACATCGGTACAATCTGGAAAACAATAGAGAACTTCCTCTAAAATTTACCAAACCAATTCCTCATCCAGAATGTACGTCGATGTTTGGATCCAACGAGACATGCATGGTGGTAGCCTATATTCCTAAACCTGGAAAAAATGTACTATTATTATCAACATTACATCATTCCGATGAAAACAGTGGAAATCAAAAATTGAATATTGCGTTTACTTAGCTAACGGTTTGATTAGACCGCATCTCGCGGTCCCCGCAAAAACATCTTGTCTTCCAACCAGCATAAAGCTAAGATTAACGGAAATTTGCCGAATAAGACAAGAAGACTCGGAACAAAATCCGGTGCATGGAAGAAGTACTTAAGTGCAATTAAAATAAAAATCGGGGAACAAGGTTTTCCTGCTTTCGGTGTAATACGTTCATGTGTTTGGAACACATAACAGCTCTATGCAGATCGTGTCAGGAAATAAACTCTCCATTTAAATGTTTTTTATGTTCATTTAACGTAAGTCTAGTAAGAATTAAACTAATGTCTTTTTAACTATTATGTACGTGTTGTTCAAAGTTTGGTTTATAAATACATTATATTACATATGTCCCAAATATTAAATAAATAAATATTATTATAAAAAGAGCTGCCAGTGTTTTAGTTTGCCCTATAAAAAGCCTTTTTTATAAAGATATTTTAAACAAAAGTGAAACATTTATTTAGAAATAAGTCCCGGTCTGAGAGACCGCGGTAACCAAATTACGTGATACAAAGAGCGCGACTATTCCGGGGTTAACACATAATATTTTAAAACTATGTTTATTAAAAGAGTTTCCCGTTATTTTTCCCAAATATACAATAAATACAATAGTCACTTTCTCTAATAGAAAAGCGAAATTAGTTTACAATTTAGGCACCCATACCTTTTGTCAAAATGTTAAATTCTAATTTCAGATGGGGTTTAGTGTATTTACGCTTTTGGTTCCCTTTATGATAGAGGCAATTTATCTCGCTTCATTTTCAAAGCACACGAGGAACATAATTTAAAGCAAACATGTTGATAATTATCGTCCTCTACCATATTACATTATGAAAGTCACTAAATTTAAGCTCATAGGTATAGTCTGAAATTATATTATTACCAATATATCTGAAAACGTCAACCTGTTATGTAATTTTGAGCTAAAATGTTTCACAACAATAATTTGCCCTTAAAAGATATCACTTTTATATAATATTTATAAACATAATTAATGCATTTATATTTTTTTGATATGTATCATAAAATTTAGAGACCTTGTGTATCTAGGCTGCTTCGGTTCGAAGGAATTTGAGAGAACCAGGTATAGCGTTTCCGCATTATAAATGCCTAGAGCTGTTTCTTTTATCTAATCAATATGATCCAGAAAAAAAATGGCAGAAAAAATTATAGCTTTACACGTCAATTTTTTTTCGCCCCAATTTGCAAAATTACAATACACTAATAGAAAAAAATACGTATATACTCGACATACGTCTTTTAAATGAACACGTAGTAACCATAGTATATTTTTGCTTATCGAAATCTCTTTTTTTTAGCAATATAGAATACATTAAGTATTTTGAAAATTATGTTCGAGTTATCCATTATACGTCAAAATTTAGACACTAACAAATTTTTGGACGTAATTCAGAAACTACTAAATAAAAGTACCATTGTAATGAGTTATACCACTGAAGTCACAAAAATAAAATTATCTGTTGAGCTAAATATATGCCAGGTATTTCAATAAATATATGTTGATTACATAATTTTACTAGATAAATGTATTTTAATTGTCATATAACAGAGCAAAACTCGAGGGGTGCGCAGATGTCAATATATTGAACACCATAATTAATTATTTATGTGTTAAAAGTATTAAATAAGTGTTTAACACTATTTAAAAGTATTTAAAGTCCAGTGGCGTGCAGTGCCTTTTGAAACAGGGTAGGCAATCATAAATTACTATGTTCTTAAAATTACTTACCCCTTACTTCACTTTTGCATCAATATGTCCATAAACACTTTAAACTTAATTTATAGTGACTTAAATCCCCTTTCAAAAGGCTAACATTTTTTTGTAAAAAATCGGTTTAATAATGCGGCTATGTATAAAGTATTTTTTCAGGCTTATTTTTTTTAAACATTTTATCAAGCCGCCTTTTTCTTTCGCTATCATGGACTCGTAGCAAAATTTTACCAGTTGATTCCGAGATAATACTTGATTTTTGTGCAAAATATGAGGTAAGCTAGATAAGTAGTTTCATAGTAACATTTTTTTATATTTTTTGTCTGTCAGTTCGCGGCATAGCTTAAAAACTAGTTATCAGATTTGCTTCAAATTTTAGTCCAAAATTAGAGCTCATATGGGGATGACCTGGTCATATTTTGGTAAAAATCCAATACGCCGGAGTAAGATGGCGGCCTAGTGAAATGTAAAAAAATTATTACTAAAAAAACGAATTATCAAGTTTGCCTCCAATTTTGCATAAAAATCAAGTGTTACATAAGAATGAACTATAAGATAGCACAACAAACTGGCACCCTAATATAATATTTAAAAAATGCACCAGAGAAAACTACTTATTAAATTAATTTCAAATTTTGTGCAAGTCTTAAGTGTGGTATAGAGATAAACTGGTAAAATTGTGATACAAATTCAAGATATCGGAACAAATGGCGGCCAAAATTTTTGCATAAAATTTTATCCAAATCACTTTAAATTTTGCAGAAAAATTAAAAGTGATATAGGGACAAACTGGTGGAAGTATTATAAACGTGAAAAAATCACCCTCCGTGAGTTTCTCAGATGTTAACGTCTCGGGGACCCTAGATGCCGGAAAACATATTTTCTCAATTCCGTCGGTCTGCCTGTCTGTCGGTCTACCTGTTCGCAGCACCGCAGCTAAAAACACCACTTACCACAGAATGACCTGATCACATTTCGATCAAAAACGAATATGGCGGCCTAGCCAAATAATATAAAACTACTTACACAGTTTACCTCAAATTTTGCAAAAAATTCAAGTGCTAATTAATAATTAAGTGGTAAAATTTTGGTACGAATCCAATATGGCGAAATAAAATGACGGCTTAATAAAATATTTAAAAATTCATCCTGATATTTATCGATTGATTTCAAATTTTGGGCAAGAATTAACTGTGGTACTGGTAAAATTGTGGTATGAATTCAAGATGGCGGAACAAAATGGCAGCAAATGAAATTGTTGAATGAAATGAATGAAAAAATTGCATGTTTTCATATGTTTACATTTTAGCATCCCTAGATGCAACAAAAGTGTTTTTTCAATTTCATTTTTCTGTCTGTCGGTCTGTCTGTCTGTCAGTTCGCGGCGTAGCTAAAACTACTTACCCGATTGACCTGGTCAAAAATTAAGGGTTGTGTGGGAATAACCTGGTATTATTTCGGTAAAAAACCAATATGACGGAATAAAATAGCGGCCTAGTGAAATGTTAAAAAAATTATTAATAAAAAGCAAATTATCCAGTTTGTCTCAAATTTTGCACAAAAACTACTTATCAGATAAATTTCAAAAGTACGAATTCAAAACGGAGAAACAAGATGGCGGCCAAATAAAATGTCTAAAAATATTAACGTAAAAAATCTTCTTATTTAATTGACTTAATATCCTGCAGCAAAATTGAATACGACACAAGGATTATCTTTAACTGGTACGAATCCAAAATGACGATACAAAATGGCGGTCTTAAAAAATCAGTGTAAAAAATCAATTTATTTTAAATCATTCCCAAAAAATAAGTGTGGCATAGGGAGAAACTGGTAAAATATTGGTACGATTCCCATATGGTGCAGCAAAATGGCGCACAATAATATTGTCTGAAAAGAAAATATACAAATGACTATGTGCGGAACTAAATTGAGATACACTTTATTATTCCTAATGACATATTCATAACGAGGAACTTCCGAGTAAAGGAAATTTACCGATTTTTTTTTATTGTGTTTTTTTTTATTTCTAATTCCATAGCGAGCATTTTACACATAGATTTTAATGTATACATATTACGCTGACAAAATATAATTTATTTCCCTTTTACGAGGGAAATATTAATTATATTATACTATATTATTAAATTCCCATTTTCAAGGATTCTCGTAGGGTCATCGAAGTATAGAGGAATTTGTTTTCGTTCGCTGGAATATCACAACAGCAAGGCTTAACCCGAAAATAGTTTGACACAATTACAACTTAATTGGAAATAATTAGCTACCCTACCTCGGTTTTACTATAATGTAATTAAGCTGCTGGCAAACATATTTTGTAATTGATAATATACTTTAGTTGTTAACTTTGAATAACACGATCATATTATGTTATGTAATATTTATTATTTATGATATTAATATTGATATCCATTTAATTGTTTACATCTAATAATAAATATAAGTAATCTAATAGTATAATCAGACTAAATACATATTAATTTAGTTAATTTAAGGTTTGCCTTTTTTTGCGTAAAATGACCAGGTGAAATTGTGTGTTTATTTGCTTCCTTTCCTAATATTTAAATTGATTTTAATTTTTTTAAATTTTTTTTATAGCTTCAATATAAATATGTTATTTTAAGGTATCTACTCTTGAGCAATATTGTGTTCAGTTCCTCCAAAAGGATTTTACTGTTCAAAAGAAATTTCGCATGAAATAAGTTGTTATGTTGTCCTTTTACTCCAACATGTCCAAGATATATATATAGCTTCTAATAATAAGCCGTCTTTGATACTTGTGTCGAAAGTAATGGGTTTGGGGGAAAAAAAAAGGAGATGAAAATTAAGATGTTGAAAAAAACGAGTAATATGTCGTTTTATGGGTTACCAAATATACAGATCTCAAATTAAGAACGTATTTGATATTTAATAGTAACTTTAATAATTCTCAGACGTAGAAAAAGAAAGGGGTGACACGTACCCGTTCCTAAAAAATCGAGTAATACTTGGCTTTATGGGTTTTCGAGGATTTAGATTTCAATTTTGAAGCCCATTTGGCATTTTATTGAATTATTAGAGGTCAGGGTGAGAAGAAGAGTAGATTAAAATTCTATATTTCGTAGCATACAAAAAAATGTATTTTTTGTCTGAAAACTAGAGATGAGGATAAACGAGTTTTTTAGCTTAACATGATGTGGAAATAATGATTCCATTGGCAGCGGTTTTTTTCTTGTTTCAGATGGACCGAATGCATTGCAAATTGTTTGCCTAGAAACAAGGCTCAAAACTACAACTGACTGTATATTCACTTCCGAATCAGTACTGAAAATAGTGTACCCCCGGACTTAAATGGTCACTGTTTCACTATCCAAGATATTACGAACTGTAACCAAAGTACAGATATGCCTGGACCTAGCAATCTCCCATCAATGGCATACGACTCGGACATGGAGGACTCGGACGAATCTTTAAGAGATATAAACTATAAGCCAGAAAATGACAATGGTAGTTCAACGACAAGTGTGTAGCAGAAACTAACTTAAAGAAAACTAGATGGAGGACTGCAAAACCTCAATTTGGAAAATAAGTCAAGGTCAACCCTATAGAAGCGTAACAGTAAAATACAAATATACAAATTTCAAATAATAGTGAAAGTGAAGGATACAGTGGTACAGACAAACGTGGTCGAAAAGCTCCAACGAATAAAACTCTTGAAGACATAATAACGAGAGTGAAAGAACACATGAATTTTCCAGCAATTGAAGGCCACTATACAAAAAAATCAAGTAAAAACAATGGCCGGGAGTAAGTCCAATTACCTATAGAAGGATATTTTGCTCACCATACAATTTATCATTTTTTAAACCAAAAAAGGACCAATGTCTCACTTGTAAGGAATATGAAAAGGTTGTGGATAAAGAAAAGTTTGAGTTGAAGTACCAAGAACACTTAAGAAGGAAGGAAGAGCCCATAAAAGACAAAAGAAAGATAAGAAGAGGGCAATTGGGGACATGAGTTTCAAATCTACATGTGATTTGCAAAATGTTCTCTAAATCGCGACTACATAAGTAAGTTTATTGTACTATCTACGTGAACTAAACTTGTTTCATTTCACAATCTGTGAATCTGGTCCACCGAATGGTACTTTTTATTATTTTTAGACAGAAATAAATGGAAAGCGTGGAAATTATAAAATTATATCATTCTACACAAATACATTACCTCCAGAAGTAAAGTAACACTAGAAGCTAAATAGAAATATGCAGATAACAGCTGTTTTGTAACATATTGTGAAAATACACCCAATTCTTTGTGTTATCGCACAAAAATTGATGGAAAGTAAATGTTCTTACGTAGATATGGACTCGATGTGCAGCTCGATTGGAAGAGCGACATTATGTCGATATTTACAGTGTGCATGAAGATTAGAATGAGCTCAAAATAACAAGAGCTGGAAGAAACCGTGATAAACACCCGAGAATTGCCATTCGATGACCTTTTGGATTTAAAAAAACTTGTTCAACTATAAATAATAAAAGAGTAGATCAAGGAAAATAATGTTAACTAGTTGTAAGTGAAATGCTTCATGTATTATAAGCATTTCTTAAACACCCCTCACTCTAAGTGTGGTTTGCTGATGCGTTTAAAAAAATCGATATTGGATTCACCAGATGTGCTTCGAGTCGAAAGACCAAAGAGAGAAACTGAAGATATAATTACTCGGCAGCTATATCAAAGACAATTAGTAATATTAGCTGTTAAGAAAAGCTTAACAGCTTAAGCTATTGCGATGGAAATATTGTTCTGTTGACACTTCGTGACTTTTATAAAAATTTGCCTTGTTCATCTTCTGTTCTAGATGTGACATCTAAGCCAGCTGAAAATAATACTGATCAATACTGAAAATAATACTGATCAAGAAGAAGAAGGCTAAAATATGAATTGCAAAAGTTCAGTGGTTTTATGTATTAAGGAATTTGTTTCCAATTGCTTTAAGGTTGTTTCCGGTACTATGTACTATTATTGTTGCTGCAATGTAAGTGTCTTTACATAATTAATTTCACATTACAAGAATTAAAACTAATAAAATGGAAGGAGTGTAGTATTTTCAAAAAATTACAAGTAATTACAACTCGTAAAATACAATAAATCGTTGTATCGTTTGACAAAAACCCCCCAAAACAATATTTTGAAATCAGATTAAACTACTTATCTAGTGTATTACTTGAAATACATGTAGAATTTTTATTCCTTTTCATAGTAATTTCCTAATTAGCTTTTTGAACATCGGTATTTTTACTCTAACCACTCCATTTTAGTCTAGGGTTATACCTAATAACTTAAAGAGTTTATTTCTCAAACGACTGCGGGTACTCCCCAAAGTGTATTTATTATCTTTCTACTTACAAAAATAGAACGTATTTTAAAATTATCTTAATGAAGAAAAGGGCACACCTACTTAGTCAATGAAACTAATTTATTGATATATGGTATAGTTGAGTGAGCTTTTATCTGCCTTTTACCGAAAGCTATTTATTTGTGCAAGCGTTAATTGGAAAAGTTAAATATAGAAGTATCTTAGGAATTTAAAGAGACGTGCGTTTTTATCTAGAGGATTATAAGGATCTCGTTTAACTGATGGTAACAAGAAATATCGTGCAAAGTACTACCATTATACCTATATTTAACAATGATTTCGCTAAAAAGTATTTATGTTTAAAATAGCGTAAAATTTGTGTTGATATGCCATCTTTCCTAAATATATAATTCCTAAACGCAAAGTGCTACTGTAGCAAAGAAATTAAAATTATGTGAACATTTCTCTTAATTTTTCAAATCCCAAATTATCCTGTAAATAGAAACCTCAGTTTCTTAAAGAACAATCGCCGTCTTCATTATGTTACGAAGTACAACGGGACGCTATGTATTTTCTGAGAAATTCATGCAAATTAACGCAACCATTTCGAAGTAATGAGTATAGATACATATACAATATGTCCGCGGTTAGAGCTGACAAGAACCGAAAACGACTAACAACATAATTTTTTTAAGAAAGGGGATGCAGGAAAAATATGAAAATATGAATTGTCGAGAGTAAACTAACCCTATTTTTAATTTTAATGCAAAAGAATATATGCAAAAATATTTTACATTTAACAGATAGGTAAAATCTAAAATATTAGTTCATTATTTCAAATATAATAAAAAATTCGTTCTATAATTATCCATTTTTATATTTGATACCTACTCCTTTAAAGTAAATAAAAATAAATAATATTTTTAAACGTGTTACCTTCTTGTACAGAGATACCGTGTAAAACCAGGCAGGGTCAAATTGAAAACTTTTTTTAAGCCACTAATGAATTAACATACTTAACGTAACTTAAGTTCAACTCCACAGGAACAGACACGTGTGTAATTTCTGTTCACTAATGGCACATTTTTAGCAAAAAAAGTTTAATGTTCTGAAATGCAGCCAAGTTAGACAAATGCTACCCAGCAACTTTGAAATTAACAGCTTAATAATTTGTGGACTCTCTGTCAAACAAAAAGAATATTTGCAAAAATCCAAAACCTTGTAGAAAACACTATATTGTTATGTTTCATGCTACAAATAGATTAAAAGATAATATTGCTAATTTATTTTTAAAATTTTGAAGTAGTAAATTTGAATAAATATTTGTCTTCCCAGCAAAATGTGTTTGTATATTTAAATGTGCCTATTTAACGATTCACTTTGTATATATTAGTTAAAAGTTTATAAAAAAAAACTTAAAATCGTTTCTGTGACATTGACAATAACATTGAAAATGTGTCAGTTTCTGGAATGAAAGCCAGAAGGCCTCATATTTTGATATAAATCGTAATACAATCGAAGTAGGCCGAAATATCCAGAAAACCTCAAAAACATCCCTACGTAACATCTTAAGCCGAGGCCAGACCAAGAACCTAACATTCCATCATTTTCCACATAATGTTTTACGGCATTTCTCTACATTTACTTTATGAAAAGCTACATCTTCTTCCAATACTGTTGATGTACATTGCTGCGATCATGTTAATATTTTAGGAGAAGAAAAAGCGCCAAAGAAGATAGCGGTTAAAACATATATTAAAAGAATGTTTCGGACCAAAGTTGTTCTCTTATCGTTGTTGGGGAAAAGAGAATAAAAAAATATTTAGTTAACATAATCGGATCACAAAATTTTCAGGTAAGACACCAATTACCGAAATTTTTCCCTCGACTCTTTGATTTAATAATTTCGCTCAAGAAAGGGAATTTTGAATAAGCAAATGATTTAATAGATTTTATCCACTCTTTACACATCCTTTATTTTAATTTTTATGTTTTTAAGTAGGTGTACTTTCCATAAACAGTTAAGTTCTTCAAAGTGGGAAATTATTATTCCTTTACCACTCCATTGCAAAAAAACATTGTACAAAATGGCACTGACAGCTATCAAAGTTGCAGTTTAATTTTTTAGCAAGAAAACTTAAAAGCAATAAAAAATGGTGGAAAAAGAGCTCTGTGTTTTGGTCTGAAAATCTTTTAAATAGAGTGTACCCCGGCTGCTTATGAGTAAAGCGGTCAAGGTCTCTGGGCAGTGAAAAGGGTCTCAAAAGAAGATCCTGAAAAATTTTAAATTTACGCAGGTTAAAAAATCAAGACAATTCCACTCTTGCTATTTCTATTCAACATGACAATGAATAGAAAGGTGACTTTGAAATGATGTATTGGTTCAAAACTGAAATTACATTATTTAACCCCAGACGTCTACAGAAAATGACCAGTCTGGCGTATTTTCCGTGTTGGCATGACTAGCCTTTACTGCTGTTACTGATTGTTTCTAACTAACTAACTGCACAAATTCATGGTTTTGATTCGGAGTTGAAACTTTTGGACGTCCCGCCTTTGGTCTCTCAATGATACCACTATATTCTGCAATATTTTCGTTGGCTAACAAAACGGTGTTTTTGCATACATGCACTTCTGCTGCAATTTCTCTAATTTTTCTTCCATCCCGAAGTCGAGTAAAAATGATTGACTTCTTTTCCTTCGTTAGCTTTGACAGGATGTATAAAATGTGGAAAAATTAGGTATTTTCAAACAAAGATAAATATTGCTTTCAAAACAAAAGCAAAAGACAGTGTCGACATGAAAAATAAATGACTTTGACATTTTAATCCTTGGTTAACTTTGGCATTGCCATTCTAGGTTAACTTGCCATTCTAGGTTAACTTGGAATAATAGTTCAGGAGAGTAAAATGGGTAATAATTGTCCGAGTTACTTTTGGTGACGAGGGTACGTATGTTTTTTTAAGACTGAGCAGGTCGATACGTCGTAATGTTGTAAAATGTGTATGCAGCCTTCGAGCAAAAAATATTCATTTAAAAAAGTACATACAACTACAACAATCTGTTTGACTTGTTAACCTTAATATTCGAGAAAACGGAAAACTTGCTTGATTCCCAATTTTTTGTCATTTAATTATTTTAAAATATTAGTGAGGGTATGTTAGTGATCAAATTAAATGTCTACGTATTTTGGTTTTATTACGGAGGGCAACTGAAGAAATTGTATTGGAAAAGTGGTTTTTGTTTCAATTTCTCTGAAGCTAAACTAAAAATGTAGTTAAAATATGGATTTTTAACTATAAAAAGAGCTAAATTTTCGAATATTACAAGCAGATTATAGTTTACGCTGGCAGTATCACCGTTAATCTAAAAAGAAACAAACGAATATAGAACATATTTTCAAATTAATTCCTAAAATTTAAAGAACTCAAATTCAAAAATGTCAGAATAATAACAAGTGTGGCATAGTTAGAAACGTATAAAATATATATGTGGATATGTGTTAATAAATGACTATGTATTAAACTAAATTGGGCCACACTTCACTATTCCTAATGAAAGCAAATATTCATAACGAAGGAAGTACCCTAAAGGAAATTTATAGATTTTTTCCTACCCCAACCTCCTTTATTCAATTTATTTGCCTTGCGGGTACATAGGAACTGGTCTAAGACTATCTTACGTTCGCAGAACCTTGCCACTTTCCATGTATTAAGAATTATATTACAGCTCTAAGATAAATGAAAATTGTATTATTTTTTTTGAAATTTAGTAAATCAGAACTGCATTCTTGCGATGCCGATAAAATATAATTTGCTGTAGAAGAGGCGTTCATGTGGTGAGCAACAAATTCAGAGCATAGAGTTGGTTATCGCATCGCGACGTCTCGGTCTTGTATCAAAAATTTTTAAAAGAGTAAATTAACCGAAGCTGCGAAGGCGGATTCAAACTGCTATATACATCAACTTCCCTACACAATCTTTTTGGTAAAATTTAGATTTAAATCAAATGCTACTTTTTTTTAAATCACACTCTTTTTCCAAGACTACTATATTATACAGAGTATTATATGAAACACTGATTTTTTTTCAAGAACCTGAGATAATTTTTTTTGGAAATTTTTTTTCATGCCAAAATTATTCTAGGGCTAATGAAAAAAAAAACATTTTCTCGATTTAGTTTAACTTCATTTGTTTTCCGAATACGAGGGTTAATGGACTATTACTAGCTCATCTGTCTTTTGCAAAAAAAAGGCTCGGTGAATTCAAAGCCAAATTATCAGTCATTTAATAAAGAAATATGCAAAATTATAATGTTTCCGAATCTCACAATTAGTCTTCGAGTGGAAGTACATACTTCAATTAATCTATTCCCATACCAGTATTGAGTAGATAGGACTCTTTTAGCAAAACGGGTTTTTGGTTTTGATGTAAGCGCAACTATTACAAAATAAATGGGTATATATATGTTTTCTAGAAGCTTCTCTTAATAGCGGAAAATAAGAAATTTTCATTCGGAAATTCATAATTTTCATTTTTCACACTTTAGTATACCTGAAATCATTTACATGAAAACTTTGCTTTGCTTGCCACTCCGAACATTTTTCGGAACATAAAAATGTCAAAATATTTCTACGGAACTTTATTATTTTCATATTCCAAGGAAATGTTTTACACTTTAGAATACCCTAAATCAGTTACATACAAAATTGATTTGATTTACATTTTGAACATTTTTCTTAACATAAAAATGAAAAAATATTTCTGCAGAAATTTGTTATTTTCATTTTCGTAGGAAATATCTATACTTTGGAATACCTGCAATCAGTTACATGGAGATTTTGCTTTGTTTGCTATTCCAAAATATTTTCTGAACATTAAAATGCAAAAATGTTTTTGCGGAAATTCCTTATTATTTGGATTTTCCTGGAAAATCAGATACATATAGATATTTTAGTTTGATCATATTAATTTTTCAGGTTCTACATTCAAAAAGCTTTGTAGAAGTAAGCTATAATAAGAATGCGATCTATGTTAGGTTAGGATCGGTTAGGCCTGTTGTAAAAAAAGCGCGCGGTGGCACGCCTACAAAATTGCGAGTATACAATAAAACAAATTTTTTTTTAAGAAAACTTATACTGTTAGGTGGATATATCCCGTTAGGTGTTAGGTTAGCCCAGGTTCGTCGATGAAACCATCTTTACACACCTAAAGTCACACTATTTTTTTAAATTCCGCATTCAGAATGCTTTATCGAAGTAAAAAAAACTAAAGTCTAAAGTTTACAAAAATGTTCTCGGAAAATCGAAATGACATATTTCTACCGGAACATTTTTACATTTTTGTTCAGAAAAATATGTAGAATGCAAAGCAATACAAAGTTTCCATGTAACAGGTTATAGCTATTCTAAAGTCCGGAAAATGGAAATTAAATTTCCTCTGAAAATGGAAATGGGGTATTTCCGCAGAATTATTTTTACATTTTTATACAGAAACTATCTGTGTATCGCCATAACAAATCCTTAGTCCTCGTACGCCTGCGAATAGAAGCAGCTACGGATTGCAGCTTCCTCGGAAAACCATTTATTAACAAGTACGGTATGAGAGGTGCCGTATGGGCGGTCGCCTTAAATCATTGCTTCAATCCGGCATTCTCTCATGGAAGCACTAAGTGTAGGACCCTGATGTATAGATTTTATGCAGCTAACCAGACGATTTACTACTCCTCTAGACCGCAGAGCACTGCAATTAGTTGTTTTCCTTGCTTTGGTCCTGATAGAGCTACCTCCTTTTCTAATATTGCCTTTTCAGCATTCTACACAACAGCATGGAAATCAGTCTGTGTATGCATGTTGCTTTCTGTGCAGGTAATACAATTTGAAAGTCTCAGCTGTTAAGTATCTGTCAATCAACTTTTCTAAAATTTTCATTAGTCATTTTCTCTACTTTGGGTAACAAATTATTAAAATGAACAAGGGCACTATTGATATAGTGACTTAGCTCCGTAGAGTTAAAAAGAACAAAGTAAGTAAGTTATTATTTTGAAGATACCAACGCTGTTCTTGCATCCAGGGGGTCAAATTATCTTTTAATTGACAAGATCATGATCAAAGGTCGACCCGCATGAATGATATTTCAAAATTTGTATTGGGGGCATACAAAAGTATAACCTGTTATTTTTCGTCTACTTTGTAACAATTTTTTTTAAACACTATAGATGTAGAGCACACCTGTATGCGAAAGATATTTCGAATTTGGAGCTACTGTGGACTCAAAGCTAATATTTTATAATATACCTTCATATTTTGATGGTTCCGGTGTGTTTTATCCACCTTAGGATATACGTTTATTTAAATCGATAAGAATGCGAAATGTCTGTATTGGTGAAAATGTTTCATTTAATTTTATAACATGTTTTATTAAAGATATCTATATTAAAAAAACCACCTGCATGTGTGTCATTTAGGATTTGTTACTATGAATTTAAAGAAAAGTAATAGGTTCTAAGATGAGCCTTTATTTCGAAGATACCGCTGCCTTTCTCTTACTCCCTGGCTCAAATTTTGTTCAATTCGAAAAGTGTAAAATATTTGTAGGATAAACGTAAGTTTGGAAATGATTACGTAAACTTAAAGCAAAATTAATTAATGTCGTCAATTCGAAGACATTATTATGTCCGCAAATTAGGATGCAACTTTGCTAAAATTATATATCAGAAACTTTTAAGTAAAACTTATTTAAAAACAGCCTATCGTAAGTCTTCAGTATGACTTCTCTTTGGTCCACAATAAAATCTCCAAGCATTTTAAACTTCACATAAATATTTTTCTCTCATAGCAAGTTCTATATATTACCAACAATTTTAATGAAAATCTTCTTAGTAATTAAATTCGGATATAAAAAGAATTTGATCCATATTAGGACGTAAAGTTCATTCTTATTTTATTCTTATATTGACTACGTAAATCACTGATATATACGTAGCTTTAAATGATTTAAGCCATGTACTTATAAAACCTCCCGAGCATTATGTCTTTTACATAACCACAGAGATATAATGTTTATATGGTTTTCTAAAACAATCCCCGAAAATATATTATGTTTCTTATTTGTTCCGACGTTAATGCCATTATCTTCTCTTGTAACTGCGAAAACGCGTCTTTACGGACCCCAAATTTTTTTTTCGTCGAGAAGTTAGAAATAAAATTTCGTAAAACAATATGCAGAGAATCTTGAAAAACCACGTTTATATTACATGTGTCAGATTGGGTTTGTTCGCTGTGTTGTTAGGGATCTGGTTATTGATTTTCAAGATTCTGAATAAGTGTAGGATGTCACAGTAAGCGAAAGGCCTTTTCTATATATAAACAAGGCTAGAGGTGACATTTTCTAACTACCCTGCCGTATATATATATATATATATATATATATATATATATATATATATATATATATATATATATATATATATATATATATATATATATATATATATATATATATATATATATATATATATATATATATATATATATATATATATTCTTCATATATATATATATTATATATATATATATATATATATATATATATATATATATATATATATATATATATATATATATATATATATATATATATATATATATATATATATATATATATATATATATATATATATATATATATATATATATATATATATATATATAATATATATATATATATATATATATATATATATATATATATATATATATATAATGTGTTTTCATTCCGGGTGTATAGTATTTTTGAGGCAATGCTCCGAGAGTTCTATTATATGTGCCTGGAAATCCTCGTTCATAGCAGTCTTGTCCAATGCTTCGTCGATGGGAATATATGGGATATAACGACTTGACATCTAGGCTTGCTATGATGTCAAATCGTTATATCCCAGTATTCCCATCCCATCGACGAAGCATTGGACAAGATTGCTATGAACGAGGATTTCCAGGCACATATAATAGAACTCTCGGAGCATTGCCTCAAAAATACTTATTTTTCTTTCAACGGGCAAATGTATAAACAAATGGATGGTGCTCCAATGGGGTCCTCGCTATCACCAGTAGTCGCGAATTTATTTATGATATACTTCGAGAAAGAAGCTCTTGAGAAAGCAAGTTTAAAACCCAAATTATGGATTCGTTATGTGGATGACATATTTATTATATGGCAACATGGTCATGCAGAGCTCGAAAAATTTCTGACTCACGTAAATTCATTCCACCCCAGAATACAATTTACTCTAGAGTTAGAGGAAAACAACAAACTACCATTTTTAGATATTTTGGTCACAAAACTACATAACGGACGTTTCGAATACACCGTGTAAGAAAACCAACACATACAGACAGATATTTTAATGCAAAATCACATCATCACCCAGCACAAATTCAAGCTATGGCAAATACTCTAATATCTAGATCCGTGCGACTAACTGAAACACAGACGAGACAAAACGAACTTAAGGTAATATCTAGTGCTTTAAAGAAAAATGGCTACACAAATCGCCCCATAGAGAAAGCTATTAATGCACACGTGTCCCGAACAACTAACAACAAAAAATATGAACCGGGAAAGCAACGAGTAATCTTACCATATGTAAAAGGCACAACAGACAGAATCGGAAGAATTCTGAGGAAACACAACATACAAACAATACACAAGCCACAAACAACTATAGGTAAACTACTCGGAAACCCAAAAGATAAAATCAAACTGGAAAACCACGGAGTGTACAGTATTCCGTGCCAGGACTGTGAAAACTTGTACGTAGGGCAAACTAACAGGCGAATATCAGCAAGAGTGGAAGAGCATAAACTCAGCATCAGAAATAAACAAACAACCTCAGCTTTATTCCTACATCGTCAGGAAACCGGCCATAAAATAAATTTCGATGGGTGTAGGGAGATTGCCAATATAGAACATTATAAACCCAGAATAATCCGAGAAGCCATAGAAATTGAAAAGCAAGGTGATTTAAATAAAAGGGACGAATCATTAAAACTACCAACAGTATGGAAGACAATAATCGACAAATCTAAAATCGCAAAAACTCAAGCGCAATTAGCGCAACAACAACAGCACCATCCGGAAAACATAAATAACGACCAACGCCTGCGC